>CANSNZ010001091.1:0-133855 GCA_947646795.1 Beta lomatogona
AACATCCTCCACTTAGTAGGTTTGGTCATGGCAAAAACATCTTTGGTAATTACCTAAAAGCATAAGATATGGGGTTAATTTGGGATTTTTAGTATAAGGAGGGACAATTATGGCCCAAAACCGAAGTCAATGGGGTTTGGTGAGGTATAGGGCCTAATGGACCCAGTGGCATGATTATCCAATTCCCATAGGATTGCTTTGATGAGTAATGGGAATGGATTTTGATTAGGAGAACATCCTCCATTTACTAGGTTTGGTCATGGCCAAAACATGTGTGGTTATTACCCAAAAACATATGATATTTGGTTAATTTGGGCTTTTTAGTACAAGGAGGAAGAATGAGGGCCCAAAAATGAAGTCAATGGGGGTTTGGTGAGGTATAACGCTTAATGGACCCAATGGCATGATTATCCAATCCCCATAGGATTGCTTTGATGGGTAATGGGAATGAATGCTGATTGGGAGAGCATCCTCCACTTAGTAGGTTTGGTCATGGCCAAAACATGTTTGGTAATTACCTAAAATCATATGATATGGGGATAATTTGGGCTTTTTAGTACAAGGAGCGACATTGGGGGGGCCCAAAAACTGAAGTCAATGGGTTTTAGTGAGGTATTAGGCCTAATGGACCCAGTGGCATGATTGTCCAATCCCCATAAGATTGTTTTGATGAGTAATGGGAATGGATTGTGATTCGGAGAACATCCTCCACTTAGTAGGTTTGGTCATGGCCAAAACACGTTTCCTAATTACCTAAAAGCATATGATATGGGGTTAATTTGGGCTTTTTTGTCCAAGGACGGACAATGGGGGCCCAAAACTGAAGTCAATGGAGTTTGGTGAGGTATTGGGCCTAATGGACCTAGTGGCATGATTGTCAATTCCCCAAAGGATTGCTTTGATGAGTATTGGGAATGGATTGTGATTGGGAGAGCATCCTCCACTTTGTAGGTTTGGTCATGGCCGAAACATGTTTGGTAATTACCTAAAATCATATGATATGGGGTTAATTTGGGCTTTTTAGTACATGGAGCGACATTGGGGGGCCCAAAAACTGAAGTCAATGGGGTTTAGTGAGGTATTCGGGCTAATGGACCCAATGGCATGATTGTCCAATCCCCATAGGATTGTTTTGATGAGTAATGGGAATGGATTGTGATTCGGAGAATATCCTCCACTTAGTAGGTTTAGTCATGGCCAAAACATGTTTGGTAATTACCTAAAAGCATATGATATCGGGTTAATTTGGACTTTTTACTACAATGAGGCACAATGGGGGCCCAAAACTGAAGTCTATGGGGTTTGTTCAGGTATTGGGCCTATTGGACCAGTGGCATCATTGTCCAATCCCCATAGGATTGCTTTGATGAGTAATGGAAATGGATTGTGATTGGGAGAACATCCTCCACTTAGTAGGTTTTGTCATGGCCAAAACATGTTTGCTAATTACCTAAAAGCATAGGATATGGGGTTAAACTGGGCTTTTTAGTACAAGGAGGGACAATGGGGGCCCAAAATTGAAGTCAATGGGGTTTGGTGAGGTATTGAGCCTAATGGACCCCGTGGCATGATTGTCAAATCCCCAAAGGATTGCTTTGATGAGTAATGGGAATGGATTTCGATTGGCATAACATCCTCCACTTAGTAGGTTTGGTAATGGCTAAAACATGTTTGGTAATTACCTAAAAGCATATGATATGGGATTAATTTGGGCTTTTTAGTACAATAAGGGACAATAGGGGCCCAAAACTGAAGTTAATGGGGTTTGGTAGTGTATTGGGCCTAATGGACCCAGTGGCATGATTGTTCAATCCCCATAAGATTGCTTTGATGAGTAATGGGAATGGATTGTGATTGGAAGAACATCCTCCACTTAGTAGGTTTGGTCATGGCAAAAACATGTTTGGTAATTACCTAAAAACATGTGATATGGGGTTAATTTAGGCTTTTTAGTACAAGGATGGGTAATAGGACCCAAAACTGAAGTCATTGGGGTTTGGTGAGGTATTGGGCCTAATGCACCCAGTGGCATGATTGTCTAATGCCCATTGGATTGCTTTGATGAGTAATGGGAATGCATTGTGATTGGAAGAACATCCTCCACTTAGTAGGTTTCGTCATGGCCAAAACATGTTTGCTAATTACCTAAAAGCATATGATATGGGGTTAATTTAGGCTTTTTAGTACAAGGAGGGACAACGAGGGCCCAAATCTGAAGTCAATGTTGTTTAGTGAGGTATTGGGCCTAATGGACCTAGTGGCATGATTATCCAATCCCCATAGGATTGCTTTGATGAGTAATGGGAATGAATTGTGATTAGGATAACATCCACCACTTAGTAGGTTTGGTCATGGCTAAAACATGTTTGATAATTACCGAAAAGCATATGATATAGGATTAATTTGGGCTTTTTAGTACAAGGAGGGACAATGACGGCCCAAAACTGAAGCCAATGGGGTTTGGTGAGGTATTGGGCCTAATGGACCCAGTGGCATGATTGTCCAATCCTCATAGGATTGCTTTGATGAGTACTGCGAATGGATTTCGATTGGCATAACATCCTCCACTTAGTAGGTTTGGTAATGGCTAAAACATGTTTGGTAATTACCTAAAAGCATATGATATGGGATTAATTTGGGCTTTTTAGTACAATAAGGGACAATAGGGGCCCAAAGCTGAAGTTAATGGGGTTTGGTAGTGTATTGGGCCTAATGGACCCAGTGGCATGATTGTTCAATCCCCATAAGATTGCTTTGATGAGTAATGGGAATGGATTGTGATTGGAAGAACATCCTCCACTTAGTAGGTTTGGTCATGGCAAAAGCATGTTTCGTAATTACCTAAAAACATGTGATATGGGGTTAATTTAGGCTTTTTAGTACAAGGATGGACAATAGGACCCAAAACTGAAGTCATTGGGGTTTGGTGAGGTATTGGGCCTAATGGACCCAGTGGCAGGATTGTCTAATGCCCATAGGATTGCTTTGATGAGTAATGGGAATGCATTGTGATTGGAAGAACATCCTCCACTTAGTAGGTTTGGTCATGGCCAAAACATGTTTGGTAGTTACCTAAAAGCATATGATATGGGGTTAATTTAGGCTTTTTAGTACAAGGAGGGACAACGAGGGCCCAAAACTGAAGTTAATGTTGTTTAGTGAGGTATTGGTCCTAATGGACCCAGTGGCATGATTATCCAATCCCCATAGGATTGCTTTGATGAGTAATGGGAATGAATTGTGATTGGGATAACATCCACCACTTAGTAGGATTGGTTATGGCTAAAACATGTTTGGCAATTACCTAAAAGCATATGATATGGGGTTAGTTTGGGCTTTTTAGTACAAGGAGGGACAATGACGTCCCAAAACTGAAGCCAATGGGGTTTGGTGAGGTATTGGGCCTAATGGACCCAGTGGCATGATTATCCAATCCCCATAGGATTGCTTTGATGAGTAACGGGAATGAATTGTGATTGGGATAACATCCACCACTTAATAGGTTTGGTCAAGGCTAAAACATGATTGGTAATTACCTCAAAGCATATCATATGGGATTAATTTGGGCTTTTTAGTACAAGGAGGGACAATGGGGGCCCAAAACTAAAGTCAATGGGGTTTGGTGAGGTATTGGGCCTAATGGACCCAGTGGCATGATTATCCAATCCCCATAGGATTGCTTTGATGAGTAACGGGAATGAATTGTGATTGGGATAACATCCACCACTTAATAGGTTTGGTCAAGGCTAAAACATGATTGGTAATTACCTCAAAGCATATCATATGGGATTAATTTGGGCTTTTTAGTACAAGGAGGGACAATGGGGGCCCAAAACTAAAGTCAATGGGGTTTGGTGAGGTATTAGGCCTAATGGACCTAGTGGCATGATTGTCCAATCCCCATAGGATTAATTTGATGAGTAATGGGAATGAATTGTGATTAGGAGAACATCCTCCACTTAGTAGGTTTGGTTATGGATAAGACATTCTTGGTAATTACCTAAAAACATGGGACATGGGGTTAATTTGGGATTTTTAGTAAAAGGATGGACAATGGGACCCAAAACTGAAGTCAATGGGGTTTGGTGAGGTATTGGGCCTAATGGACCCAGTGGCATGATTGTCCAATCTCCATAGGATTCCTTTGAAAAGTAATGGGAATGGATTTCGATTTGGGGAACATCCCCACTTAGTAGGTTTTGTCATGGCCAAAACATGTTTGTTAATTACCTAAAAGCACATGATATGGGGTTAATTTGGGGTTTTTATTACAAGGAGGGACAATGGGGGACAAAACTGAAGTCAATGGGGTCTGGTGAGATATTGGGCCTAATGGACCCAATGGCATGATTGTCCAATCCCCATAGGATTGCTTTGATCAGTAATGGGAATGGATTTCGATTGGCATAACATCCTCCACTTAGTAGGTTGGGTATTGGGCCTAATGGACAATGAGGGCCCAAAACTGAAGTCAATGGGGATTGGTGAAGTATTGGGCCTAATGGACCCAGTGGCATAATTGTCCAATCCCCATAGATTGTTTTGATGAGTAATGGGAATGGATTATGATTGGGTGAACATCCTCCACTTAGTATGTTTAGTCATGGGCAAAACATGTTTGGTAATTAAGTAAAAGCATTTGATATAGGGTAATTTGGGCTTTTTAGTACAAGGGGGGACAATGAAGGCCGCCCAAAACTGAATTCATTGGGGTTTGGTGAGGTATTAGGCCTAATCGACCCAGTGGCATGATTGTCCAATCCCCATAGGATTGCTTTGATGAGTAATGGGAATGAATTGTGATTGGGATAACATGCTCCACTTAGTAGGTTTGGTCATGCCTAAAACATGTTTGGTAATTACCCAAAAGCATATGATATGGGATTAATATGGGCTTTTTAGTACAAGGAGGGACAATGGGGACCCAAAACTGAAGTTAATGGGGTTTGTTGAGGTATTGGGCCTAATGGACCA
Organism: Beta lomatogona; assembly: GCA_947646795.1. NCBI lineage: Eukaryota > Viridiplantae > Streptophyta > Magnoliopsida > Caryophyllales > Amaranthaceae > Beta > Beta lomatogona. The sequence continues at coordinate 4,975 of CANSNZ010001091.1, forward strand.
AGTGGCATAATTGTTCAATCGCTATAGGATTGCATTGATGAGTAATGTGAATGGATTGTGATTGGGAGAACATCCTCCACTTATTATGTTTGGTCTTGGGCAAAACATGTTTGGTAATTACCTAAAAGCATATGATATGGGATTAATTTGGGCTTTTTAGTACAACAAGGGAAAATGGGGGACCCAAAACTGAAGTCAATATGGTTTGGTAAGGTATTAGGTTTAATGGACCCAGTGACAAGATTGTCTAATGCCCATAGGATTGCTTTGATGAGTAATTGGAATGGATTGTGATTGGGAGAACATCCTCCAATTAGTAGGTCCGGTCATGGCTATAACATGTTTGGTAATTATTTAAAAGCATATGATATGGGTTAATTTGGGCTTTTTAGTACAATGACGGACAATGATGGACCCAGGGGCATGATTGTCTAATCCCATAGGATTGCTTTGATGAGTAATGGAAATGGAATGTGATTGGGAGAACATCCTCCACTTAGTACGTTTTGTCATGGCCAAAACATATTTGGTAATTACCTAAAAGCATATGATATGGGGTTAATTTGGGCTTTTTACTACAAGATGGGACAATGGGGGCCCAAAACTGAAGTCAATGTTGTTTAGTGAGGTATTGGGTCTAATGGACCCAGTAGCATGATTGTTTAATCCATATAGGATTGCTTTGATGAGTAATGGGAATGCATTGTGATTGGGATAACATCCTCCACTTACTAGGTTTGGTCATGGCCAAAACATGTTTGGTAATTACCTAAGAGCATATGATATGGGGTTAATTTGGCTTTTTAATACAAGAATGTTCAATGGGGGCCCAAAACTGAAGTCCATAGGGTTTGGTGAGGTATTGGGCCTAATGGACCCAGTGGCATGATTGTCTAATCTCCAAAGGATTGCTTTGATGAGTAATGGGAATGAATGTGATTGGGTTAACATCCTCCACTTAGTACAAGGATGGACAATGGGACCCAAAACTGAAGTCAATGGGGTTTTGTGAGGTATTGGGCCAAATGGACCGAGTGGCATGATTGTCCAATCCCCATAGGATTCCTTTGATGAGTAATGGGAACGCATTTCGATTGGGAGAACATCCTCTACTTAGTAGGTTTCGTCAAGGTGGGCGGGCGCGGATGTCGTCGTTGTGCGCCGCCGCCCGGCCAAAGATAAAATTTCTCCTACTCTCTTTTACACTAAGGTAGTATAGTGGAAGTAGGGGTCGTATCCACAGGGAAATGGGGACGAGTTTAGTACTTAGCGTGATTCGAAACCTAGATTAAGCTAAGGGCCGAGAAACCTAATAATAATTACAAAAGGGGGGTTTCAAGTAGATTATAACTAAACTACAACTAACTAGCATATAAACAAAATGAGAAATCAATTATAGGAAGGATCTTGAATCCGATTAACATCCACTTCAATTCATTATCGGTCATTGAACATCCACTCTAATTATTTCCATAATTATCTATTGTCGAGAATTAATCTCGTGTTCTCCTTATTCCTAGTTGAATAGCACGATCAGCGTGACTATAAAACTCTAACTAAAGGATAACCTAGTCCGATCTGCGTCTAAATTCAATCCGATAGCAGCAATAAACACAGAGAACCAACAGACCTGCTAACGTCATACAAGCGATAAACATTTAACAGTTGATTCAATTTCCCCAAGAAATAACCAAGACGATCTGCATCTAAGTTACTCCCTAGTTTGCTACCATTTGATAAAAGAATAAAACAATCCGATTCTATTCTTAAATCTAGCATTAGATTAATTACACAATCAAACTAGTAACGTTCCTAGCATAATCATGCAAAAACCATTGAAAGCAAGCATAGAAATTAAACCATAATCAAAGGAAATAAATAGAGAGGAAAGATCTCACAATAATGCTTGAAGCTCCATATTAATCTCGTTCAAGAACGGTTCAAGCTACAATCGGCATAGCATAAGCCAATCCCATAATTGAAATCTACAAAAACTAAACTAGAAAATAAAAACTAAAAAGATGAGACAACAAGAGAGGAGTGGAGTTTTGGAAACTCCATCCCCTTGTGGCTGCTGCCCCCTAGGTCTAAAAACAAAGTTTAGTATTTATACTAAGGCTCAAAAGTTAGCCGTCATTTAAACCGACCTAGGGGTCGCGAGGTGCGATACAGGTCGCACCGTGCGATAAGCTACCGCCTTCGCAACGAGCCGAAGAATTGGCGAAACCACGCGAGGTCGCACCGTGCGAGAATCCTCGCGAGGTGCGAGCGAGGAGGTCGCGAGGTGCGACCATTCTCGCGAGGTGCGAGCCGGGCTTCTGCTCTCGCTGGCCCAGGCGGCAGCGCTGCTGGACGAGCGAGGCTGCTGGGCGCTTGGACGAGCGCCGGGCGTGCGTTGGCTTGGTGCGATGGGCGTGCGATGGGGCTGTATGGGCGAGGCCGCTCGGGCGAGCTCGACGATGCCGCCGGGTTGTGCTCGACGATGATCTTGGGCTGGCTGAGCGATGCTTCGAGCTTGGCTTGGCGAGCTTGTGGCTTGTGATGCTCGGCTCAAATGCATTTTACCTTGGAAGCTCGGAATGCATGACATTAACACAACTTATATCGCAAAACTCCGAACTTCCGCTAAGGATGATTTATATGCAAAACTTAATAATTACGAACAAATCCCTTAGCAATATGCACCTAAAATACCACAAGAACATCGTATAACTTGAGCGCATCAAATACCCCCCACACTTGAACTTTACTCGACCTCGAGTAAACTCAAAATGAGGATCACCAAATAAATCATCACCCAAGCTATCGAAACCAACCTACACTCCCCATCAACTACATCATCATCATCACATCTTAACAAAATACGCTCAAAACCTAAACGTAAGGGATGATGATTCCCCCACACTTAGATTCAAGCTCACCTGAAATATACAAAGACGCGACAACAATAATAACCAGCAACGCCAACAAGTTTAACCAACAACACCAACGAGAATCAAAATGCCAGCTCACGACACACTAAAGTATCAGCTCTCCCAAACCTCAAAAGATGACCTACTACTACAACAACTAACTTAAAATAGCAAGCCATGGAACAAAGACAAAAAGGGATAAATTCCATGCTTACTCCCAAAAACAATCAACCAAAAGAATGCGAAAGCCAAAATAAATAGATCTTCACAAAACAAAGGATGAATTCACTAACCCAACCCGAAAACGCTTTCAACCTTATGACACCATCTCCGGCAAATGAGTTTTCAAAGTGTATAATTCTCTCTTAATCTCTCATTTTGCCTAGGAGCCCTTTCGGGTTTTCATCCTAGCTTCTCACATTTTTTTTTCATCTCACCATCTTACCCGCTCAATATAAGCCACTTTTTTGCATAAGTTGCCCTTTCGGGTTTTCAACCTATCCGGGCCCCCATTTTTGCCTGAGTCGCCCATCCTTGTGGGTTTTCAACTCAGCGGGTTTCATTTCATCACTTTTTTTTTTTTTTTTATTTTTTATTTTTTATTTTTTTTCATTTTTTTTTTCATTTTTTTTTTTTTTTTTTTTTTTCAAATTGAAAGTAATATATACAACATAGATACACGAGAATGAGAATACCCTCCCCCCTACTTAAACTACACATTGTCCTCAATGTGTCGACAATTAAAAGAAAAGTAAACTGAAAATGGGGGGAGAAAATCGAAAATCGGGTAAATCGAAGATCGAATGCTCAAAACTCATGACCAAACAATCCGTCAAACTCAAATTTCTTAACAACACCAACTCAAATCTCATAAATCAACTCACAACCCTCTCCCTCGAATCACTCAAACAAATGACAAGCTCAAAAGTTTTGAATTTGTGAGATTTGCACCTAGCTTAAGAGATCGAAAAGATACATTAACAATCTCAATCCTCTAGTGTTACCAACTCCTAGCTATTGAAGTACTCCCAACGGATTTTCTTTTGTGGATTTTGGTTCCAAGTGGATGAAGATTGGTTGTGGATCTTTTTAGTGGGTGGGTGGTGGGTGAAAGAAAATTTGTTGTGGTGGTGGAAATTTGATGAAAAATAAAGGAAAAGAAAGAAAATAAAGGGGTCTCGGGTTGCCTCCCGAGAAGCGCTGTTGTTTAAAGTCGTGAGCTCGACTTAATACCTTAAGCTTAATTATTGGGTTGTGCTCCATGTGTGACAATGGTGGTCCCATGTCAATCTCCACTTCAAGTACCTGCAAAACTGATTGAGAAGAACTCTTGCAATGCATCGTTAATACCTAGCTTACTACAACATGGTTGAGCATATAACATCTGATTATATCCCAAACCTAGCATTAAGTCAACAACAAACATCAACTAGTAGTACTCCTAGCTAATCCAAGTCATGACCATTAATATCAATAATTAAAGCTAGACAATAACCAAACAATAAGCCGTCAAAAGCTTCAATCAATCATTCCCAAGATAGTTTAAGCAACAAGTTCCATGCTTCTTGTCCAAAATACGAAAGTGAAATACATAGAGCTCAATGGAAGATGAAAACTAGAAACTAAAACAAAAAGGGAATTCTTTATATGAGTGGCCAACCAAAAACAAAGAGCACAAGCAATACCATCCAAAAATCACTCTAAATAAAAACAAGTAACACCGTTTCCCCGGCAACGGCGCCAAAATTTGGGCGGGCGCGGATGTCGTCGTTGTGCGCCGCCGCCCGGCCAAAGATAAAATTTCTCCTACTCTGGGGCCGGGGATGCGTCGTTGTGCACCGCCGCCCGGCCAAAGATAAAATTTCTCCTACTCTCTTTTACACTAAAGTAGTATAATGGAAGTAGGGGTCGTATCCACAGGGAAATGGGGACGAGTTTAGTACTTAGCGTGATTCGAAACCTAGATTAAGCTAAGGGCCGAGAAACCTAATAATAATTACAAAAGGGGGGTTTCAAGTAGATTATAACTAAACTACAACTAACTAGCATATAAACAAAATGAGAAATCAATTATAGGAAGGATCTTGAATCCGATTAACATCCACTTCAATTCATTATCGGTCATTGAACATCCACTCTAATTATTTCCATAATTATCTATTGTCGAGAATTAATCTCGTGTTCTCCTTATTCCTAGTTGAATAGCACGATCAGCGTGACTATAAAACTCTAACTAAAGGATAACCTAGTCCGATCTGCGTCTAAGTTCAATCCGATAGCAGCAATAAACACAGAGAACCAACAGACCTGCTAACGTCATACAAGCGATAAACGTTCAACAGTTTATTCAATTTCCCTAAGAAATAACCAAGATGATCAGCATCTAAATTACTCCCTAGTTTGCTACCAAATGATAAAAGAATAAAACAATCCGATTCTATTCTTAAATCTAGCATCAGATTAATTACACAATCAAACTAGTAACGTTCCTAGCATAATCATGCAAAAACCATTGAAAGCAAGCATAGAAATTAAACCATAATCAAAGAAAATAAATAGAGAAGAAAGATCTCACAATAATGCTTGAAGCTCCATATTAATCTCGTTCAAGAACGGTTCAAGCTACAATCGGCATAGCATAAGCCAATCCCATAATTAAAATCTACAAAGACTAAATTAGAAAATAAAAACTAAAAAGATGAGACAACAAGAGAGGAGTGGAGTTTTGGAAACTCCATCCCCTTGTGGCGCTGCCCCCCTAGGTCTAAAAACAAAGTTTAGTATTTATACTAAGGCTCAAAAGTTAGCCGTCATTTAAACCGACCTAGGGGTCGCGAGGTGCGATACGTGTCGCACCGTGCGATAAGCTACCGCCTTCGCAACGAGCCGAAGAATTGGCGAAACCACGCGAGTCGCACCGTGCGAGAATCCTCGCGAGGTGCGAGCGAGAGGTCGCGAGGTGCGACCATTCTCGCGAGGTGCGAGCCGGGCTTTGCTCGCCGCTGAGCCCGGGCCGCCGCCGGACGAGCGAGGCCGCTGGGCGCTTGGACGAGCGCCGGGCGTGCGTTGGCTTGGTGCGATGGGCGTGCGATGGGTCTGTATGGGCGAGGCTGGCCGGGCGAGCTCGACGATGCCGCTTGGTTGTGCTCGACGATGATCTTGGGCTGCTGAGCGATGCTTCGAGCTTGGCTTGGCGAGCTTGTGGCTTGTGATGCTCGGCTCAAATGCATTTTACCTTGGAAGCTCGGAATGCATGACATTAACACAACTTATATCGCAAAACTCCGAACTTCCGCTAAGGATGATTTATATGCAAACCTTAATAATTACGAACAAATCCCTTAGCAATATGCACCTAAAATACCACAAGAACATCGTATAACTTGAGCGCATCACAAGGCCAAAACATGTTTGATAATTACCAAAAATCATATAATATGGGGTTAATTTGGGCTTTTTAGTACAAGAAGGGACAATCGGGTCCCAAAACTGAAGCCAATGGGGTTTGGTGAGGTATTGGGCCTAATGGACCCAGTGCCATGATTATCCAATCTCCATAGGATTGCTTTGAGGAGTATTAGGAATGGATTGTGATTGGGGAACATCCTCCACCGAGTATGTTTGGTCATGGCCAAAATATATTTGGTAATTACCTAAAAGCATATGATATGGATTTAATTTGGGCTATTTAGTACAAGGAAGGACAATGGGGACCGAAAACTGTAGTTAATGGGGTTTGGTGAGATATTGGGCCTAATGGACCTAGTGGCATGATTATCCAATCTCCATAGGATTGCTTTGATGAGTAATAGGAATGGATTGTGATTGGGGGAACATCCTCCATTGAGTATGTTTGGTCATGGCCAAAACATATTTGGTAATTACATAAAATAATATGATATGGGGTTAATTTGGGCTTTTTTGTACAATGAGAGACAATGGGGGCCCAAAATTGAAGTCAATATGGTTTGGTGAGGTATTGGGTTTAATGGACCCAGTGGCAAGATTGTCCAATCCCCATAGGATTGCTTTGATGAGTAATGGGAAAGGATTGTGATTGGGAGAACATCCTCCACTTAGTAGGTCTGGTCATGGCTAAAATTTGTTTGGTAATTACTTAAATGCATATGATATGGGGTTAATTTGGAATTTTTACTACAAGGAGGGACAATGATGGCCCAAAACTGAAGTTAATGGGGTTTGGTGAGGTATTGGGCCTAATGGACCCAGTGGCATGATTGTCCAATCCTCATAGAATTGCTTTGATGAGTAATTAAAATGGATTGTGATTGGGAGAACATCCTCCACTTAGTAGGTTTGGTCATGGCCAAAACATGTTTGGTAATTACCTAAACGCATATGATATGAGGTTAATCTAGGCTTTTTATTACAAGGTGGGACAATGGGGGCCCAAAACTGAAGTCAATATGGTTTGGTGAGGTATTGGGTCTAATGGACCCAGTGGCATGATTGTTTAATCACTATAGGATTGCTTTGATGAGTAATGGGAATGCATTGTGATTGGGAGAACATCCTCCACTTACTAGGTTTGGTCATGGCGAAAACATGTTTGGTAATTGCCTAAAAGCATATGATATGGGGTTAATTTGGGCTTTTTAGTACAAGAAGGGACAATCAAGTCCCAAAACTGAAGTCAATGGGGTTTGGTGAGGTATTGGGGCTAGTGGACCCAGAGAAATGATTATCCAATCCCCATAAGATTGCTTTGATGAGTAATGGGAATGGATTGTGATTGGGAGAACATTCTCCACTTAGTATGTTTGGTCATGTGCCAAATATGTTTAGTAATTACCTAAAAGCATATGATATGCGGTTAATTTGGGCTTTTTAGTACAAGTAGGGACAATGGGGACCCAAAACTGAAGTCCATAAGGTTTGGTGAGGTATTGGGCCTAATGGACCCAGTGGCATGATTATCAAATCCCCAAAGGATTGCTTTGATGAGTAATGGGAATGAATTGTGATTGGGATAACATCCTCCACTTAGTAGGTTTGGTCATGGCCAAAACATGTTTGGTAATTACCTAAAAGCATATGATATGGGATTAATTTGGGCTATTTAGTACAAGGAAGGACAATGGGGACCGAAATATGTAGTTAATGGAGTTTGGTGAGGTATTAGGCCTAATGGACCTAGTGGCATGATTGTCCAATCCCCTAGGATTGCTTTGGTGAGTATTGGGAATGAATTGTGATTGGGGGAACATCCTCCACTGAGTATGTTTGGTCATGGCCAAAACATATTTGGTAATTATCTAAAATAATATGATATGGGGTTAATTTGGGGGTTTTTTGTACAATGAGAGACAATTGGGGCCCATAACTGAAGTCAAAATGGTTTGGTGAGGTATTGGGTTTAATGGACCCAGTGGCAAGATTGTCCAATCCCCATAGGATTGCTTTGATGAGTAATGGGAAAGGATTTTGATTGGGAGAACATCCTCCACTTAGTAGGTCTGGTCATGGCTAAAACATGTTTGGTAATTACTTAAATGCATATGATATGGGATTTTTAGTACAAGGAGGAACAATTATGGCCCAAAACTGAAGTTAATGGGGTTTGGTGAGGTATTGGGCCTAATGGACTCGAGTGGCATGATTGTCCAATCCTCATAGGATTGCTTTGATGAGTAATGGAAATGGATTGTGATTAGGTGAACATCCTCCACTGAGTAGGTTTGGTCATGGCCAAAACATGTTTGGTAATTACCTAAACTCATATGATATGAGGTTAATCTGGGCTTTTTAGTACAAGGTGGGACAATGGGGGCCCAAAACTGAAGTCAATATGGTTTGGTGAGGTATTGGGTGTAATGGACCCAGTGGCATGATTGTTTAATCACTATAGGATTGCTTTAATTAGTAATGGGAATGCATTGTGATTGGGAGAACATCATCCACTTACTAGGTTTGGTCATGGCGAAAACATGTTTGGTAATTACCTAAAAGCATATGATATGGGGTTAATTTGGGCTTTTTAGTACAAGGAGGGACAATGGGGGCCTAAAACTAAAGTCAATGGGGTTTGGTGAGGTATTAGGCCTCTTTGGACCCGATGGCATGATTGTCCAATTCCCATAGGATTGCTTTGATGAGTAATGGGAATGGATTGTGATTGGGAGAACATCCTCGCACTTAGTATGTTTGGTCATGGGCAAAACATGTTTGGTAATTACCTCAAAGCATATGATATGGGGTTAATTTGGGCTTTTTAGTACAAGAGGGGACAATGGGGGCCCAAAACAGAAGTCAATAGGGTTTGGTGAGATATTAGGCCTAATGGACCCAGTGGCATGATTGTCCAATCCCCAAAGGATTTCTTTGATGAGTAATGGGAATGAATTGTGATTGGGATAATATCCTCCAATTTGTAGGTTTGTTCATGGCTAAAACATGTTTGGTAATTACCTAAAAGCATATGATACGGGATTAATTTGGGCTTTTCAGTACAAGGAGGGACAATGGGGACCCAACACTGAAGTTAATGGGGTTTGGTGAGGTATTGGACGTAATGGACCCAGTGGCATAATTGTCCAATCCCCATAGGATTGCTTTTATGAGTATTGGGAATGGATTGTGATTAGGGGAACATCCTCCACTGAGTATGTTTGGTCATGGCCAAAATATATTTGGTAATTACCAAAAAGCATATGATATAGGGTTAATTTGGGCTTTTTAGTAAAAGGAGAGGCAATGGGGGCCCAAAACTGAAGTCAATATTGTTTGGTGAGGTATTGGGTTTAATGGACCCAGTGGCAAATTTGTCCAATCCCCATAGGATTGCGTTGAGGAGTAATGGGAATGGATTGTGATTGAGAGAACATCGTCCACTTAGTAGGTCTGGTCATGGCCAAAACATGTTTGCTAATTACTAAAAAGCATATGATATGGGGTTAATTTGGCTTTTTTAGTACAAGGAGGGACAATGATGGCCCAAAACTGAAGTCAATGGGGTTTAGTAAGGTATTGGGCCTAATGAAGCCAGTGGCATGATTGTCCAATCCCCATAGGATTGCTTTGATGAGTAATGGGAATGGATTGTGATTAGAAGAACATCCTCCACTTAGTATGTTTGGTCATAGCCAAAACATATTTTGTAATTACCTAACACCATATGATATGGGGTTAATTTGGGCTTTTTAGTACAAGAGGGGACAATGGGGGCCCAAAACTGAAGTCAATGGGTTTTGGTGAGGTATTGGGCCTAATGGACCCAGTGGCATGATTGTCCAATCCTCATAGGATTGCTTTGATGAGCACTGCGAATGGATTTCGATTGGCATAACATCCTCCACTTAGTAGGTTTGGTAATGGCTAAAACATGTTTGGTACTTACCTAAAAGCATATGATATGGGATTAATTTGGGCTTTTTAGTACAATAAGGGACAATAGGGGCCCAAAGCTGAAGTTAATGGGGTTTGGTAGTGTATTGGGCCTAATGGACCCAGTGGCATGATTGTTCAATCCCCATAAGATTGCTTTGATGAGTAATGGGAATGGATTGTGATTGGAAGAACATCCTCCACTTAGTAGGTTTGGTCATGGCAAAAGCATGTTTAGTAATTACCTAAAAACATGTGATATGGGGTTAATTTAGGCTTTTTAGTACAAGGATGGACAATAGGACCCAAAACTGAAGTCATTGGGGTTTGGTGAGGTATTGGGCCTAATGGACCCAGTGGCAGGATTGTCTAATGCCCATAGGATTGCTTTGATGAGTAATGGGAATGCATTGTGATTGGAAGAACATCCTCCACTTAGTAGGTTTGGTCATGGCCAAAACATGTTTGGTAGTTACCTAAAAGCATATGATATGGGGTTAATTTAGGCTTTTTAGTACAAGGAGGGACAACGAGGCCCCAAAACTGAAGTCAATGTTGTTTAGTGAGGTATTGGTCCTAATGGACCCAGTGGCATGATTATCCAATCCCCATAGGATTGCTTTGATGAGTAACGAGAATGAATTGTGATTGGGATAACATCCACCACTTAATAGGTTTGGTCAAGGCTAAAACATGATTGGTAATTACCTCAAAGCATATCATATGGGATTAATTTGGGCTTTTTAGTACAAGGAGGGACAATGGGGGCCCAAAACTAAAGTCAATGGGGTTTGGTGAGGTATTAGGCCTAATGGACCTAGTGGCATGATTGTCCAATCCCCATAGGATTAATTTGATGAGTAATGGGAATGAATTGTGATTATGAGAACATCCTCCACTTAGTAGGTTTGGTTATGGATAAGACATTCTTGGTAATTACCTAAAAACATGGGACATGGGGTTAATTTGGGATTTTTAGTAAAAGGATGGACAATGGGACCCAAAACTGAAGTCAATGGGGTTTGGTGAGGTATTGGGCCTAATGGACCCAGTGGCATGATTGTCCAATCTCCATAGGATTGCTTTGAAAAGTAATGGGAATGGATTTCGATTTGGGGAACATCCCCACTTAGTAGGTTTTGTCATGGCCAAAACATGTTTGTTAATTACCTAAAAGCACATGATATGGGGTTAATTTGGGGTTTTTAGTACAAGGATGGACAATGGGGGACAAAACTGAAGTCAATGGGGTCTGGTGAGATATTGGGCCTAATGGACCCAATGGCATGATTGTCCAATCCCCATAGGATTGCTTTGATCAGTAATGGGAATGAATTTCGATTGGCATAACATCCTCCACTTAGTAGGTTGGGTATTGGGCCTAATGGACAATGAGGGCCCAAAACTGAAGTCAATGGGGATTGGTGAGGTATTGGGCCTAATGGACCCAGTGGCATAATTGTCCAATCCCCATAGATTGTTTTGATGAGTAATGGGAATGGATTATGATTGGGTGAACATCCTCCACTTAGTATGTTTAGTCATGGGCAAAACATGTTTGGTAATTAAGTAAAAGCATTTGATATAGGGTTAATTTGGGCTTTTTAGTACAAGGAGGGACAATGAAGGCCGCCCAAAACTGAAGTCATTGGGGTTTGGTGAGGTATTAGGCCTAATCGACCAAGTGGCATGATTGTCCAATCCCCATAGGATTGCTTTGATGAGTAATGGGAATGAATTGTGATTGGGATAACATGCTCCACTTAGTAGGTTTGGTCATGCCTAAAACATGTTTAGTAATTACCCAAAAGCATATGATATGGGATTAATATGGGCTTTTTAGTACAAGGAGGGACAATGGGGACCCAAAACTGAAGTTAATGGGGTTTGTTGAGGTATTGGGCCTAATGGACCAAGTGGCATAATTGTTCAATCGCTATAGGATTGCATTGATGAGTAATGTGAATGGATTGTGATTGGGAGAACATCCTCCACTTATTATGTTTGGTCTTGGGCAGAACATGTTTGGTAATTACCTAAAAGCATATGATATGGATTAATTTGGGCTTTTTAGTACAACAAGGGAAAATGAGGGACCCAAAACTGAAGTCAATATGGTTTGGTGTGGTATTGGGTTTAATGGACCCAGTGGCAAGATTGTCTAATGCCCATAGGATTGCTTTGATGAGTAATGGGAATGGATTGTGATTGGGAGAACATCCTCCAATTAGTAGGTCCGGTCATGGCTATAACATATTTGGTAATTATTTAAAAGCATATGATATGGGTTAATTTGGGCTTTTTAGTACAATGACGGACAATGATGGACCTAGGGGCATGATTGTCTAATCCCCATAGGATTGCTTTGATGAGTAATGGAAATGGAATGTGATTGGGAGAACATCCTCCACTTAGTACGTTTTGTCATGGCCAAAACATATTTGGTAATTACCTAAAAGCATATGATATGGGGTTAATTTGGGCTTTTTACTACAAGATGGGACAATGGGGGCCCAAAACTGAAGTCAATGTTGTTTAGTGAGGTATTGGGTCTAATGGACCCAGTAGCATGATTGTTTAATCCATATAGGATTGCTTTGATGAGTAATGGGAATGCATTGTGATTGGGATAACATCCTCCACTTACTAGGTTTGGTCATGGCCAAAACATGTTTGGTAATTACCTAAGAGCATATGATATGGGGTTAATTTGGCTTTTTAATACAAGAATGTTCAATGGGGGCCCAAAACTGAAGTCCATAGGGTTTGGTGAGGTATTGGGCCTAATGGACCCAGTGGCATGATTGTCTAATCTCCAAAGGATTGCTTTGATGAGTAATGGGAATGAATGTGATTGGGATAACATCCTCCACTTAGTACAAGGATGGACAATGGGACCCAAAACTGAAGTCAATGGGGTTTTGTGAGGTATTGGGCCTAATGGACCGAGTGGCATGATTGTCCAATCCCCATAGGATTCCTTTGATGAGTAATGGGAACGCATTTCGATTGGGAGAACATCCTCTACTTAGTAGGTTTCGTCAAGGCCAAAACATGTTTGATAATTACCTAAAATCATATAATATGGGGTTAATTTGGGCTTTTTAGTACAAGAAGGGACAATCGGGTCCCAAAACCGAAGCCAATGGGGTTTGGTGAGGTATTGGGCCTAATGGACCCAAGTGCCATGATTATCCAATCTCCATAGGATTGCTTTGAGGAGTATTAGGAATGGATTGTGATGGGGGAACATCCTCCACCGAGTATGTTTGGTCATGGCCAAAATATATTTGGTAATTACCTAAAAGCATATGATATGGGATTAATTTGGGCTATTTAGTACAAGGAAGGACAATGGGGACCGAAAACTGTAGTTAATGGGGTTTGGTGAGGTATTGGGCCTAATGGACCTAGTCGCATGATTATCCAATCTCCATAGGATTGCTTTGATGAGTAATAGGAATGGATTGTGATTGGGGGAACATCCTCCATTGAGTATGTTTGGTCATGGCCAAAACATATTTGGTAATTACATAAAATAATAAGATATGGGGTTAATTTGGGCTTTTTTGTACAATGAGAGACAATGGGGGCCCAAAACTGAAGTCAATATGGTTTGGTGAGGTATTGGGTTTAATGGACCCAGTGGCAAGATTGTCCAATCCCCATAGGATTGCTTTGATGAGTAATGGGAAAGGATTGTGATTGGGAGAACATCCTCCACTTAGTAGGTCTGGTAATGGCTAAAATTTGTTTGGTAATTACTTAAATGCATATGATATGGGGTTAATTTGGAATTTCTAGTACAAGGAGGGACAATGATGGCCCAAAACTGAAGTTAATGGGGTTTGGTGAGGTATTGGGCCTAATGGACCCAGTGGCATGATTGTCCAATCCTCATAGAATTGCTTTGATGAGTAATTAAAATGGATTGTGATTGGGAGAACATCCTCCACTTAGTAGGTTTGGTCATGGCCAAAACATGTTTGGTAATTACCTAAACGCATATGATATGAGGTTAATCTAGGCATTTTATTACAAGGTGGGACAATGGGGGCCCAAAACTGAAGTCAATATGGTTTGGTGAGGTATTGGGTCTAATGGACCCAGTGGCATGATTGTTTAATCACTATAGGATTGCTTTGATGAGTAATGGGAATGCATTGTTATTGGGAGAACATCCTCCACTTACTAGGTTTGGTCATGGCGAAAACATGTTTGGTAATTGCCTAAAAGCATATGATATGGGGTTAATTGGGGCTTTTTAGTACAAGAAGGGACAATCAAGTCCCAAAACTGAAGTCAATGGGGTTTGGTGAGGTATTGGGGCTAGTGGACCCAGAGAAATGATTATCCAATCCCCATAAGATTGCTTTGATGAGTAATGGGAATGGATTGTGATTGGGAGAACATTCTCCACTTAGTATGTTTGGTCATGTGCCAAATATGTTTAGTAATTACCTAAAAGCATATGATATGCGGTTAATTTGGGCTTTTTAGTACAAGTAGGGACAATGGGGACCCAAAACTAAAGTCCATAAGGTTTGGTGAGGTATTGGGCCTAATGGACCCAGTGGCATGATTATCAAATCCCCAAAGGATTGCTTTCATGAGTAATGGGAATGAATTGTAATTGGGATAACATCCTCCACTTAGTAGGTTTGGTCATGGCCAAAACATGTTTGGTAATTACCTAAAAGCATATGATATGGGATTAATTTGGGCTATTTAGTACAAGGAAGGACAATGGGGACCGAAAACTGTAGTTAATGGAGTTTGGTGAGGTATTAGGCCTAATGGACCTAGTGGCATGATTGTCCAATCCCCTAGGATTGCTTTGGTGAGTATTGGGAATGAATTGTGATTGGGGAACATCCTCCACCGAGTATGTTTGGTCATGGCCAAAACATATTTGGTAATTATCTAAAATAATATGATATGGGGTTAATTTGGGCTTTTTTGTACAATGAGAGACAATTGGGGCCCATAACTGAAGTCAAAATGGTTTGGTGAGGTATTGGGTTTAATGGACCCAGTGGCAAGATTGTCCAATCCCCATAGGATTGCTTTGATGAGTAATGGGAAAGGATTGTGATTGGGAGAACATCCTCCACTTAGTAGGTCTGGTCATGGCTAAAACATGTTTGGTAATTACTTAAATGCATATGATATGGGATTTTTAGTACAAGGAGGGACAATTATGGCCCAAAACTGAAGTTAATGGGGTTTGGTGAGGTATTGGGCCTAATGGACTCAGTGGCATGATTGTCCAATCCTCATAGGATTGCTTTGATGAGTAATGGAAATGGATTGTGATTAGGAGAACATCCTCCACTTAGTAGGTTTGGTCATGGCCAAAACATGTTTGGTAATTACCTAAACTCATATGATATGAGGTTAATCTGGGCTTTTTAGTACAAGGTGGGACAATGGGGGCCCAAAACTGAAGTCAATATGGTTTGGTGAGGTATTGGGTGTAATGGACCCAGTGGCATGATTGTTTAATCACTATAGGATTGCTTTAATTAGTAATGGGAATGCATTGTGATTGGGAGAACATCATCCACTTACTAGGTTTGGTCATGGCGAAAACATGTTTGGTAATTACCTAAAAGCATATGATATGGGGTTAATTTGGGCTTTTTAGTACAAGGAGGGACAATGGGGGCCTAAAACTAAAGTCAACGGGGTTTGGTGAGGTATTGGGCCTACTGGACCCAGTGGCATGATAGTCCAATTCCCATAGGATTGCTTTGATGAGTAATGGGAATGGATTGTGATTGGGAGAACATCCTGCACTTAGTATGTTTGGTCATGGGCAAAACATGTTTGGTAATTACCTAAAAGCATATGATATGGGGTTAATTTGGGCTTTTTAGTACAAGAGGGGACAATGGGGGCCCAAAACAGAAGTCAATAGGGTTTGGTGAGATATTGGGCCTAATGGACCCAGTGGCATGATTGTCCAATCCCCAAAGGATTTCTTTGATGAGTAATGGGAATGAATTGTGATTGGGATAATATCCTCCAATTTGTAGGTTTGTTCATGGCTAAAACATGTTTGGTAATTACCTAAAAGCATATGATACGGGATTAATTTGGGCTTTTCAGTATAAGGAGGGACAATGGGGACCCAACACTGAAGTTAATGGGGTTTGGTGAGGTATTGGACCTAATGGACCCAGTGGCATAATTGTCCAATCCCTATAGGATTGCTTTTATGAGTATTGGGAATGGATTGTGATTAGGGGAACATCCTCCACTGAGTATGTTTGGTCATGGCCAAAATATATTTGGTAATTACCAAAAAGCATATGATATAGGGTTAATTTGGGCTTTTTAGTACAAGGAGAGGCAATGGGGGCCCAAAACTGAAGTCAATATTGTTTAGTGAGGTATTGGGTTTAATGCACCCAGTGGCAAATTTGTCCAATCCCCATAGGATTGCGTTGAGGAGTAATGGGAATGGATTGTGATTGGGAGAACATCGTCCACTTAGTAGGTCTGGTCATGGCCAAAACATGTTTGCTAATTACTAAAAAGCATATGATATGGGGTTAATTTGGCTTTTTTAGTACAAGGAGGGACAATGATGGCCCAAAACTGAAGTCAATGGGGTTTAGTAAGGTATTGGGCCTAATGGAGCCAGTGGCATAATTGTCCAATCCCCATAGGATTGCTTTGATGAGTAATGGGAATGGATTGTGATTAGAAGAACATCCTCCACTTAGTATGTTTGGTCATAGCCAAAACATATTTGGTAATTACCTAACACCATATGATATGGGGTTAATTTGGGCTTTTTAGTACAAGTGGGGACAATGGGGGCCCAAAACTGAAGTCAATGGGTTTTGGTGAGGTATTGGGCCTAATGGACCCAGTGGCATGAATATCCAATCCCCATAGCATTGCCTTGATGAGTAATGGAAATGGATTGTGTTTGGGAGAACATCCTCCACTTAGTAGGTCTGGTCATGGCTAAAGCATGTTTAGTAATTGCGTAAATGCATATGATATGGGGTTAATTTGGGATTTTTAGTACAAGGAGGGACAATGATGGCCCAAAACTGAAATCAATAGGGTTTGGTGAGGTATTGGGCCTAATGGACTCAATGGCATGATTGTTCAATCCTCATAGGATTGCTTTGATGAGTAATGGAAATTGATTGTGATTGGGAGAACATCCTCCACTTAGTAGGTTTGGTCATGGCCAAAACATGTTTGGTAATTACCTAAACGCAAATGATATGAGGTTAATTTGGGCTTTTTGGTACAAGGTGGGACAATGGGTGACCAAAACTGAAGTCAATATGGTTTGGTGAGGTATTAGGTCTAATGGACCCTGTGGCATGATCGTTTAATCTTTATAGGATTGCTTTGATGAGTAATGGGAATGAATTGTGATTGGGAGAACATCCTCCACTTACTAGTTCATGGCCAAAACATCTTTGGTAATTACCCAAAAGCATATGATATGGGGTTAATTTGGGCTTTTTAGTACAATGGGGGCCTAAAACTAAAATTAACGGGGTTTGGTGAGGTATTGGGTTTACTGGACCCAGTGGCATGATTGTCCAATCCCCATAGGATTAATTTCATGAGTAATGGGAATGAATTGTGATTAGAAGAACATCCTCCAGTTAGTAGGTTTGGTCAGGACTAAAACATGTTTGGTAATTACCTAAAAACATGTGATATGGGGTTAATTTGGGCTTTTTAGTACGAGGATGGACAATGGGACCTAAAACTGAAGTCAATGGGGTTTTGTGAGGTATTGGGCCTAATAGACCCAGTGGCATGATTGTCCAATCCCCATAGGATTGCTTTGATGAGTAATGGAAATGGATTGTGATTGGGAGAACATCCTCCACTTAGTATGTTTTGTCATGGCTAAAACATATTTGGTAATTACCTAAAAGCATATGATATGGGGTTAATTAGGGCTTTTTAGTACAAGATGGGCCAATGGGGGCCCGAAACTGAAGTCAATATGGTTTGTTGAGGTATTGGGTCTAATGGACCCAGTGGCATGATTGTTTAATCCCTATAGGATTGCTTTGATAAGTAATGGGAATGCATTGTGATTAGGAGAACATCCTCCACTTACTAGGTTTGGTCATGGCCAAAACATGATTGGTAATTACCTAAAAGCATATGATATGGGGTTAATTTGGGCTTTTTAGAACAAGGAGAGACAATGGGGACCCAACACTGAAGTTAATAGGGTTTGGTGAGGTATTGGGCCTAATGGGCTCAATGGCCTGATTGTCCAATCCTCATAGGATTGCTATGATGAGTAATGGAAATGGATTTTGATTGGGAGAACATCCTCCACTTAGTAGGTTTGGTCATGGGCAAAATATGTTTGGTAATTACCTAAAAGCATATGATATGGGGTTAATTTGGGCTTTTTAGTACAAGTAGGGACAATAGGGACCCAAAACTGAAGTCCATGGGGTTTGGTGAGGTATTGGGCCAAATGGACCCAGTAGCATGATTATCCAATACCCATAAGATTGCTTTGATGAGTAATTGGAATGGATTGTGATTGGAAGAACATCCTGCACTTAGTATGTTTGGTCATGTGCAAAATATGTTTGGTAATTACGTAAAAGCATATGATATGGGGTTAATTTGGGCTTTTTAGTACAAGTAGGGACAATAGGGACCCAAAACTGAAGTCCATGGGGTTTGGTGAGATATTGGGCCTAATGGACCTAGTGGCATGATTATCTAACCCCTAAAGGATTGCTCTGATGAGTAATGGGAATGAATTGTGATTGGGATAACATCCTCCACTTAGTAGGTTTGGTCATGGCTAAAACATGTTTGGTAATTACCGAAAAGCATATGATATGGGATTAATTTGGGCTATTTAGCACAAGGAAGGACAATGGGGACCCAAAACTGTAGTTAATGGGGTTTGGTGAGGTATTGGGCCTAATGGACCTAGTGGCATGATTGTCCAATCCCCATAGGATTGCTTTGATGAGTATTGGGAATGGATTGTGATTGGGGGAACATCCTCCACTGAGTATGTTTGGTCATGGCCAAAACATATTTGGTAATTACCTAAAATAATATGATATGGGGTTAATTTGGGCTTTTTAGTACAATGAGAGACAATGGGGGCCCAAAACTGAAGTCAATATGGTTTGGTGAGGTATTGGGTTTAATGGACCCAGTGGCAAGATTGTCCAATCCCCATAGGATTGCTTTGATGAGTAATGGGAAAGGATTGTGAATGGGAGAACATCCTCCACTAAGTAGGTCTGGTCATGGCTAAAACATGTTTGGTAATTACTTAAATGCATATGATATGGGGTTAATTTGGGCTTTTTAGTACAAGGTGGGACAATGGGGGACCAAAACTGAAGTCAATATGGTTTGGTGAGGTATTAGGTCTAATGGACCCAGTGGCATGATTGTTTAATCTCTATAGGATTGCTTTGATGAGTAATGGGAATGCATTGTGATTGGGAGAACATCCTCCACTTAGTAGGTATGGTCATGGCCAAAACATGTTTGGTAATAACTTAAAAGCATATGATATGAGGTTAATTTGGGTTTTTTAGTACGAGGAGGGACAATAATGGCCCAAAACTAAAGTCAATGGGGTTTGGTGAGGTATTGGGCCTAATGGACCCAGTGGCATGATTGTCCAATTCCCGTAGGATTGGTTTGATCAGTAATGGGAATGGATTGTGATTAGGAGAACATCCTCCACTTAGTATGTTTGGTCATGGGCAAAACATGTTTGGTAATTACCTAAAAGCATATGATATGGGGTTAATTTGGGCTTTTTAGTACAAGAAGGGATAACGGGGGCCCAAAACTGAAGTCAATAGGGTTTGGTGAGGTTTTGGGCCTAATGGACCCAGTGGCATGATTGTCTAATCCCCAAAGGATTGCTTTGATGAGTAATGGGAATGAATTGTGATTGGGATAACATCGTCCAATTTGTAGGTTTGTTCATGGCTAAAACATGTTTGGTAATTACCTCAAAGCATATGTTATGGGATTAATTTGGGCTTTTTAGTACAAGGAGAGACAATGGGGACCCAACACTGAAGTCAATAGGGTTTGGTGAGGTATTGGGCCTAATGGACTCAATGGCATGATTGTCCAATCCTCATAGGATTGCTATGATGAGTAATGGAAATGGATTGTGATTGGGAGAATGTCCTCCACTTAGTAGGTTTGGTCATGGCCAAAACATGTTTGGTAATTACCTAAACACATAAGATATGAGGTTAATTTGGGCTTTTTAGTACAAGGTGGGACAATGGGGGAACAAAACTGAAGTCAATATGGTTTGGTGAGGTATTAGGTCTAATGGACCCAGTGGCATGATTGTTAAATCTCTATAGGATTTCTTTGATGAGTAAAGAGAATGCATTGTGATTGGGAGAACATCCTCCACTTACTAGGTTTGGATATGGCCAAAACATGTTTGGTAATTACCTAAAAGCATATGATATGGGGTTAATTTGGGCTTTTTAGTACAATGGGGGCCCAAAACTAAAGTCAACGGGGTTTGGTGAGGTTTTGGGCCTACTGGACCCAGTGGCACGATTGTCCAATCCCCATAGGATTAATTTGATGAGTAATGGGAATGAATTGTGATTAGGAGAACATCCTCCAGTTTGTAGGTTTGGTCATGATTAAAACATGTTTGGTAATTACTTTAAAGCATATGATATGAGGTTAATTTGGGCTTTTTTGTACGAGGAGGGATAATGATGGCCCAAAACTGAAGTCAATGGGGTTTGGTGAGGTATAGGGCCTAATGGACCCAGTGGCATGATTGTCCAATTCCCATAGGATTGCTTTGATGAGTAATGGGAATGGATTGTGATTAGGAGAACATCCTCCACTTAGTATGTTTGGTCATGGGCAAAACATGTTTGGTAATTACCTAAAAGCATATGATATGGGGTTAATTTGGGCTTTTTAGTACAAGAAGGGATAACGGGGGCCCAAAACTGAAGTCAATAGGGTTTGGTGAGGTTTTGGGCCTAATGGACCCAGTGGCATGATTGTCTAATCCCCAAAGGATTGCTTTGATGAGTAATGGGAATGAATTGTGATTGGGATAACATCGTCCAATTTGTAGGTTTGTTCATGGCTAAAACATGTTTGGTAATTACCTCAAATCATATGATATGGGATTAATTTGGGCTTTTTAGTAAAAGGAGAGACAATGGGGACCCAACACTGAAGTCAATAGGGTTTGGTGAGGTATTGGGCCTAATGGACTCAATGGCATGATTGTCCAATCCTCATAGGATTGCTATGATGAGTAATGGAAATGGATTGTGATTGGGAGAATATCCTCCACTTAGTAGGTTTGGTCATTGCCAAAACATGTTTGGTAATTACCTAAACACATAAGATATGAGGTTAATTTGGGCTTTTTAGTACAAGGTGGGACAATTGGGGAACAAAACTGAAGTCAATATGGTTTGGTGAGGTATTAGGTCTAATGGACCCAGTGGCATGATTGTTAAATCTCTATAGGATTTCTTTGATGAGTAAAGAGAATGCATTGTGATTGGGAGAACATCCTCCACTTACTAGGTTTGGATATGGCCAAAACATGTTTGGTAATTACCTAAAAGCATATGATATGGGGTTAATTTGGGCTTTTTAGTACAATAGGGGCCCAAAACTAAAGTCAACGGGGTTTGGTGAGGTTTTGGGCCTACTGGACCCAGTGGCACGATTGTCCAATCCCCATAGGATTAATTTGATGAGTAATGGGAATGAATTGTGATTAGGAGAACGTCCTCCAGTTTGTAGGTTTGGTCATGATTAAAACATGTTTGGTAATTACCTAAAAACATGTGATATGGGGTTAATTTGGGCTTTTTAGTACAAGGATGGACAATGTGACCCAAAACTGAAGTCAATGGGGTTTTGTGAGGTATTGGGCCTAATAGACCCAGTGGCACGATTGTCCAATCCCCATAGGATTGCTTTGATGAGTAATGGGAATGGATTTCGATTGGGAGAACATCCTCCACTTAGTAGGTTTGGTCATGGCCAAAACATGTTTGATAATTACCTAAAAGCATATAGTATGGGGTTAATTTGGGCTTTTTAGTACAAGAAGGGACAATCGGGTCCCAAAACTGAAGTCAATGGGGTTTGGTGAGGTATTGGGCCCAATGGACCCAATAGCATGATTATCCAATCCCTAAAGGATTGCTTTGATAAGTAATGGGAATGGATTGTGATTGGGAGAACATCCTCCACTTAGTAGGTATGGTCATGGCCAAAACATGTTTGGTAATTACTTAAAAGCATATGATATGGGGTTAATTTGGGCTTTTTATTACGAGGAGGGACAATGATGGCCCAAAACTGAATTCAATGTGGTTTGGTGAGGTATTGGGCCTAATGGACCCAGTGGCATGATTGTCCAATCCCCATAGGTTTGTGATTAGGAGAACATCCTCCACTTAGTATGTTTGGTCATGAGCAAAACATGTTTGGTAAAAAGCATATGATATGGGGTTAATTTGGGCTTTTTAGTACAAGAATGGAGAATGGGGGCCGAAAACTGAAGTCAATAGGGTTTGGTGAGGTATTGGGCCTAATGGACCCAGTGGCATGATTGTCTAATCCCCAAAGGATTGCTTTGATGAGTAATGGGAATGAATTCTGATTGGGATGACATCGTCCAATTTGTAGGTTTGTTCATGGCTAAAACATGTTTGGTAATTACCTAAAAGCATGTGATATGGGATTGATTTAGGCTTTTTAGTATAAAGAGGGAAAATGGGAACCCAACACTGAAGTTAATGGAGTTTGTTGAGGTATTGGGCCTAATGGACCCAATGGCATGATTGTCCAATCCCCATAGGATAAATTTGATCAGTAATTGGAATGAATTGTGATTAGGAGAACATCCTCCAGTTAGTAGGTTTGGTCATGAATAAAACATGTTTGGTAATTACCTAAAAACATGTGATATGGGGTTAATTTGGGCTTTTTAGTACAAGGATGGACAATGTGACCCAAAACTGAAGTCAATGGGGTTTTGTGAGGTATTGGGCCTAATAGACCCAGTGGCACGATTGTCCAATCCCCATAGGATTGCTTTGATGAGTAATGGGAATGGATTTCGATTGGGAGAACATCCTCCACTTAGTAGGTTTGGTCATGGCCAAAACATGTTTGATAATTACCTAAAAGCATATAGTATGGGGTTAATTTGGGCTTTTTAGTACAAGAAGGGACAATCGGGTCCCAAAACTTAAGTCAATGGGGTCTGGTGAGGTATTGGGCCCAATGGACCTAGTGGCATGATTATCCAATCCCCATAGGATTGCTTTGATGAGTAATGGGAATGGATTGTGATTGGGAGAACATCCTCCACTTAGTAGGTATGGTCATGGCCAAAACATGTTTGGTAATTACTTAAAAGCATATGATATGGGGTTAATTTGGGCTTTTTTGTACGAGGAGGATCAATGATGGCCCCAAACTGAATTCAATGGGGTTTGGTGAGGTATTGGGCCTAATGGACCCAGTGACATGATTGTCCAATCCCCATAGGTTTGCTTTGATGAGTAATGGGAATATATTGTGATTAGGAGAACATCCTCCACTTAGTATGTTTGGTCATGAGTAAAACATGTTTGGTAATTACCGAAAAGCATATGATATGGGGTTAATTTGGGCTTTTTAGTACAAGAAGTGATAATGGGGGCCCAAAACTGAAGTCAATAGGGTTTGGTGAGGTATTGGGCCTAATGGACCCAGTGGCATGATTGTCTAATCCCAAAAGGATTGCTTTGATGAGTAATGGGAATGAATTGTGATTGGGATGACATCGTCCAATTTGTAGGTTTGTTCATGGCTAAAACATGTTTGGTAATTACCTAAAAGCATGTGATATGGGGTTAATTTGGGCGTTTTAGTACAAGGATGGACAATGGGACCCAAAACTGAAGTCAATGGGGTTTTGTGAGGCATTGAGCCTAATAGACCCAGTGGCATGATTGTCCAATCCCCATAGGATTGCTTTGATAAGTAATGGGAATGGATTGTGATTTGAAGAACATCCTCCACATAGTATGTTTGGTCATGGCCAAAACATATTTGGTAATTACCTAAAACCATTTGATATGGGGTTAATTTGGGCTTTTTAGAACAAGGGGGGACAACGGGGGCCTAAAAAGCGAAGTCAATGGGTTTTGGTGAGGTATTGGGCCTAATGGACCTCGTGGCATGATTATCCAATCCCCATAGCATTGCTTTGATGAGTAATGGAAATGGATTGTGATTGGGAGAACATCCTCCACTTAGTAGGTTTGGTCATGGCCAAAACATGTTTGGTAATTACCTAAACGCGTATGATATGAGGTTACTTTGTGCTTTTTAGTACATGGTGGGACAATGGGGGAACAAAACTGAAAGCAATATGGTTTGGTGAGGTATTAGCTCTAATGGACCCAGTGGCATGATTGTTTAATCTCTATAGGATTGCTATGATGAGTAATGGGAATGCATTGTGATTGGGAGAACATCCTCCACTTACTAGGTTTGGTCATGGCCAAAACATGTTTGGTAATTACCTAAAAGCATATGATATGGGGTTAATTTGGGGTTTTTAGTACAATGGGGGCCCAAAACTAAAGTCAACGGGGTTTGGTGAGGTTTTAGGCCTACTGGACCCAGTGGCACGATTGTCCAATCCCCGAAGGATTAATTTGATGAGTA
Organism: Beta lomatogona; assembly: GCA_947646795.1. Taxonomy (NCBI): domain Eukaryota; kingdom Viridiplantae; phylum Streptophyta; class Magnoliopsida; order Caryophyllales; family Amaranthaceae; genus Beta; species Beta lomatogona. The sequence continues at coordinate 29,961 of CANSNZ010001091.1, forward strand.
ATGGGAATGAATTGTGATTAGGAGAACATCCTCCAGTTAGTAGGTTTGGTCATGATTAAAACATGTTTGGTAATTACCTAAAAACATGTGATATGGGGTTAATTTGGGCTTTTTAGTACAAGGATGGACAATGGGACCCAAAACTGAAGTCAATGGGGTTTTGTGAGGCATTGGGCCTAATTGACCCAGTGGCATGATTGTCCAATCCCCATATGATTGCTTTGATGAGTAATGGAAATGGATTGTGATTAGAAGAACATCCTCCACTTAGTATGTTTGGTCATGGCCAAAACATTTTAGGTAATTACCTAAAACCATATGATATGGGGTTAATTTGGGCTTTTTAGTACAAGGGGGACAATGGTGGCCTAAAACTGAAGTCAATGGATTTTGGTGAGGTATTGGGCCTAATGGACCCAGTGGCATGATTGTCCAATCCCCATAGGATAAATTTGATCAGTAATTGGAATGAATTGTGATTAGGAGAACATCCTCCAGTTAGTAGGTTTGGTCATGAATAAAACATGTTTGGTAATTACCTAAAAACATGTGATATGGGGTTAATTTGGGCTTTTTAGTACAAGGATGGACAATGTGACCCAAAACTGAAGTCAATGGGGTTTTGTGAGGTATTGGGCCTAATAGACCCAGTGGCACGATTGTCCAATCCCCATAGGATTGCTTTGATGAGTAATGGGAATGGATTTCGATTGGGAGAACATCCTCCACTTAGTAGGTTTGGTCATGGCCAAAACATGTTTGATAATTACCTAAAAGCATATAGTATGGGGTTAATTTGGGCTTTTTAGTACAAGAAGGGACAATCGGGTCCCAAAACTTAAGTCAATGGGGTTTGGTGAGGTATTGGGCCCAATGGACCTAGTGGCATGATTATCCAATCCCCATAGGATTGCTTTGATGAGTAATGGGAATGGATTGTGATTGGGAGAACATCCTCCACTTAGTAGGTATGGTCATGGCCAAAACATGTTTGGTAATTACTTAAAAGCATATGATATGGGGTTAATTTGGGCTTTTTTGTACGAGGAGGATCAATGATGGCCCCAAACTGAATTCAATGGGGTTTGGTGAGGTATTGGGCCTAATGGACCCAGTGACATGATTGTCCAATCCCCATAGGTTTGCTTTGATGAGTAATGGGAATATATTGTGATTAGGAGAACATCCTCCACTTAGTATGTTTGGTCATGAGTAAAACATGTTTGGTAATTACCGAAAAGCATATGATATGGGGTTAATTTGGGCTTTTTAGTACAAGAAGTGATAATGGGGGCCCAAAACTGAAGTCAATAGGGTTTGGTGAGGTATTGGGCCTAATGGACCCAGTGGCATGATTGTCTAATCCCAAAAGGATTGCTTTGATGAGTAATGGGAATGAATTGTAATTGGGATGACATCGTCCAATTTGTAGGTTTGTTCATGGCTAAAACATGTTTGGTAATTACCTAAAAGCATGTGATATGGGGTTAATTTGGGCGTTTTAGTACAAGGATGGACAATGGGACCCAAAACTGAAGTCAATGGGGTTTTGTGAGGCATTGAGCCTAATAGACCCAGTGGCATGATTGTCCAATCCCCATAGGATTGCTTTGATAAGTAATGGGAATGGATTGTGATTTGAAGAACATCCTCCACATATTTGGTAATTACCTAAAACCATTTGATATGGGGTTAATTTGGGCTTTTTAGAACAAGGGGGGACAACGGGGGCCTAAAACTGAAGTCAATGGGTTTTGGTGAGGTATTGGGCCTAATGGACCTCGTGGCATGATTATCCAATCCCCATAGCATTGCTTTGATGAGTAATGGAAATGGTTTGTGATTGGGAGTACATCCTCCACTTAGTAGGTTTGGTCATGGCCAAAACATGTTTGGTAATTACCAAAACAAATATGATATGAGGTTAATTTAGGCTTTTTAGTACAAGGTGGGACAATGAGGGAACAAAACTGAAGTCAATATGGTTTGGTGAGGTATTAGGTCTAATGGACCCAGTGGCATGATTGTTTAATCTCTATAGGATTGGTTTGATGAGTAATGGGAATGCATTGTGATTGGGAGAACATCCTCCACTTACTAGGTTTGGTCATGGCCAAAACATGTTTGGTAATTACCTAAAAGCATATGATATGGGGTTAATTTGGGGTTTTTAGTACAATGGGGGCCCAAAACTAAAGTCAACGGGGTTTGGTGAGGTTTTAGGCCTACTGGACCCAGTGGCACGATTGTCCAATCCCCGAAGGATTAATTTGATGACTAATGGGAATGAATTGTGATTAGGAGAACATCCTCCAGTTAGTAGGTTTGGTCATGATTAAAACATGTTTGGTAATTACCTAAAAACATGTGATATGGGGTTAATTTGGGCTTTTTAGTACAAGGATGGACAATGGGACCCAAAACTGAAGTCAATGGGGTTTTGTGAGGCATTGGGCCTAATTGACCCAGTGGCATGATTGTCCAATCCCCATATGATTGCTTTGATGAGTAATGGAAATGGATTGTGATTAGAAGAACATCCTCCACTTAGTATGTTTGGTCATGGCCAAAACATTTAAGGTAATTACCTAAAACCATATGATATGGGGTTAATTTGGGCTTTTTAGTACAAGGGGGGACAATGGTGGCCTAAAACTGAAGTCAATGGATTTTGGTGAGGTATTGGGCCTAATGGACCCAGTGGCATGATTATCCAATCCCCATAGCATTGCTTTGATGAGTAATGGGAATGGATTGTGATTGGGAGAACATCCTCCACTTAGTAAGTCTGGTCATGGCTAAAACATGTTTAGTAATTACTTAAATGCATATGATATGGGGTTAATTTGGGCTTTTTAGTACATGGATGGACAATGATGGCCCAAAACTAAAGTCAATAGGGTTTGGTGAGGTATTGGGCCTAATGGACTCAATGGCATGATTGTCCAATCCTCATAGGATTGTTATGATGAGTAATGGAAATAGATTGTGATTGGGAGAACATCCTCCACTTAGTAGGTTTGGTCATGGCCAAAACATGTTTGGTAATTACCAAAACAAATATGATATGAGGTTAATTTAGGCTTTTTAGTACAAGGTGGGACAATGAGGGAACAAAACTGAAGTCAATATGGTTTGGTGAGGTATTAGGTCTAATGGACCCAGTGGCATGATTGTTTAATCTCTATAGGATTGGTTTGATGAGTAATGGGAATGCATTGTGATTGGGAGAACATCCTCCACTTACTAGGTTTGGTCATGGCCAAAACATGTTTGGTAATTACCTAAAAGCATATGATATGGGGTTAATTTGGGCTTTTTAGTACAATGGGGGGCCCAAAACAAAAGTCAACGGGGTTTGGTGAGGTTTTGGGCCTACTGGACCCAGTGGCATGATTGTCCAATCCCCGTAGGATTAATTTGATGAGTAATGGGAACGAATTGTGATAAGGAGAACATCCTCCAGTTAGTAGTTTTGATCATGATTAAAACATATTTGGTAATTACCTAAAACATGTGATGTGGGGTTAATTTGGGCTTTTTAGTACAAGGATGGACAATGGGACCCAAAACTGAAGTCAATGGGGTTTTGTGAGGCATTGGGCCTAATAGACCCAGTGGCATGATTGTCCAATCCCCATAGGATTGCTTTGATGAGTAATGGGAATGGATTGTGATTAGAAGAACATCCTCCACTTAGTATGTTTGGTCATGGCCAAAACATATTTGGTAATTACCTAAAACCATATGATATGGGGATAATTTGGGCTTTTTAGTACAAGGGGGGACAATGGGGCCTTAAACTGAAGTCAATGGGTTTTGGTGAGGTATTGGGCCTAATGGACCCAGTGGCATGATTATCCAATCCCCATAGCATTGCTTTGATGAGTAATGGGAATGGATTGTGATTGGGAGAACATCCTCCACTTAGTAGGTCTGGTCATGGCTAAAACATGTTTAGTAATTACTTAAATACATATGATATGGGGTTAATTTGGGCTTTTTAGTACATGGATGGACAGTGATGGCCCAAAACTAAAGTCAATAGGGTTTGGTGAGGTATTGGGCCTAATGTACTCAATGGCATGATTGTCTAATCCTCATAGGATTGCTATGATGAGTAATGGAAATGGATTGTGATTGGGAGAACATCCTACACTTAGTAGGTTTGGTCATGGCCAAAACATGTTTAGTAATTACCTAAACGCATATGATATGAGGTTAATTTGGGCTTTTTAGTACAAGGTGGGACAATGGGGGAACAAAACTGAAGTCAATATGCTTTGGTGAGGTATTAGGTCTACTGGACCCAGTGGCATGATTGGTTAATCTCTATAGGATTGCTTTGATAAGTAATGGGAATACATTGTGATTGGGAGAACATCCTCCACTTACTAGGTTTGGTCATGGCCAAAACATGTTTGGTAATTACCTAAACGCATGTGATATGGGGTTAATTTGGGGTTTTTAGTACAATGGGGGCCCAAAACTAAAGTAAACGGGGTTTGGTGAGGTTTTGGGCATACTGGACCCAGTGGCATGATTGTCCAATCCCCATATGATTAATTTTATGAGTAATGGGAATGAAATGTGATTAGGAGAACATCCTCCAGTTAGTAGGTTTGGTCATGATTAAAACATGTTTGGTAATTACCTAAAAACATGTGATATGGGGTTAATTTGGGCTTTTTAGTACAAGGATGGACAATGGGACCCAAAACTGAAGTCAATGGGGTTTTGTGAGGCATTGGGCCTAATAGACCCAGTGGCATGATTGTCCAATCCCCATAGGATTGCTTTGATGAGTAATGGAAATGGATTGTGATTAGAAGAACATCCTCCACTTAGTATGTTTGGTCATGGCCAAAACATTTTTGGTAATTACCTAAACGCGTATGATATGAGGTTAATTTGGGCTTTTTTGTACAAGGTGGGACAATGGGGGAACAAAACTGAAGTCAATATGCTTTGGTGAGGTATTAGGTCTACCATGATTGGTTAATCTCTATAGGATTGCTTTGATAAGTAATGGGAATGCATTGTGATTGAGAGAACATCCTCCACTTACTAGGTTTGGTCATGGCCAAAACATGTTTGGTCATTACCTAAAAGCATATGATATGGGGTTAATTTGGGCTTTTTAGTACAATGGGGGCCCAAAACTAAAGTCAACAGGGTTTGGTGAGGTTTTGGGCCTACTGGACCCAGTGGCATGATTGTCCAATCCCCATACGATTAATTGGATGAGTAATGGGAATGAATTATGATTAGGAGAACAACCTCCAGTTAGTAGGTTTGGTCATGATTAAAACATGTTTGGTAATTACCTAAAAACATGTGATATGGGGTTAATTTGGGCTTTTTAGTACAAGGATGGACAATGGGACCCAAAACTGAAGTAAATGGGGTTTTGTGAGGTATTGGGCCTAATAGACCCAGTGGCATGATTGTCCAATCCCCATAGGATTGCTTTGATGAGTAATGGGAATGGATTTCGATTGGGAGAACATCCTCCACTTAGTAGGTTTGGTCATGCCCAAAACATGTTTGATAATTACCTAAAAGCATATAGTATGGGGTTAATTTGGGCTTTTTAGTACAAGAAGGGACAATCGGGTACCAAAACTGAAGTCAATGGTGTTTGGTGAGGTATTGGGCCCAATGGACCTCGTGGCATGATTATCCAATCCCCATAGGATTGCTTTGATGAGGAATGGGAATGGATTGTGATTGGGAGAACATCCTCCACTTAGTAGGTATGGTCATGGCCAAAACATGTTTGGTAATTACTTAAAAGCATATGATATGGGGTTGATTTGGGCTTTTTAGTACGACGAGGGACAATGATGGCCCAAAACTGAAGTCTATGGGGTTTGGTGAGGTATTGGGCCTAATGGACCCAGTGGCATGATTGTCCAATCCCCATCGGATTGCATTGATGAGTAATGGGATTGGGTTGTGATTAGGAGAACATTCTCCACTTAGTATGTTTGGTCATGGGCAAACATGTTTGGTAATTATCTAAAAGCATATGATATAGAGTTAATTTGGGCTTTTTAGTACAAGAAGGCATAACGAGGGCCCAAAACTGAAATCAATAGGGTTTGGTGAGGTATTAGGCCAAATGGACCCAGTGGCATGATTGTCTAATCCCCAAAGGATTGTTTTGATGAGTAATTGGAATGAATTGTGATTGGGATAACATTGTCCAATTTGTAGGTTTGTTCATGGCCAAAACATGTTTGGTAATTACCTAAAAGCATATGATATGGGATTAATTTGGGCTTTTTAGTACAAGGAGGGACAATGGGGACCCAACATTGAAGTTAATGGGGTTTGTTGAGGTATTGGGCCTAATACGGACCCAGTGGCATGATTGTCCAATCCCCATAGGATTGCTTTGATGAATATTGGGAATGGATTGTGATTGGGGGAACATCCTCCACTGAGTATGTTTGGTCATGGCCAAAATATATTTGGTAATTACCTAAAATCATATGATATGGGGTTAATTTGGGCTTTTTAGTACAAGGAGAGACAATGGGTGCCCAAAACTGAAGTCAATATGGTTTTGTGAGGTATTGGGTTTAATAGACCCAGTGGCAAGATTGTCCAATCCCCATAGGATTGCTTTGATGAGTAATGGTAAATGATTGTGATTGGGAGAACATCCTCCACTTAGTAGGTCTGGTCATGGCTAAAACATGTTTGGTAATTACTTAAATGCATATGATATGGGGTTAATTTGGGATTTTTTGTACAAGGAGGGACAATGATGGCCCAAAACTGAAGTCAATGGGGTTTGGTAAGGTATTGGGCCTAATGGACTCAGTGGCATGATTGTCCAATCCTCATAGGATTGCTTTGATGAGTAATGGAAATGGATTGTGATTGGGAAAACATCCTCCACTTAGTAGGTTTGGTCATGGCCATTGGTAATTACCTAAACGCATATGATATGAGGTTAATATGGGCTTTTTAGTACAAGGAGGGACAATGGGGGCCCATAACTAAAGTCAACGGGGTTTGGTGAGGTATTGGGCCTACTAGACCCTGTGGCATGATTGTCCAATTTCCATAGGATTGCTTTGATGAGAAATGGGAATGAATTTCAATTGGGAGAACATCCTCCACTTAGTAGGTTTGGTCATGGGCAAAACATGTTTGGTAATTACCTAAAAGCATATGATATGGGGTTAATTTGGGCTTTTTAGTACAAGAAGGGACAATGGGGGCCCAAAACTGATGTCAATAGGGTATGGTGAGGTATTGGGCCTAATGGACCCAGTGGCATGATTGTCTAATCCCCAAAGGATTGTTTTGATGAGTAATGTGAATGAATTGTGATTGGGATAATATCCTCCAATTTGTAGGTTTGTTCATGGCAAAAACATGTTTGGTAACTATATAAACGCATATGATATGGGATTAATTTGGGCTTTTAGTACGAAGGAGAGATAGAGTTAATGGGGTTTGGTGAGGTATTGGACCTAATGGACCTAGTGGCATGATTGTCCAATCCCCATAGGATTGCTTTGATGAGTAATGGGAATGCATTGTGATTGGATTAATTTGGGCATTTTAGTACAAGGATGGACAATGATGGCCCAAAACTAAAGTCAATAGGATTTGGTGAGGTATTGGGCCTAATGGACTCAATGGCATGGTTGTCCAATCCTCATAGGATTTCTATGATGAGTAATGGAAATGGATTGTGATTGGGAGAACATCCTCCACTGAGTATGTTTGGTCATGGCCAAAATAGATTTTGTAATTACCTAAAAGCATATGATATAGGGTTAGTTTGGGCTTTTTAGTACAAGGAGAGGCAATGGGGGCCCAAAACTGAAGTCAATATGGTTTGGTGATGTATTGGGTTTAATGGACCTAGTGGCAAGATTGTCCAATCCCTATAGGATTGCTTTGATGAGTAATGGGAATGGATTGTGATTGGGAGAACATCCTCCACTTAGTAGGTCTGGTCATGGTCAAAACATGTTTGGTAATTACTTAAAAGCATATGATATGGGGTTAATTTGGGTTTTTTAGTACAAGGAGGGACAATGATGGCCCAAAACTAAAGTCAATGGGGTTTGGTGAGGTATTGGGCCTAATCGAGCCAGTGGCATGATTGTCCAATCCCCATAGGATTGCTTTGATGAGTAATGGGAATGGATTGTGATTAGAAGAACATCCTCCACTTAGTATGTTTGGTCATTGCTAAAGCATTTTTTGGTAATTACCTAAAACCATATGATATGGGGTTAATTTGGGCTTTTTAGTACAAGGGGGGACAATGGGGGCCCAAAACTGAAGTCAATGGGTTTTGGTGAGGTATTGGGCCTAATGGACCCAGTGGCATGATTATCCAATCCCCATAGCATTGCTTTGATGAGTAATGGGAATGCATTGTGATTCGGTTAATTTGGGCTTTTTAGTACAAGGATGGACAATGATGGCCCAAAACTAAAGTCAATAGGATTTGGTGAGGTATTGGGCATAATGGACTTAATGGCATGGTTGTCCAATCCTCATAGGATTGCTATGATGAGTAATGGAAATGGATTGTGATTGGGAGAACATACTCCACTTAGTAGGTTTGGTCATGGCCAAAACATGTTTGGTAATTACCTAAACGCATATGATATGAGGTTAATTTGAGCTTTTTAGTACAAGGTGGGACAATGGGGGACCAAAACTGAAGTCAGGATGGTTTGGTGAGGTATTAGGTCTAATGGACCCAGTGGCATGATTGTTTAATCTCTATAGGATTGCTTTGATGAGTAATGGGAATGCATTGTGATTGGGAGAACATCCTCCACTTACTAGGTTTGGTCATGGCCAAAACATGTTTGGTAATTACCTAAAAGCGTATGATATGGGGTTTGGTGAGGTATTGGGCCTACTGGACCCAGTGGCATGATTGTCCAATCCCCATAGGATTAATTTGATGAGTAATGGGAATGAATTATGATTAGGAGAACATCCTCCAGTCAGTAGGTTTGGTCATGACTAAAACATGTTTGGTAATTACCTACAAACATGTGATATGGGGTTAATTTGGGCTTTTTAGTACAAGGATGGAGAATGGGACCCAAAATTGAAGTCAATGGTGTTTTGTGAGGTATTGGGCCTAATAGACCCAGTGGCATGATTGTCCAATCCCCATAGGATTGCTTTGATGAGTAATGGGAATGGATTTCGATTGGGAGAACATCCTCCACTTAGTATGTTTGGTCATTGCCAAAACATATTTGGTAATTACTTAAAACCATATGATATGGGGTTAATTTGGGCTTTTTAGTACAAGGGGGGACAATGGGGGCCCAAAACTGAAGTCAATGGGTTTTGGTGAGGTATTGGGCCTAATGGACCCAATGGCATGATTATCCAATCCCCATAGCATTGCTTTGATGAGTAATGGGAATGGATTGTGATTGGGAGAACATCCTCCACTTAGTAGGTCTGGTCATGGCTAAAACATCTTTAGTAATTACTTAAATCCAAATGATATAGGGTTAATTTGGGCTTTTTAGTACAAGGATGGACAATGATGGCCGAAAACTGAAGTCAATAGGATTTGGTGAGGTATTGGGCCTAATGGACCCTGTGGCATGATTGTTCAATCCCCATAGGATTGCTTTGATGAGTAATGGGAACGGATTGTAATTAGGAGAACATCCTCCACTTAGTATGTTTGGTCATGCGCAAAACATGTTTGGTAATTACTTAAAAGCATATGATATGGGGTTAATTTGGGCTTTTTAGTATAAGAAGGGACAATGGGGGCCCAAAACTGAAGTCAATAGGGTTTGGTGAGGTACTGGGCCTAATGGACCCAGTGGCATGATTGACTAATCCCCAAAGGATTGCTTTGATGAGTAATGGGAATGAATTGTGATTGGGATAACATTCTCCAATTTGTAGGTTTGTTCATGGCTAAAACATGTTTGGTAATTACCTAAAAGCATATGATATGGGATTAATTTGGGCTTTTTAGTACAAGGAGGGACAATGGGGACCTGACACTGAAGTTAATGTGGTTTGTTGAGGTATTGAGCTTGGTGGACACAGTGGCATGAATGTCCAATCACCATAGGATTGCTTTGATGAGTATTGGGAATGGATTGTGATTGTGGGAACATCCTCCACTAAGTATGTTTGGTCATGGCCAATATATATTTTGTAATTACCTAAAAGCATATGATATGGGGTTAATTTGGGCTTTTTAGTACAAGGAGAGACAATGGGGGCCCAAAACTGAAGTCAATGAGGTTTGGTAAGGCATTGGGCCTAATGAACCCAGTGTCATGATTGTCTGATCCCCATAAGATTGTTTTGATGAGTAATGGGAATGAATGGTGATTGGGAGAACATCCTCCACTTAGTAGGTTTGGTCATGGCTAAAACATGTTTGGTATTACCTAAAAGCATATGATATGGGATTAATTTGGGATTTTTAGTATAAGGAGGGACAATGGCGACCCAAAACTGAAGTCAATGGGGTTTGGTGAGGTATTGGGCCTAATGGACCCAACGGCATGATTGTCCAATCCCCATAGGATTACTTTGATGAGTAATGGGAATGGATTGTGATTGAAAGAACATCCTCCACTTAGTATGTTTGGTCATGGCCAAAAAATGTTTGGTAATTACCGAACAGCATATGATATGGGGTTAATTTGGGCTTTTTAGTACAAAGACAATGGGGGCCCAAAACTGAAGTCAATGGGGTTTTGTGAGGTATTGGGCCTAATGGACCCAGTGGCATTGTTGTCCAATCCCCACAGGATTGCTTTGATAAGTAATGGGAATGGATTGTGATTGGGAGAACATCCTCCACTTAGTAGGTTTGGTCATGGCCAAAACATGTTTGGTAATTACCTAAAAGCATATGATATGAGGTTAATTTGGGCTTTTTAGTAAAAGAAGGGACAATAGGGGACCAAAACTGAAGTTAATGGGGTTTAGTGATGTATTGGGCCTAATGGACCTAGCGGCATGATTGTCTAATCCTCAAACGATTGCTTTCATGAGTAATGGGCTTGAATTGTGATTGGGATAGCTTCCTCCACTTAGTAGGTTTGGACATGGCTAAAACATGTTTGGTATTTACATAAAAGCATACGATATGGGCCTTTTAGTACAAGGAGGGACAATAGGGGCCCAAAACTCAAGTCAATATGGTTTGTTGAGGTATTGGGTCTAATGGACCCAGTGGCATGATTGACCAATCCCCATACGATTGCTTTGATGAGTAATGGGAATGGATTGTGATTGGGAGAACATCATCCACTTAGTAGGTTTTGTCATGGCCAAAACATGTTTGGTAATTACCGAAATCCATATGATATGGGGTTAATTTGGGCTTTCTAGTACAAGGAGGGACAATGGGGGCCCAAAACTGAAGTCAATGGGGTTTGGTGAGGTATTGGCCTTAATGGACCTAGTGGAATGATTGTCTAATCCCCATAGGATTACTTTGATGAGTAATGGGAATGAATTGTGATTGGGAGAACATCTTCCACTTAGTTGGTTTGGTCATGGCTAAAACATGTTTGGTAATTACCTAAAAACATGTGATATGGGGTTAATTTTGGCTTTTTAGTACAAGAATGGACAATGGGGCCCAAAACTGAAGTCAATGGGGTTTGGTGAGGTATTGAGCCTAATGGACCCAGTGGCATGATTGTCCAATCCCCATAGGATTGCTTTGAAGAGTAATGGGAATGGATTGTGATCGGGAGAACATCCTCCACTTAGTGGGTTTGGTCATGGTCAAAACATGTTTGGTAGTTACCTAAAAGCATATGACATGGGATTAATTTGGGATTTTTAGTGCAAGGAGTGACAATGGGGACCCGCAACTGAAGTTAACGGGGTTTGGTGAGGTATCGGGTCTAATGGACCTAGTGGCATGATTGTCCAATCACCATAGGGTTGCTTTGATAAGTAATTTGAGTGGTTTGTGATTGGGAGAACATCCTCCACTTAGTAGGTTTGATCATGGCTAAAACATGTTTGGTAATTACCTAAAAGCATATGATATGGGATTAATTTGGGCTTTTTAGTACAAGGAGGGACAATTGGGACCCACAACTGAAGCTAATGGAGTTTGGTGACGTATCGGGTCTAATGGACCCAGTGGCATGATTGTCCAATCACCATAGGATTGCTTTGATAAGTAATGGGAATGGTTTGTGCTTGGGAGAACATCCTCCACTTAGTAGGTTTGGTCATGGGCAAAACATATTTGGTAATTTCCTAAAAGTATATGATATGGGGTCAACTTGGGGTTTTTTGTACAAGGCTGGACAATGGAGGCCCAAAACTAAAGTCAATGGGGTTTGGTGAGGTATTGGGCCTAATGGACCCAGTGACATGATTGTCCAATCCACATAGGATTGCCTTGATCAGGAATGGGAATGGATCGCGATTAGGAGAACATCCTCCACTTAATATGTTTGGTGATAGCCAAAACATGTTTGGTAATTACCTAAAAGCATATGATATGGGATTAATTTTGGCTTTTTAGTACAAGGAGGGACAATTGGGGCCCAAATATGAAGTCAATAGGGTTTGGTGCGGTATTAGGCCTAATGGACCCAGTGGCACGATTGTCCAATCCCCATAGGATTGCTTTGATGAGTAAGGGGAATGGATTGTGATTGGGAGAATATCCTTCACTTAGTATGTTTGGTAATGGCAAACACATGTTTGGTAGTTACATAAAAGCACATGATATGGAGTTAATTTGGGCTTTTTAGTACAAGGAGGGACAACGGGGTCCCAAAACTGAAGGCAATGAGTTTGGTGAGGTATTGGGCCTAATGGACCCAGTGGCATAATTGTCCAATCCCCATAAGATTGCTTTGATGAGTAATGGGAATGAATTGTGATTGGGAGAACATCCTCCACTTAGTAGGTTTGGTCATGGCTGAAACATGTTTGGTAATTACCTAAAAGCATATGATATGAGATTAATTTGGGATTTTTAGTACAAGGAGGAACAATGGCTACCCAAAACTGAAGTCAATGAGGTTTGGTGAGGTATTTTGAAAAATGGACCAAGTGGCATGATTGTCCATTCCCCATAGGATTGCTTTGATGAGTGATGGGAATGGATTGTGATTGGGAGAACATCCTCCACTTAGTATGTTTGGTCATGGCCAAAATATGTTTGGTAATTACCTAAAAGCATATGATATGGGGTTAATTTGGGCTTTTTAGTACACGGAGGGACAATGGGGGCCCAAAACTGAAGTCAATGGGGTTTTGTGAGGTATTGGGCCTAATGGACCCAGTGGCATGATTGTCCAATCCCCACAGGATTGCTTTGATGAGTAATGGGAATGGATTGTGATTGGGACAACATCCTCCACTTAGTTGGTTTGGTCATGGCTAAAACATGTTTGGTAATTACTTAAAAGCATATTATATGGGATTAATTTGGGCTTTTCAGTACAAGGAGGGACAATGGAGACCCAAAACTGAAGGTAATGGGGTTTGGTGAGGTATTGGGCCTAATGGACCCAGTGGCATGATTGTCCAATCCATATAGGATTCCTTTGACGAGTAATGGGAATGGATTGTGATTGGAAGAACATCCTTCACTTAGTAGGGTTGCTCATGGCCAAAACATGTTTAGTAATTACCCAAAAGCATATGATATGGGGTTAATTTGGGCTCTTTAATACAAGGAGGGACAATGGGCCACCAAAACTGAAGGCAATGGGGTTTGGTGAAGTATTGGGCCTAATTGACCCAGTGACATGATTGTCCAATCCCCATAGGATTCCTTTGATGAGGAATGGGAATGGATTGCGATTAGGTGAACATCCTCCACTTAATATGTTTGGTCATAGCCAAAACATATTTGCTAATTACCTAAAAGCATATGATATGGGGTTAATTTTGGATTTTTAGTACAAGGAGGGACAATTGGGGACCAATTATGAAGTCAATGGGGTTTGGTGAGGTATTAGGCCTAATGGGCCCAGTGGCATGATTGTCCAATCCCCATAGGATTGCTTTGATGAGTAAGGGAATGGATTGTGAATGGGAGAACATCCTCCACTTAGTATGTTTGGTCATGGCCAAAACATGTTTGGTACTTACATAAAAGCATATGATATGGGGTTTATTTGGGCTTTCTAGTACAAGGAGGGGCAATTATGGCCCAAAACTGAAGTCAATGGGGTTTGGTGAGGTATAGGGCCTAATGGACCCAGTGGCATGATTATCCAATCCCCATAGGATTGCTTTGTTGAGTAACGGGAATGAATTGTGATTGGGAGAACATCCTCCTCTTAGTAGGTTTGGTCATGGGCAAAACATGTTTGTTAATTACCTAAATGCATATGATCTGGGGTTAATTTAGGCTTTTTAGTACAAGGAAGGTCAATGGGGGCCCAAAATTAAAGTCAATGGGGTTTGGTGAGGTATTGGGCCTAATGGAGCCAGTGGCATGATTATCCAATCCCCATAGGATTGCTTTGATGAGTAATGGGAATGAATTTTGATTGGGTGAACATCCTCCATTTAGTAGGTTTAGTCATGGCTAAAACGTGTTTGGTAATTACCTAAAAGCATATGGTATGGGGTTAATTTGGGCTTTTTAGTAAAAGGAGGGACAATGGGGGCCCAAAACTGAAGTCAATGGGGTTTAGTGAGGTATTGGGCCTAATGGACCCAGTGGCATCATTGTCCGATCCCCGTAGGATTACTTTTATGAGTAATGGGAATGGATTGCGGTTGAGAGAACATCCTCCACTTCGTATGTTTGGTCATAGCTAAAACATGTTTTGTAATTACCTAAAAGCATATGATATGGGGTTAGTTTGGGTTTGTTACTACGATGAGGGACAATGACAGCCCAAAACTGATGTCAATGGGGTTTGGTGAGATATTGGGCCTAATGGACCTAGTGGCATAATTATCCAATCCCCATTGGATTGCTTTGATGTGTAATGGGAACGGATTGTGATTAGGGGAAAATCCGCCACTGAGTATGTTTGGTCATGGCCAAAACATATTTGGTAATTACCTAAAATAATATGATATGGGTTAATTTGGGCTTTTTAGTAAAATGAGAGACAATGGGGGCCCAAAACTGAAGTCAATATGGTTTGGTGAGGTATTGGGTTTAATAGACCCAGTGGCAAGATTGTCCAATCCCCATAGGATTGCTTTGATGAGTAATGGGAAATGATTGTGATTGGGAGAACATCCTCCACTTAGTAGGTCAGGTCATGGCTAAAACATGTTTGGTAATTACTTAAATGCATATGATATGGGGTTAATTTGGGATTTTTTGTACAAGGAGGGACAATGATGGCCCAAAACTGAAGTCAACGGGGTTTGGTAAGGTATTGGGCCTAATGGACTCAGTGGCATGATTGTCCAATCCTCATAGGATTGCTTTGATGAGTAATGGAAATGGATTGTGATTGGGAAAACATCTTCCACTTATTAGGTTTGGTCATGGCCAAAACATGTTTGGTAATTACCTAAACGCATATGATATGAGGTTAATATGGGCTTTTTAGTACATGGAGGGACAATGGGGGCCCATAACTAAAGTCAACGGGGTTTGGTGAGGTATTGGGCCTACTGGACCCAGTGGCATGATTGCCCAATTTCCATAGGATTGCTTTGATGAGAAATGGGAATGAATTTCGATTAGGAGAACATCCTCCACTTAGTAGGTTTGGTCATGGCCAAAACATGTTTGATAATTACCTAAAAGCATATAATATGGGGTTAATTTGGGCTTTTTAGTACAAGAAGGGACAATCGGGTCCCAAAACTGAAGCCAATGGGGTTGGGTGAAGTATTGGGCCTAATGGACCCGGTGGCATGATTATCCAAACTCCAAAGGATTGCTTTGATGAGTAATGGGAATGGATTGTGATTGGGAGAACATCCTCCACTTAGTATGTTTGGTCATGGGCAAAACATGTTTGGTAATTACCTAAAAGCATATGATATGGGGTTAATTTGGGCTTTTTAGTACAAAAAGGGACAATGGGGGACCCAAAACTGAAGTCAATAGGGTATGGTGAGGTGTAACAGCCCGCACTTTCGAGCTGCTAACTAATCACACTTAAGATACACAAAACACAATTAACACTTAACAAACCTCGAATTTACATTTATTCGCAGCGGAAACAAAACCTATTAAAACGTTCCCGGATTTGTGGGTCAGGGGCCCACAACAGAACAACTTGAAAACCAAATAATAAATTACGAATACTTCCAAACAAGGCATCTATCTATAACCTCAGCCCACCATTTCATAACATAAAAATCTTCTTCTTGATCAATAATCACATTCCAAGTCCTCGACATCAATCCTGCAAAAAAATCACTAACAATGGACTCTGCCCCCACCAGGACAGATTCCAAGAACAAAATCAGAAAAACTGAGTACACACACTGTCCAACCAGAAATTCATTTTAGTGGCTTAAAATATAGTTGTGCGGTTTATTACTCATCAAGTGGAACAACTCCAAAATTCAAAATACTTAAAATCAAATAGTTAGAAATGTTTTTATTACGACACCAGAAATCCCTAACTAGAAAGTCAGATAAAGAGTGCTCATACATCTACTACAGATAATAAGTTTCTTGCCATAAGGACAAAGTTCAACAACAGTTGAATACATAAGCTCATCCCAAAACCTCATTTTTGGTGGCTTAAGACCATTCATGTTCAATTCATGCTAGAATTCAGTATGCTTCACAAGTAGGGTGCTTTCTTAAAATTTCAGGATTACTATCCTTGCACAATCGCATTAAAGAAAGAATTTACATCATGAAGATCACCACTTAGATCATTCAAAACACTTTAGGTCTTTAGCATTTGATTACTTGGGTAAAGCGAACACGAATAGAGAGGGGCCCTTACACAAGGAACCGACAGTCTCTAAGCTAATGGAGGTCGTCACCCCACCGTTTTAAATATTTATGCTTGCAAGCCTTAACCAGGACATGTCCCAATTTTAATATCTGCTGGACTTCACCCACCCAGCGAGGGTTCGGAAGGAGATCACCCATCCTCCAAGGGTTGTTGTTCATACCGTACCTTATTTGGTATCGGCCTTTACCTAATTGTATCCATAGTTTATTTACATAAATAGTTTAAATGCACAGTTTATCAATACCACAAATGGAGAGGAAAACATATTCATCCATGGAGAGGAAAAAGAATCACACTACTATAGTATCGCTAATCATTGCAAGACTTAGAATCTTCTTTTGAAATTTTACGTTAACAAATTCACATATTAGTTAGGTATAAAGATATAAGAAAATAATCAATTCTTTACTGTTTGTAAAAGTCGTATATGCACTTAGTGGGCTCATTTAAACTTTATTAAAGGGTTAGTTAACTTGAACATGTGAAACTTTTGTCAAAATAATAGTAACATAAACATTGAACTTAAAATGAACATAACTTCCTGCTCGGTACTCCGAATTAGGAATTTCCAACACTTAACCTCAAACATTTTTTTAAAGGAAGTAATATACATAAAGCGTATTCGAAATCAAGTGTATTTCCGCAATCGAACCCATAACATAATAAAAATGTAAAATATGTTTCTCAAAGACTTAAAAGATCGCCCTAACCCGGGTGTATGCTCACGCCTCGCTTCCGTGATTAAAACCAATACATTTAGTGTTTCATTACCATACAATTCCATATACTTTACAAATTCCATTTAGAAGCATAAACATGGCAATTTAGTGTTTAAGCTCAGCTTAGGATAAGTAAAACATCTCAAGTGAACCATAGCATGCCAAATCCATGTCATATACTCAAAGCACACATACTAATATGCATATCATAAGATATTTCATTTCATAATCATGCTTCAAAATAGAAAGAAACAATCATTTAACCATAGGTAGGAAAAAACTCTAGGTTACAATCCAAACTAAGTGTGTACCTTCACTTAGGTTGCTTAGTGCACTTAAAACTTCTTATCTCAAGTAGTTTACTCTTTCTACACCTTCCCCTGAATATGTAAAGTGATAGGAATTAGTTTACACAAGTTTTAGAACATAAATAACTAAGTTAAGTACAAGAGAGGTGCAAAGATGTACTTACAGCAATCTGTTCTATGTTCCTATGAAGTTTTCTACAATTTCCCAAAGCTTGAAAACTCTACTAAAAGCTTGAAACACTAAGGAATTATGTCTAGAAGAGTTGTATGTAAAGAGAAGTAGGTGTTGAAGAACAAGAATTAGGAGAAAAGGACGAAAAACCATGACACCCTTTTATAGGGCCTGTTCTGGCGGTACCCTAAGGGGAGGGAAACCTCTTCTGGGTGAGGTCGGTTTCTTGGACTTTCTGGGTGATTCTTGCTTGAGGTGTTAGCTTAATGTGTTGGCTTTCATGCATGAAAAGATCTTTAAGAGATCGACACTCAAGCAGCTGGTAAGAGGCATTCTTTGAGGATAGGTACAAACTGATATTTTAGCTGGCCAGATTTTACTATGTATGGGATTCACCCTATTTAGCCACGTAAATTATGATGGTGAATGATCATTTTATCCTTAAGACATCCCAAACTTTGGTTATATCCAATTTGAATAGATTTTGAGCATGTATTCAATCTCAAAAGGCCTTTTAACCGGAAGTTCATTGCTATGCGATAAAACAGTCCTTATGCGATTTTCGTAATCTTAAGGAATAAGCTCTCAAGGGATTTCTAACTTATCTATTGGTTTCCAAAGCTTTCTTAACCACTAACAATGATACCTTTTAGCTACTTTGGCATTTCTTATAATAATAACTCATGTAACACATATAAATCAACTATTTAAACACAATTCAAGAGAAATACACTTTGTTATACTTGCACTTTGTTTATTTTCTAATGTGATCCCACACTTTAACACAAAGTTGGGGTTTTAGGTTTAGGATTTTCTTAGGGCTATTACATTCTACCCCTCTTAAAAGAAGTTTCGTCCTCGAAACTTAAAATATTACCTTTTGAAAATAACTGTGGATATTGATCTCGCATATCCGCTTCTTTTTCCCAAGTGGCTTCTTCTATTCCATGATTAGACCACAATACTTTCACGAGCGGGATCGTTTTGTGTCTTAATACTTTTCCCGATGATCTAATATCTCGTAAGGGTTTTTCTTCATAAGTCAACGCCTCATCTAATTTCAGTGGTTCATAGGATAACACATGGGATGGGTCATGGACATATTTCCTTAGTTGAGACACATGGAAAACATTATGCACTTTGGCTAGTTCTACCGGTAAAGCTAGTTCATATGCTACTTCTCCAATTCTATTTAATATCTCATACGGGCCAACATACTTAGGGCTCAATTTGCCTTTAACTCCAAATCTCCTTGCTCCCCGTGTAGGTGAAATTTTGAGAAATACTTTATCTCCAACCTCAAACTCTAACTTCCTTCTTCTTAGATCGGCGTACTTCTTCCGACGATCTTGTGCTTGCTCTCATCTTATCCTGAATCATCCTAATTTGTTCCATTGTTTCTTGGATCGGCTCGAGTCCGCTTGGCACTTGACGATTCAAGTCATCCCAACAAATTGGCATACGACATTTCCGGCCGTATAACGCTTCATAAGGAGCCATTCTAATGCTAGAATGATGACTGTTATTATATGAGAATTCAATAAGTGCTAAATGATCCTCCCATGATCCTTGAAACTCCATTACACAAGCTCGTAACATATCTTCTAATGTCCGAATCGTTCTTTCCGTCCGTCCATCGATTTGCTGGATGGAAAGCCGTGCTCATATGTAGTCGTGTCCCAAATGCTTCTTGTAACTTTCCCCGAAGTTAGATAGAAACCGAGTATCCCTATCGGAGATGATAGTTCGTGGGGTACCATGTAATCGTATGATCTCTCGAACATATGCATCTCGCCATCTGTTTCATCGTCCACGTAGTCTTTATAGCAATAAATCTACCTGTTTTTGTCGGTCGGTCCACAATTACCCATATAGAGTCCTTCAACTTTCTTGAGCGAGGCAACCCTACAATAAAATCCATAGATACAAGGTGTCCCACTTCCAATCGGTATTGGTAATGGTTGTAGCATTCCGGGCATCTTCCCTCGATCGAATTTGATCTTTTGACACGTCAAACATCTTGCGACAAATTTTGAAGCATCTCTTTTAAGTCCTTTCCACCAAAAAGTCTTCTTGAGATCCTTTATCGGTTTATCTCTCCCGGGTGGATGGAGTAAGAGCTATTGTGGGCTTCCCCTAAGATTTTATCCTTTAACTCACGGTTATCTGGAACACACCATCGATTATGGATCATAATACTTCCATTCTCATGAAAGCAAAAATCAGTAGATTCCCCTTTTTCTATCTTACATCTTATTTTACTCAAGAATGGGTCATGTTGTTGTTTTTGTATAATTTCATCGAATAAAGTTGGTTGAATAGTCATTGTATTAAGGATACCTTGGGTCTCTCCCTTTTGTACAATGGCTAAATCCAATCTTCTCATATCTTCATAAATTTCTTGTGGCACAGAAATAAGTTCATTCACCATTCTTCGAGGCATTCTACTTAAGGCGTCCGCCACTCGATTGGCTTTCCCTGGATGATACTGGATATCTATCTCATAATCCTTGATCAATTCCAACCACCTTCGTTGTCGCATATTCAGATCTCTCTGTGTAAAGATGTACTTTAAACTTTTATGGTCGGTGAAGATTTTACATGGAACGCCATATAGATAATGTCGCCACAACTTTAATGCAAACACAACTGCAGCCAGTTCTAGGTCGTGTACCGGGTAATTTCCCTCATGAGGTCTCAATTGTCTAGAGGCGTAAGCAATAACTTTCCCTTTCTGCATCAATACACAACCCAAACCTTCTTTTGACGCATCACTATATATCTCGTACTCCTCCTTGTCAGTTGGTAGGGTTAACACTGGAGCACTAGTTAACTTTCGTTTCAACTCCTGAAAAGCTTTTTCACATTTTTTCGTCCATTGAAATTTCACATTTTTCCGCATCAACATAGTAATTGGCAGGGAAATCGTTGAAAAATTATCCACAAATTTCCTATAATACCCTCGCTAAACCCATAAAACTCCGTACTTCGAAACATTTGTTGGTGTTGACCATTCGACAATCGCTTTTATCTTTTCGGGATCAACCATCACTCCCTCTTTTGAGATTACATGCCCCAAGAATGATATTTTCGATAACCAAAAATTACACTTACTTAGCTTAGCATATAATTTCTTTTCTTTCAATATGTCTAATACTATCCTTAGATGATTCCCATGGTCTCTTTCATTTTTCGAGTACACTAGTATATCATCAATAAAGACCACTACGAACTGATCTAAATAGGCCTTAAAATATCTCTCGCATCAAATCCATAAATGCGGTCGGAGCATTAGTCGGTCCAAAAGGCATTACCACAAACTCATAATGACCGTATCTTGTTCGGAACGCCGTTTTAGGAATATCTTCGTCAAGCAATCCACATTTGATGATACCCCGATCTCAAATCTATCTTCGAGAAAACTTCAAAGACCTTTTAGCTGGTCAAACAAATCATCTATTCTAGGAAGAGGGTACCTATTCTTGATCGTAATCTTATTAATCTCTCTATAATCTATACACAATCTCATTGTTCCGTCTTTCTTTCGAACAAATAGCACGGGGGCTCCCCATGGCGACACACTCGGCCTGATATATCCTTTTTGCAACAGGCTCCTCTAATTGTTTCTTTAATTCGACCATCTCCGCCGGGGCCATCCGATATGGACTTCTAGAAATGGGTGTTGCTCCAGGCACTAAATCAATGTGAAAATCTACTATACGTTTAGGGGGCACTCCAGGTAGTTCTTCGAGAAATACATCCGGAAATTCTTTCACTATCGGAATCTCCTCTACCTTTAAGGAATTTGCGGTTGTGTCAATTACATGGCACAAGTAAGCATTACTTCCTCTTCTTACTTCCTTGGCAATCTTCATTACGACAGACACAACCTTTACTTTCGGCTTCTTTGTAACTCCTTGATATACAATTTTATCATCTTGTGGGGTTTTCAACCGAATTGTCTCGTGTTTCGCACTTGATCACGCCTTCATATTTACTAAGCCAGTCCATTCCCAAAATTACATCGTAATATCCTAAGTCAAATTGTACTAGATCGGCTATTAACTCAACACCACCACATTTATACAACATTCTTTATATAACTTCTCACACTTAACTCGTAAACCATCGGGAAGATCTATTGCTAATTTTATTTTTGATTTGTTTTGGGATTGGATTCAATCTTTTAAGAAACAAGGAGGATATAAATGAATTTGATGCTCCAGAATCAAAAAGAACATATGCAGGCACATGATTCACAAGGAAAGTTCCGGAGATTACATTACCTCCATCCCCGGTAAGTTCGGTCTCCTCGTTTCTACTAACAATCGATTTTCATCCTCGAAAAACTCGGTTTGTACCTCCCCTTCGGTATCCATGGCATACATTTTCCCAGCCTATCTTTCCCGAATTTGCAAACGATCCTCCTCGATTGTTGCGATTAAAACTTGATCCTCCTTGGTGTCCTTTTTCATTACCCACTCCAAATTTGCTAGGTCCAAACTTGTTGTTTTACATCTCCGAACGTTTTTACATTCTCTCTAGCCAACTCTGGACAATCCCTAGCAAAATGTCCAGGTTTCTTACATTCATAACATATATTCTTTCCATCACAAGTCTTTCCCAAATGTTCCTTCCCGCATTGATAACATCTTCGATCATTAGGTTGAGTACGTTGTTGGAAGTTTGGTGCACGTGCAATTGGCCGAGCAAATCGAGGCTTTTTATTTTTCTCCTCTTCATCATTTCCAACATTCCTCTCGTTTACTCACCTCTCTTTCTTTCTCACTAATTCTTTCTTGTTCCAATGCTCTATCATATAATTCTTGAAAATTTATACGGTGTCCCACCCTCTTTCGATAAGTAAAATTCAGTCCTTCGAAAAACCGTGTTACCCTAAACTTTTCGGACTTCACCAAATCGGGTGCAAATCGGGATAACTCTATAAACTTTGTTGTGTATTCCACTATCGACATCTTACCCTGACGTAAGTTTAGGAATTCACACTCCTTCTTAGTCTGAAGTGCAGGTGGATAAAACCTCTCACGTAATTTCTCGAGGAACTTATCCCAAGTAAAGTCAGGTTGTTGGGCAATAGTTTTCACAGTCTTCCACCACATATCTCGCTGGTCCATCTAAATAGAATGATGCTAACTTCACTCGTATGTTTGCCTGGACAATTCACCACATCCAAAAGTTTCTCCATGTAAGCAATCCAGTCCTCGAATTTCACCGGATCGGGTTCCCCATCATAAGTCCTAGGATTGTGTGATGCTAACCTTTGTAATACTTCCCTTCATCGTCCGCATCCCTATTTGTATGATTGTTCTCCAAAAGGTTCAACAGTCGGGTATTCATATTTTCTAACTGGTTAATTCTAGCCTCCATTTGGTGAATTGAGTCACCAGATCCTGATGATGAAGCACGACCTCTAGTTCCTACCATCTAATTAAAGAGAATGAAATACTATTACCTTCCTACTTAATACATTAAATACATAACATAAAAGTAAAGTAAAGAACAACACATATGCACACCAAAATTTGCTCTTATATAAAAGCATATAATTTCAGCTTATACAACCATATCCGAGTAATCAATACTACTAGTTACTAATATATATACACGGCTCATAGGCCCAAAAGTTAGTACACCTATATACATCCTAATCAAACCTGATATAATAACAGTATCTATGTATGGAATTCAAAGGTTTGATTAGGATTTGGGCTGTTACAAAACACAGATATGCGAGATCAATATCCACAGTTATTTTCAAAAGGTAATATTTTAAGTTTCGAGGACGAAACTTCTTTTAAGAGGGGTAGAATGTAATAGCCCTAAGAAAATCCTAAACCTAAAACCCCAACTTTGTGTTAAAGTGTGGGATCACATTAGAAAATAAACAAAGTGCAAGTATAACAAAGTGTATTTCTCTTGAATTGTGTTTAAATAATTGATTTATATGTGTTACATGAGTTATTGTTATAAGAAATGCCAAAGTAGCTAAGAGGTATCATTGTTAGTGGTTAAGAAAGCCTTGGAAACCAATAGATAAGTTAGAAATCCCTTGAGAGCTTATTCCTTAAGATTACGAAAATCGCATAAGGACTGTTTTATCGCATAGCAATGAACTTCCAGTTAAAAGGCCTTTTGAGATTGAATACATGCTCAAAATCTATTTAAATTGGATATAACCAAAGTTTGGGATGTCTTAAGGATAAAATGATCATTCACCATCATAATTTACGTGGCTAAATAGGGTGAATTCCATACATAGTAAAATCTGGCCAGCTAAAATATCAGTTTGTACCTATCCTCAAAGAATGCCTCTTACCAGCTGCTTGAGTGTCGATCTCTTAAAGATCTTTTCATGCATGAAAGCCAACACATTAAGCTAACACCTCCAACAAGAATCACCCAGAAAGTCCAAGAAACCGACCTCACCCAGAAGAGGTTTCCCTCCCCTGGGGGTACCGCCAGAATCAGTCTATAAAAGACTGTTTTGGTTTTTCGATTCTTTCTCTTAAAATTTCTTCTTCAACACCTACTTCTCTTTACATACAACTCTTCTAGACATAATTCCTTAGTGTTTCAAGCTTTTAGTAGAGTTTTCAAGCTTTGGGAAATTGTAGAAAACTTCATAGGAACATAGAACAGATTCTTGTAAGTACATCTTTGCACCTCTCTTGTACTTAACTTAGTTATTTATGTTCTAAAACTTGTGTAAACTAATTCCTATCACTTTACATATTCAGGGGAAGCTGTAGGAAGGGTAAACCACTTGGAATAAGGAGTTTAAGTGCATTAAGCACCCTAAGTGAAGGTACACACTTAGTTTGGATTGTAACCTAGAGATATTTTTCCTTCATATGGTTGGATGATTGTCAGTTGGGTATAATGGATTACATGAAAAAGAAGAATTATGTATTTGGGATTAATGGATAGATACATTTATTATTGTTATTGTGGGCAAGGTTTAGGTTAATTAGTATCTATTCGAAGAATGATTGTTGAAAGAGATTATATTAGAAAGAGTTAGTTAGATTGGTTTCCAGGTATAGGGATCTACGAGTGGATCTGATTCATATTGTTATTGTTGTGAGGTGCATTATTGTAGAGTTCAAGTTAGAGTTGGCGATCAATTGCCCATGATTATACTTGGTGGTGTATTACTATGGAATTGGATTGCGTTTGAGGTAACTTTTATGTTCGGTAAAATCATTTACTCATGCCCTTCGTGTGTGGATCTCTTTGTTCTTTTTGATAATTAAGTTCGTACTATGGCCATAGATATGAATGTGATGATGAAATGTCGTTGATTATATGAATATGCAATTGTTTTGCTGGCTTAGTTTATGAACTGAAAATAGAAAGTGGGCAAGGTATGGGTGGAGGATGGTTACTCTTTTGACCTGGTATGGTCAGCTACGCTCCATAATGAACCTGGGGGGTAGTATTCTTTGGGCTCCATAACGAACCTTGGAGGCAGCGTTTGTCCGAATCCCGTACTTGCCACCGATTTATTTAAGAGAATGAGCTATACCAGCGTTGTAACGAAAAGGAAATGATTTGATAAATAAAATGTTTATAACGGGTCAAGTAAAGGTTACGAGTTTTCCACTCATTTTGGAATTTTGTTTGTTTTGTATTTCTTCCCCGAATTTGCGGGTTTGGTGTTGTAAGCTCGGAATTGGAAGTGAAGCAAGATAAAGATGACTTGTGGATTAAAGATTGAGTTTGTATTTTAGATAGTTGATTCGGGAATAGTTACTTGATATTTCATTGTATATAATTTTTTTTGGGATTTTAGTCGAGTTATTGGTGTATTTAAAGGATATTGTTTTGTGGGCCCATAACCCACAGGTCCAGGATCGTATACTTCAGGTTGTTTCCACTACAAATGTTATCTGATTCATAAGTAATTAGTATTATTTTAGTGCTAATTGAGATTTGTGATTGTTAAGCGAGTTAAGCTAGCAGCTCGGGAATAGGACATGTCCGGGTTAAGTCTTGCAAGCAGATCAATAAAAGGTGGGGTGACGACCCTCAATAGTTTGCTACACTCGCGTTCATATTAAAAGAATGATCTTATGAAAACTCTAAGTAATTCATTTGGTTATGTTTACTTGCTATTATAATGATGTGTTATCAATTAGTTTTCAAAACACACCTAAACATGTATTTTCTATTATACAATGTGTACTCGCCTTTGCCGATAGTGTTGTCATTTTCGTGGCCTGTCACTTGGTGGGTGGCAGAGTCCAACTTTGTTGCGAGGTTAAGACAAGGACATTGGATAAAAGAGTTACTTTTGTAATGGACTTTTAGTAATGTAAATTAAGAGATGCTATATATATATTATATATATATATGTATGTATGTACTTGTAGTATGAATAAGGAATAATAGACTAAGGAACCTTGGTTACTTTTAATGGAAGTTGTTATAAGAACAAGTTTGTAGCTGTTATATGATAAAATTGAGCATTGTTATGTGTTAATTCGATATTCTCTTCCTTACATGTTGAGAATGTCATGGTAGTAGCCTAAATCTTATCCGGATACGCTTTCGTTGTGATTAAACTCTGTGGATTCGGGTTAGTAGGGATTTGGGCTGTTACAAATGGTATCAAAGCCAAATTAAGACATTAGAATGTATAAGTATGACCATTCCGCGTTATTCTAAGGTGATTACTATTTTATGAAGTCTCGAGTTAGACTAGTTGTTAAACGATGTCTATATGCTTTGATCTTGTAGATGAATCCAGGAAGTAAAGGGAAACCAATAGTGATTGACACTTCGATTCCGAGGATACGAGTACCGAAAGTCTTGAAAGCATAGGTGAAGATATTCCAGGGGATTCGTGAACCGAGATACTTTATTCTCTGCTAGCTTGTGTTATACGAGATGTACCTGCTTGTGCAAGGCATGTAATGAAGGCAATTGTGGAGTATAATCAAGCAATGGGCCGAGGAGAAGAAAACCCATATGCTCGTCCCGAAGTCCAAGCTTATACATTAGTGAAGACCTTGCCTTTGAATTATCCATGGAGAGATCTTATGCGGGAATATTGGAAGATATTAGACTATTATATTCCCGATAGAGAATTGAGGAGGTCGAAATTGACTATGCCACAATAAATAAGAAGCTTATACAATGGAATGTCACAGTCGAGGAAGTTTATAGGAGGATTCAAGAAGTGGATCGTAAAGGAAGAAAAGAAGGGGCTATCATAACATATGAAGAGTATAAAACTAGGAAAATCAAGGAATTAGAAGCTCAAATGGTTTGGGAAAATGCTGAAGTGGATGGTGGTAACACGAACAAGGAACTGCCTCCCAAAAAGAGGAGGGTTGAGGATGAAGCGAGTTCCAGCAGGATAGCCAAAAGTTGGATTGAAGAAGTGAATCACTCGAGTTAGATAATAAGGAAATTGAGTATATCAATATTAGTTCTGATAGTGAAGAGATTGAGGAGGAGGATCCCGAGATGGAAATAGAAGAGGCCGAGATAGGAAATGAGGGAATAGAAGACCAGGATACAGAAGGAGATGAAGATATCAAGGATGCAAGTAGTATCTCTTATGAAAGTAGCTCAAGTTATGATTCAGATTACAAGCCGGAAAAGACAAGGGTCGGGAGTAGTAGTAATAGTGGTTATGTTCGAAATCCCTTTCGGTTAGATTAGAGCATTGGAGAGAACTTAAAGTGAAGATGATTTTTTTGGGGGTAACATTATGGTTGGTATAGTATGGGGTGACCTCTTTTTAGGTATATGATGTTAGGATGTATATAGGTGTACTAACTTTTGGGCCTATGAGCCGTGTATATATATTAGTAACTAGTAGTATTGATTACTCGGATATGGTTGTATAAGTTGAAATTATATGCTTTTATATAAGAGCAAATTTTGGTGTGCATATGTGTTGTTCTTTACTTTACTTATATGTTATGTATTTAATGTATTAAGTAGGAAGGTAATAGTATTTCATTCTCTTTAATTAGATGGTAGGAACTAGAGGTCGTGCTTCATCATCGGGATCCGGTGACTCAATTCACCAAATGGAGGCTAGAATTAACCAGGTTAGAAAATATGAATACCCGATCTGTTGAACCTTTTGGAGAACAATCATACAAATAGGGATGCAGACGATGAAGGGAAGTATTACAAAAGGTTAGCATCACACAATCCTAGGACTTATGATGGGGAACCCGATCCAAGTAAAAATTCGAGGACTGGATTGCTTACATGGAGAAACTTTTGGATGTGGTGAATTGTCCCAAGCAAACATACGAGTGAAGTTAGCATCATTCTATTTAGATGGACCAAGAGATATGTGGTGGAAGAGCTGTGAAAACTATTGCCCAACAACCCGACTTTACTTTGGATAAGTTCCTCGAGAAATTACGTGAGAGGTTTTATCCACCGCACTTCGGACTAAGAAGGAGTGTGAATTCCTAAACTTACGTCGGGGTAAGATGTCGATAGTGGAATACACAACAAAGTTTATAGAGTTATCCCGATTTGCACCTGATTTGGTGAAGTCTGAAAAATTTAGGGTAACACGGTTTTTCGAAGGACTGAATTTTACTTATCGAAGAGGGTGGGACACTTGTATAAATTTTCAAGAATTATATGATAGAGCATTGGAACAAGAAAGAATTAGTGAGAAAGAAAGAGAGGTGAGTAAACGGAGGAATGTTGGAAATGATGAAGAGGAGAAAAATAAAAAGCCTCGATTTGCTCAGCCAGTTGCACGTGCACCAAACTTCCAGCAACGTACTCAACCTAAAGATCGAAGATGTTATCAATGCGGGAAGGAACATTTGGGAAAGACTTGTGATGGAAAGAATATATGTTATGAATGTAAGAAACCTGGACATTTTGCTAGGGATTGTCCAGAGTTGGCTAGGAAGAATGTAAAAACGTTCGGAGATGTAAAACAACAAGCTGGACCTAGCAAATTTGGAGTGGGTAATGAAAAAGAACACCAAGGAGGATCAAGTTTTAATCGCAACAATCGAGGTGGATAGTTTGCAAATTCAGGAAAGATAGCTGGGAAAATGTATGCCATGGATACTGAAGGGGAGGTACAAACCGAGTTTTTCGAGGATGAAAATCGATTGTTAGTAGAAACGAGGAGACCGAACTTACCGGGGATGGAGGTAATGTAATCTCCGGAACTTTTCTTGTGAATCATGTGCCCGCATATGTTCTTTTTGATTCGGAGCATCGAATTCATTTATATCCTCCTTGTTTCTTAAAAGATTGAATCCAATCCCAAAACACAAAAAAATAAAATTAGCAATAGATCTTCCTGATGGTTTACGAGTTAAGTGTGAGAATTTATATAAAGAATGTTGTATAAATGTCGCTGGTGTTGAGTTAATAGCCGATCTAGTACAATTTGACTTAGGATATTACGATGTAATTTTGGGAATGGACTCGGCTTAGTAAATATGAAGTCGTGATCAAGTGCGAAACACGACAATTCGAGTTGAAAACCCCACAAGAAGATAAAATTGTATATCAAGGAGTTATAAAGAAGCCGAAAGTAAAGGTTATGTACGTAATGAAGATTGCCAAGGAAGTAAGAAGAGGAAGTAATGCTTACTTGTGCCATGTAATTGACACAACCGCAAATTCCTTAAAGGTAGAGGAGATTCCGATAGTGAAAGAATTTCCGAGATGTATTTCCTGAAGAAGTACCCGGAGTGCCCCCCAAACGTATAGTAGATTTTCACATTGATTTAGTGCCTGGAGCAACGCCTATTTCTAGAAGTCCATATCGGATGGCCCCGGCGGAGATGGTCGAATTAAAGAAACAATTAGAGGAGCTGTTGCAAAAAGGATATATCAGGCCAAGTGTGTCGCCATGGGGAGCCCCCGTGCTATTTGTTCGAAAGAAAGACGGAACAATGAGATTGTGTATAGATTATAGAGATTAATAAGATTACGATCAAGAATAGGTACCCTCTTCCTAGAATAGATGATTTGTTTGACCAACTAAAAGGTGCTGAAGTTTTCTCGAAGATAGATTTGAGATCGGGGTATCATCAAATGAGGATTCTTGACGAAGATATTCCTAAAACGGCGTTCCGAACAAGATACGGTCATTATGAGTTTGTGGTAATGCCTTTTGGACCGACTAATGCTCCAGCCGCATTTATGGATTTGATGCGAGAGATATTTTAAGGCCTATTTAGATCGGTTCGTAGTGGTCTTTATTGATGATATACTAGTGTACTCGAAAAATGAAACAGACCATGGGAATCATCTAAGGATAGTATTAGACATATTGAAAGAAAAGAAATTATATGCTAAGCTAAGTAAGTGTAATTTTTGGTTATCTGAAATATCATTCTTGGGGCATGTAATCTCAAAAGAGGGAGTGATGGTTGATCCTGAAAAGATAAAAGCGATTGTCGAATGGTCAACACCAACAAATGTTTCAGAAGTACGGAGTTTTATGGGTTTAGCGGGGTAGTATAGGAATTTTGTGGATAATTTTTCAACGATTTCCCCGCCAATTACTATGTTGATGCGGAAAAATGTGAAATTTCAATGGACGAGAAAAATGTGAAAAAGCTTTTCGGGAGTTGAAACGAAAGTTAACTAATGCTCCAAAGTGTTAACCCTACCAACCGACAAGGAGGAGTACGAGATATATAGTGATGCGTCAAAAGAAGGTTTGGGTTGTGTATTGATGCGAGAAGGGAAAGTTATTGCTTACGCCTCTAGACAATTGAGACCTCATGAGGGAAATTACCCGGTACACGACCTAGAACTAGCTGCAGTTGTGTTTGCATTAAAGTTGTGGCGACATTATCTGTATGGCGTTCCATGTAAAATCTTCACCGACCATAAAAGTTTAAAGTACATCTTTACACAGAGAGATCTGAATATGCGACAACGAAGGTGGTTGGAATTGATCAAGGATTATGAGATAGATATCCAGTATCATCCAGGGAAAGCCAATCGAGTGGCGGACGCCTTAAGTAGAATGCCTCGAAGAATGGTGAATGAACTTATTTTCGTGCCACAAGAAATTTATGAAGATATGAGAAGATTGGATTTAGCCATTGTACAAAAGGGAGAGACCCAAGGTATCCTTAATACAATGACTATTCAACCAACTTTATTCGATGAAATTATACAAAAACAACAACATGACCCATTCTTGAGTAAAATAAGATGTAAGATAGAAAAGGGGAATCTACTGATTTTTGCTTTCATGAGAATGGAAGTATTATGATCCATAATCGATGGTGTGTTCCAGATAACCGTGAGTTAAAGGATAAAATCTTAGGGGAAGCCCACAATAGCTCTTACTCCATCCACCCAGGGAGAGATAAACTGATAAAGGATCTCAAGAAGACTTTTTGGTGGAAAGGACTTAAAAGAGATGCTTCAAAATTTGTCGCAAGATGTTTGACGTGTCAAAAGATCAAATTCGATCGAGGGAAGATGCCTGGAATGCTACAACCATTACCAATACCTGATTGGAAGTGGGACTCTGTATCTATGGATTTTATTGAAGAGTTGCCTCGCTCAAGAAAGTTGAAGGACTCTATATGGGTAATTGTGGACCGACTGACAAAAACAGGTAGATTTATTGCTATAAAGACTACGTGGACGATGAAACAGATGGCAGATGCATATGTTCGAGAGATCATACGATTACATGGTACCCCACGAACTATCATCTCTGATAGGGATACTCGGTTTCTATCTAACTTCTGGGGAAAGTTACAAGAAGCATTTGGGACACGACTACATATGAGCACAGCTTTCCATCCAGCAACTGATGGACAGACGGAAAGAACGATTCAAACATTAGAAGATATGTTACGAGCTTGTGTAATGGAGTTTCAAGGATCATGGGAGGATCATTTAGCACTTATTGAATTCTCATATAATAACAGTCATCATTCTAGCATTAGAATGGCTCCTTATGAAGCGTTATATGGCCGGAAATGTCGTATGCCAATTTGTTGGGATGACTTGAATCGTCAAGTGCCAATCGGACCTCGAGCCGATCCAAGAAACAATGGAACAAATTAGGATGATTCAGGATAAGATGAGAGCAGCACAAGATCGTCAGAAGAAGTACGCTGATCTAAGAAGAAGGAAGTTAGAGTTTGAGGTTGGAGATAAAGTATTTCTCAAAATTTCACCTACACGGGGAGTAAGGAGATTTGGAGTTAAAGGCAAATTGAGCCCTAAGTATGTTGGCCCGTATGAGATATTAAATAGAATTGGAGAAGTAGCATATGAACTAGCTTTACCAGTAGAACTAGCCAAAGTGCATAATGTTTTCCATGTGTCTCAACTAAGGAAATATGTCCATGACCCATCCCATGTGTTATCCTATGAACCACTGAAATTAGATGAGGCGTTGACTTATGAAGAAAAACCCTTACAGATATTAGATCATCGGGAAAAAGTATTATGACACAAAACGATCCCGCTCGTGAAAGTATTGTGGTCAAATCATGGAATAGAAGAAGCCACTTGGGAAAAAGAAGCGGATATGCGAGATCAATATCCACGATTATTTTCAAAAGGTAATATTTTAAGTTTCGAGGACGAAACTTCTTTTAAGAGGGGTAGAATGTAATAGCCCTAAGAAAATCCTAAACCTAAAACCCCAACTTTGTGTTAAAGTGTGGGATCACATTAGAAAATAAACAAAGTGCAAGTATAACAAAGTGTATTTCTCTTGAATTGTGTTTAAATAGTTGATTTATATGTGTTACATGAGTTATTATTATAAGAAATGCCAAAGTAGCTAAAAGGTATCATTGTTAGTGGTTAAGAAAGCTTTGGAAACCAATAGATAAGTTAGAAATCCCTTGAGAGCTTATTCCTTAAGATTACGAAAATCGCATAAGGACTGTTTTATCGCATAGCAATGAACTTCCAGTTAAAAGGACTTTTGAGATTGAATACATGCTCAAAATCTATTTAAATTGGATATAACCAAAGTTTGGGATGTCTTAAGGATAAAATTATCATTCACCATCATAATTTACGTGGCTAAATAGGGTGAATTCCATACATAGTAAAATCAGCTAAAATATCAGTTTGTACCTATCCTCAAAGAATGCCTCTTACCAGCTGCTTGAGTGTCGATCTCTTAAAGATCTTTTCATGCATGAAAGCCAACACATTAAGCTAACACCTCCAACAAGAATCACCCAGAAAGTCCAAGAAACCGACCTCACCCGGAAGAGGTTTCCCTCCCCGGGGGTACCGCTGAATTCGCCTATAAAAGACCTGTTTTGGTTTTTCGTCCTTTTCTCCTAATTCTTGTTCTTCAACACCTACTTCTCTTTACATACAACTCTTCTAGACATAATTCCTTAGTGTTTCAAGCTTTTAGTAGAGTTTTCAAGCTTTGGGAAATTGTAGAAAACTTCATAGGAACATAGAACGATTCTTCGTAAGTACATCTTTGCACCTCTCTTGTACTTAACTTAGTTATTTATGTTCTAAAACTTATGTAAACTAATTCCTATCACTTTACATATTCAGGGGAAGGTGTAGAAAGAGTAAACTACTTGAGATACGAAGTTTTAAGTGCACTAAGCAACCTAAGTGAAGGTACACACTTAGTTTGGATTGTAACCTAGAGTTTTTCCTACCTATGGTTAAATGATTGTTTCTTTCTATTTTGAAGCATGATTATGAAATGAAATATCTTATGATATGCATATTAGTATGTGTGCTTTGAGTATATGACATGGATTTGGCATGCTATGGTTCACTTGAGATGTTTTACTTATCCTAAGCCGAGCTTAAACACTAAATTGCCATGTTTATGCTTCTAAATGGAATTTGTAAAGTATATGGAATTGTATGGTAATGAAACACTAAATGTATTGGTTTTAATCACGGAAGCGAGGCGTGAGCATACACCCGGGTTAGGGCGGGTATTCCCTAACCGTTACCCAACCAAGAGGGGGAAATCTTGGCGGAAGTAGGACATGTCCGGGTTAAGTCTTGCAAGCGTAACAAGTAAAAGGTGGGGTGACGACCCTCAATAGTTTGCTACACTCGCGTTCATATTAAAAGAATGATCTTATGAAAACTCTAAGTAATTCAAATTGGTTATGTTTACTTGCTATTATAATGATGTGTTATCAATCCGTTTTCAAAACACACCTAAACATGTATTTTCTATTATACGGTGTGTACTCACTTTGCCGATAGTGTTGTCATTTCGTGGCCTGTCACTTGGTGGGTGGCAGAGTCCAACTTTGTTGCAGGTTAAGACAAGGACATTGGATAAAAGAGTTACTTTTGTAATGGACTTTTAGTAATGTAAATTAAGAGATGCTATATATATATTATATATATATATGTATGTATGTACTTGTAGTATGAATAAGGAATAATAGACTAAGGAACCTTGGTTACTTTTAATGGAAGTTGTTATAAGAACAAGTTTGTAGTCGTTATATGATAAAATTGAGCATTGTTATGTGTTAATTCGATATTCTCTTCCTTACATGTTGAGAATGTCATCGTAGTAGCCTAAATCTTATCTGGATACGCTTTCGTTGTGATTAAACTCTGTGGATTCGGTTTTTCTTCATAAGAGATGTAAGATAGAAAAAGGGGAATAATAGACTAAGAAAATAAACCCCAACTTTGTGTTAAAGTGTGGGATCACATTAGAAAATAAACAAAGTGCAAGTATAACAAAGTGTATTTCTCTTGAATTGTGTTTAAATAGTTGATTTATATGTGTTACATGAGTTATTATTATAAGAAATGCCAAAGTAGCTAAAAGGTATCATTGTTAGTGGTTAAGAAAGCTTTGGAAACCAATAGATAAGTTAGAAATCCCTTGAGAGCTTATTCCTTAAGATTACGAAAATCGCATAAGGACTGTTTTATCGCATAGCAATGAACTTCCAGTTAAAAGGCCTTTTGAGATTGAATACATGCTCAAAATCTATTTAAATTGGATATAACCAAAGTTTGGGATGTCTTAAGGATAAAATGATCATTCACCATCATAATTTACGTGGCTAAATAGGGTGAATTCCATACATAGTAAAATCTGGCCAGCTAAAATATCGGTTTGTACCTATCCTCAAAGAATGCCTCTTACCAGCTGCTTGAGTGTCGATCTCTTAAAGATCTTTTCATGCATGAAAGCCAACACATTAAGCTAACACCTCCAACAAGAATCACCCAGAAAGTCCAAGAAACCGACCTCACCCGGAAGAGGTTTCCCTCCCTTGGGGGTACCGCGTAATCAGTCTATAAAAGACTGTTTTGGTTTTTCGTCCTTTTCTCCTAAATTTTCTTCTTCAACACCTACTTCTCTTTACATACAACTCTTCTAGACATAATTCCTTAGTGTTTCAAGCTTTTAGTAGAGTTTTCAAGCTTTGGGAAATTGTAGAAAACTTCATAGGAACATAGAACAGATTGCTTGTAAGTACATCTTTGCACCTCTCTTGTACTTAACTTAGTTATTTATGTTCTAAAACTTGTGTAAACTAATTCCTATCACTTTACATATTCAGGGGAAGGTGTAGAAAGAGTAAACTACTTGAGATAAGAAGTTTTAAGTGCACTAAGCAACCTAAGTGAAGGTACACACTTAGTTTGGATTGTAACCTAGAGTTTTTCCTACCTATGGTTAAATGATTGTTTCTTTCTATTTTGAAGCATGATTATGAAATGAAATATCTTATGATATGCATATTAGTATGTGTGCTTTGAGTATATGACATGGATTTGGCATGCTATGGTTCACTTGAGATGTTTTACTTATCCTAAGTCGAGCTTAAACACTAAATTGCCATGTTTATGCTTCTAAATGGAATTTGTAAAGTATATGGAATTGTATGGTAATGAAACACTAAATGTATTGGTTTTAATCACGGAAGCGAGGCGTGAGCATACACCCGGGTTAGGGCGGGTATTCCCTAACTGTTACCCAACCAAGAGGGGGAAATCTTGGCGGAAGTAGGACATGTCCGGGTTAAGTCTTGCGTAAGGCACGTGAAAAGGTGGGGTGACGACCCTCAATAGTTTGCTACACTCGCGTTCATATTAAAAGAATGATCTTATGAAAACTCTAAGTAATTCAATTTGGTTATGTTTACTTGCTATTATAATGATGTGTTATCAATTAGTTTTCAAAACACACCTAAACATGTATTTTCTATTATACAGTGTGTACTCGGCTTTGCTGATAGTGTTGTCATTTTTCGTGGCCCTGTCACTTGGTGGGTGGCAGAGTCCAACTTTGTTGCGAGGTTAAGACAAGGACATTGGATAAAAGAGTTACTTTTGTAATGGACTTTTAGTAATGTAAATTAAGAGATGCTATATATATATTATATATATATATGTATGTATGTACTTGTAGTATGAATAAGGAATAATAGACTAAGGAACCTTGGTTACTTTTAATGGAAGTTGTTATAAGAACAAGTTTGTAGTCGTTATATGATAAAATTGAGCATTGTTATGTGTTAATTCGATATTCTCTTCCTTACATGTTGAGAATGTCATGGTAGTAGCCTAAATCTTATCCGGATACGCTTCGTTGTGATTAAACTCGTGGATTCGGGTTAGTAGGGATTTGGGCCGTTACAAATGGTATCGAGCACTACAATGACATTCTCAACATGTAAGGAAGAGAATATCGAATTAACACATAACAATGCTCAATTTTATCATGACACTATTCCTTAAGATTACTGTCAAGAATAGGTACCCTCTTCCTAGAATAGATGATTTGTTTGACCAGCTAAAAGGTGTCAAGTTTTCTCGAAGATAGATTTGAGATCGTGGTATCATCAAATGAGGATTGGCTGACGAAGATATTCCAAAACGGCGTTCCGAACAAGATACGGTCATTATCGGTTGTGGTAATGCCTTTTGGACCGACTAATGCTCCAGCCGCATTTATGGATTTGATGCGGAGATATTTTAAGGCCTATTTAGATCGGTTCGTAGTGGTCTTTATTGATGATATACTAGTGTACTCGAAAAATGAAAGAGACCATGGGAATCATCTAAGGATAGTATTAGACATATTGAAAGAAAAGAAATTATATGCTAAGCTAAGTAAGTGTAATTTTGGTTATCCGAAATATCATTCTTGGGGC
This sequence comes from Beta lomatogona, assembly GCA_947646795.1. Taxonomy (NCBI): domain Eukaryota; kingdom Viridiplantae; phylum Streptophyta; class Magnoliopsida; order Caryophyllales; family Amaranthaceae; genus Beta; species Beta lomatogona. Next base: position 67,224 of record CANSNZ010001091.1, read on the forward strand.
ATGTAATCTCAAAAGAGGGAGTGATGGTTGATCCTGAAAAGATAAAAGCGATTGTCGAATGGTCAACACCAACAAATGTTTCGAAGTACGGAGTTTTATGGGTTTAGCGAGGTATTATAGGAAATTTGTGGATAATTTTTCAACGATTTCCCCGCCAATTACTATGTTGATGCGGAAAAATGTGAAATTTCAATGGACGAGAAAAATGTGAAAAAGCTTTTCGGGAGTTGAAACGAAAGTAAACTAGTGCTCCAAAGTGTTAACCCTACCAACCGACAAGGAGGAGTACGAGATATATAGTGATGCGTCAAAAGAAGGTTTGGGTTGTGTATTGATGCAGAAAGGGAAAGTTATTGCTTACGCCTCTAGACAATTGAGACCTCATGAGGGAAATTACCCGGTACACGACCTAGAACTGGCTGCAGTTGTGTTTGCATTAAAGTTGTGGCGACATTATCTGTATGGCGTTCCATGTAAAATCTTCACCGACCATAAAAGTTTAAAACCACAGAAATGACAACACTATCAGCAAAGCTGAGTACACACTATATAATAGAAAATACATGTTTAGGTGTGTTTTGAAAACTAATTGATAACACATCATTATAATAGCAAGTAAACATAACCAGCTGAATTACTTAGAGTTTTCATAAGATCATTCTTTTAATATGAACGCGAGTGTAGCAAACTATTGAGGGTCGTCACCCCACCTTTTCTCGTTTCGCTTGCAAGACTTAACCCGGACATGTCCTACTTCCGCCAAGATTTCCCCCTCTTGGTTGGGTAACAGATTAGGGAATACCCGCCCTAACCCGGGTGTATGCTCACGCCTCGCTTCCGTGATTAAAATCAATACATTTAGTGTTTCATTACCATACAATTCCATATACTTTACAAATTCCATTTAGAAGCATAAACATGGCAATTTAGTGTTTAAGCTCAGCTTAGGATAAGTAAAACATCTCAAGTGAACCATAGCATGCCAAATCCATGTCATATACTCAAAGCACACATACTAATATGCATATCATAAGATATTTCATTTCATAATCATGCTTCAAAATAGAAAGAAACAATCATTTAACCATAGGTAGGAAAAACTCTAGGTTACAATCCAAACTAAGTGTGTACCTTCACTTAGGTTGCTTAGTGCACTTAAAACTTCTTATCTCAAGTAGTTTACTCTTTCTACACCTTCCCTGAATATGTAAAGTGATAGGAATTAGTTTACATAAGTTTCAGAACATAAATAACTAAGTTAAGTACAAGAGAGGTGCAAAGATGTACTTACAAAGCAACTGCTCTATGTTCCTATGAAGTTTTCTACAATTTCCCAAAGCTTGAAAACTCTACTAAAAGCTTGAAACACTAAGGAATTATGTCTAGAAGAGTTGTATGTAAAGAGAAGTAGGTGTTGAAGAACAAGAATTAGGAGAAAAGGACGAAAAACCATGACACCCTTTTATAGGGCCTGTTGCAGCGGTACTACTGGGGAGGGAAACCTCTTCTCGGGTGAGGTCGGTTTCTTGGACTTTCTGGGTGATTCTTGCTTGAGGTGTTAGCTTAATGTGTTGGCTTTCATGCATGAAAAGATCTTTAAGAGATCGACACTCAAGCAGCTGGTAAGAGGCATTCTTTGAGGATAGGTACAAACCGATATTTTAGCTGGCCGGATTTTTACTATGTATGGGATTCACCCTATTTAGCCACGTAAATTATGATGGTGAATGATCATTTTATCCTTAAGACATCCCAAACTTTGGTTATATCCAATTTGAATAGATTTTGAGCATGTATTCAATCTCAAAAGGCCTTTTAACTGGAAGTTCATTGCTATGCGATAAAAAAGTCCTTATGCGATTTTCGTAATCTTAAGGAATAAGCTCTCAAGGGATTTCTAACTTATCTATTGGTTTCCAAAGCTTTCTTAACCACTAGCAATGATACCTCTTAGCTACTTTGGCATTTCTTATAACAATAACTCATGTAACACATATAAATCAATTATTTAAACACAATTCAAGAGAAATACACTTTGTTATACTTGCACTTTGTTTATTTTCTAATGTGATCCCACACTTTAACACAAAGTTGGGGTTTTAGGTTTATGATTTTCTTAGGGCTATTACATTCTACCCCTCTTAAAAGAAGTTTCGTCCTCGAAACTTAAAATATTACCTTTTGAAAATAACTGTGGATATTGATCTCGCATATCCGCTTCTTTTTCCCAAGTGGCTTCTTCTATTCCATGATTAGACCACAATACTTTCACGAGCGGGATCGTTTTGTGTCTTAATACTTTTTCCCGGTGATCTAATATCTCGTAAGGGTTTTTCTTCATAAGTCAACGCCTCATCTAATTTCAGTGGTTCATAGGATAACACATGGGATGGGTCATGGACATATTTCCTTAGTTGAGACACATGGAAAACATTATGCACTTTGGCTAGTTCTACTGGTAAAGCTAGTTCATATGCTACTTCTCCAATTCTATTTAATATCTCATACGGGCCAACATACTTAGGGCTCAATTTGCCTTTAACTCCAAATCTCCTTACTCCCCGTGTAGGTGAAATTTTGAGAAATACTTTATCTCCAACCTCAAACTCTAACTTCCTTCTTCTTAGATCAGCGTACTTCTTCGACGATCTTGTGTCTGCTCTCATCTTATCCTGAATCATCCTAATTTGTTCCATTGTTTCTTGGATCGGCTCAGTCCAGTTGGCACTTGACGATTCAAGTCATCCCAACAAATTGGCATACGACATTTCCGGCCATATAACGCTTCATAAGGAGCCATTCTAATGCTAGAATGATGATTGTTATTATATGAGAATTCAATAAGTGCTAAATGATCCTCCCATGATCCTTGAAACTCCATTACACAAGCTCGTAACATATCTTCTAATGTTTGAATCGTTCTTTCCGTGTGTCCATCAGTTGCTGGATGGAAAGCTGTGCTCATATGTAGTCGTGTCCCAAATGCTTCTTGTAACTTTCCCCGTAAGTTAGATAGAAACCGAGTATCCCTATCAGAGATGATAGTTCGTGGGGTACCATGTAATCGTATGATCTCTCGAACATATGCATCTGCCATCTGTTTCATCGTCCACGTAGTCTTTATAGCAATAAATCTACCTGTTTTTGTCTTACAAATGGTTTTTATTGATGATATACTAGTGTATGTTATCCTATGAACCACTGAAATTAGATGAGGCGTTGACTTATGAAGAAAAACCCTTACAGATATTAGATCACCGGGAAAAAGTATTAAGACACAAAACGATCCCGCTCGTGAAAGTATTGTGGTCTAATCATGGAATAGAAGAAGCCACTTGGGAAAAAGAAGCAGATATGCGAGATCAATATCCACAGTTATTTTCAAAAGGTAATATTTTAAGTTTCGAGGACGAAACTTCTTTTAAGAGGGGTAGAATGTAATAGCCCTAAGAAAATCCTAAACCTAAAACCCCAACTTTGTGTTAAAGTGTAGGGTCACATTAGAAAATAAACAAAGTGCAAGTATAACAAAGTGTATTTCTCTTGAATTGTGTTTAAATAGTTGATTTATATGTGTTACATGAGTTATTGTTATAAGAAATGCCAAAGTAGCTAAAAGGTATCATTATTAGTGGCTAAGAAAGCTTTGGAAACCAATAGATAAGTTAGAAATCCCTTGAGAGCTTATTCCTTAAGATTACGAAAATCGCATAAGGACTGTTTTATCGCATAGCAATGAACTTCCAGTTAAAAGGCCTTTTGAGATTGAATACATGCTCAAAATCTATTTAAATTGGATATAAACAAAGTTTGGGATGTCTTAAGGATAAAATGATCATTCACCATCATAATTTACGTGGCTAAATAGGGTGAATTCCATACATAGTAAAATCTGGCCAGCTAAAATATCAGTTTGTACCTATCCTCAAAGAATGCCTCTTACCAGCTGCTTGAGTGTCGATCTCTTAAAGATCTTTTCATGCATGAAAGCCAACACATTAAGCTAACACCTCCAACAAGAATCACCCAGAAAGTCCAAGAAACCGACCTCACCCAGAAGAGGTTTCCCTCCCCTGGGGGTACCGCCAGAATCAGTCTATAAAAGACTGTTTTGGTTTTTCGATTCTTTCTCTTAAAATTTCTTCTTCAACACCTACTTCTCTTTACATACAACTCTTCTAGACATAATTCCTTAGTGTTTCAAGCTTTTAGTAGAGTTTTCAAGCTTTGGGAAATTGTAGAAAACTTCATAGGAACATAGAACAGATTGCTGTAAGTACATCTTTGCACCTCTCTTGTACTTAACTTAGTTATTTATGTTCTAAAACTTGTGTAAACTAATTCCTATCACTTTACATATTCAGGGGAAGGTGTAGAAAGAGTAAACTACTTGAGATAAGAAGTTTTAAGTGCACTAAGCAACCTAAGTGAAGGTACACACTTAGTTTGGATTGTAACCTAGAGTTTTTCCTACCTATGGTTAAATGATTGTTTCTTTCTATTTTGAAGCATGATTATGAAATGAAATATCTTATGATATGCATATTAGTATGTGTGCTTTGAGTATATGACATGGATTTGGCATGCTATGGTTCACTTGAGATGTTTTATTTATCCTAAGCTGAGCTTAAACACTAAATTCCCATGTTTATGCTTCTAAATGGAATTTGTAAAGTATATGGAATTGTATGGTAATGAAACACTCAATGTATTGGTTTTAATCACGGAAGCGAGGCGTGAGCATACACCCGGGTTAGGGCGGGTATTCCCTAACTGTTACCCAACCAAGAGGGGGAAATCTTGGCGGAAGTAGGACATGTCGGGTTAAGTCTTGCAAGCGAACAGTAAAAGGTGTGGTGACGACCCTCAATAGTTTGCTACACTCGCGTTCATATTAAAAGAATGATCTTATGAAAACTCTAAGTAATTCAGCTGGTTATGTTTACTTGCTATTATAATGATGTGTTATCAATTAGTTTTCAAAACACACCTAAACATGTATTTTCTATTATACGGTGTGTACTCGGCTTTTTGTCGATAGTGTTGTCATTTCTGTGGCCTGTCACTTGGTGGGTGGCAGAGTCCAACTTTGTTGCAGGTTAAGACAAGGACATTGGATAAAAGAGTTACTTTTGTAATGGACTTTTAGTAATGTAAATTAAGAGATGCTATATATATATTATTTATATATATATATGTATGTATGTACTTGTAGTATGGATAAGGAATAATAGACTAAGGAACCTTGGTTACTTTTAATGGAAGTTGTTATAAGAACAAGTTTGTAGCTGTTATATGATAAAATTGAGCATTGTTATGTGTTAATTCGATATTCTCTTCCTTACATGTTGAGAATGTCATGGTAGTAGCCTAAATCTTATCTGGATACGCTTTCGTTGTGATTAAACTTTGTGGATTCGGGTTAGTAGGGATTTGGGCTGTTACAAAGGTAAGTTCAGTCTCCTCGTTTCTACTAACAGTCAGATTTTCATCCTCGAAAAACTCGGTTTGTACCTCCCCTTCAGTATCCATGGCATACATTTTCCCAGCTATCTTTCCTGAATTTGCAAACGATCCACCTCGATTGTTGCAATTAAAACTTGATCCTCCTTGGTGTTCTTTTTCATTACCCACTCCAAATTTGCTAGGTCCAGCTTGTTGTTTTACATCTCCGAACGTTTTTACATTCTTCCTAGCCAACTCTGGACAATCCCTAGCAAAATGTCCAGGTTTCTTACATTCATAACATATATTCTTTCCATCACAAGTCTTTCCCAAATGTTCCTTCCCGCATTGATAACATCTTCGATCTTTAGGTTGAGTACGTTGTTGGAAGTTTGGTGCACGTGCAACTGGCTGAGCAAATCGAGGCTTTTTATTTTTCTCCTCTTCATCATTTCCAACATTCCTCCGTTTACTCACCTCTCTTTCTTCCTCACTAATTCTTTCTTGTTCCAATGCTCTATCATATAATTCTTGAAAATTTATACAGTGTCCCACCCTCTTCTGATAAGTAAAATTCAGTCCTTCGAAAAACCGTGTTACCCTAAACTTTTCAGACTTCACCAAATCAGGTGCAAATCGGGATAATTCTATAAACTTTGTTGTGTATTCCACTATCGACATCTTACCCTGACGTAAGTTTAGGAATTCACACTCCTTCTTAGTCTGAAGTGCAGGTGGATAAAACCTCTCACGTAATTTCTCGAGGAACTTATCCCAAGTAAAGTCAGGTTGTTGGGCAATAGTTTTCACAGTCTTCCACCACATATCTGCTGGTCCATCTAAATAGAATGATGCTAACTTCACTCGTATGTTTGCCGGACAATTCACCACATCCAAAAGTTTCTCCATGTAAGCAATCCAGTCCTCGAATTTCACTGGATCGGGTTCCCCATCATAAGTCCTAGGATTGTGTGATGCTAACCTTTTGTAATACTTCCCTTCATCGTCTCGCATCCCTATTTGTATGATTGTTCTCCAAAAGGTTCAACGATCGGGTATTCATATTTTCTAAACTGGTTAATTCTAGCCTCCATTTGGTGAATTGAGTCACCAGATCCTGATGATGAAGCACGACCTCTAGTTCCTACCATCTAATTAAAGAGAATGAAATACTATTACCTTCCTACTTAATACATTAGATACATAACATAAAAGTAAAGTAAAGAACAACACATATGCACACCAAAATTTGCTCTTATATAAAAGCATATAGTTTCAGCTTATACAACCATATCCGAGTAATCAATACTACTAGTTACTAATATATATACACGGCTCATAGGCCCAAAAGTTAGTACACCTATATACATCCTAACATCATATACCTAAAAAGAGGTCACCCCATACTATACCAACCATTTTAATCTTCTAGCATTCGTATATTTCAGCACCTTTTCACTTAGGTTAGTAGGGATTTTCTAGCATAAACATGGAATTCACTTAGGCTGTTATTGGGAAAATGCTGAAGTGGATGGTGGTAACAAGAACAAGGAACTGCCTCCCAAAAAGAGGAGGGTTGAGGATGAAGCAGGTTCCAGCAGGATAGCCAAAAGTAGGATTGAAGAAGTTAATCGCTCCGAGTTAGATAATAAGGAAATTGAGTATATCAATATTAGTTCTGATAGTGAAGAGATTGAGGAGGAGGATCCCGAGATGGAAATAGAAGAGGCCGAGATAGGAAATGAGGGAATAGAAGACCAGGATACAGAAGGAGATGAAGATATCAAGGATGCAAGTAGTATCTCTTACGAAAGTAGCTCAAGTTATGATTCAGATTACAAGCCAGAAAAGACAGGGTCGGGAGTAGTAGTGATAGTGGTTATGTTCGAGATCCCTTTCAGTTAGATTAGAGCATTGGAGAGAACTTAAAGTGAAGATGATTTTTTTTGGGGTAACATTATGGTTGGTATAGTATGGGGTGACCTCTTTTTAGGTATATGATGTTAGGATGTATATAGGTGTACTAACTTTTGGGCCTATGAGCCGTGTATATATATTAGTAACTAGTAGTATTGATTACTCGGATATGGTTGTATAAGCTGAAATTATATGCTTTTATATAAGAGAAAATTTTGGTGTGCATATGTGTTGTTCTTTACTTTACTTTTATGTTATGTATTTAATGTATTAAGTAGGAAGGTAATAGTATTTCATTCTCTTTAATTAGATGGTAGGAACTAGAGGTCGTGCTTCATCATCAGGATCTGGTGACTCAATTCACCAAATGGAGGCTAGAATTAACCAGTTAGAAAATATGAATACCCGACTGTTGAACCTTTTGGAGAACAATCATACAAATAGGGATGCAGACGATGAAGGGAAGTATTACAAAAGGTTAGCATCACACAATCCTAGGACTTATGATGGGGAACCCGATCCCAGGTAAAATTCGAGGACTGGATTGCTTACATGGAGAAACTTTTGGATGTGGTGAATTGTCCGGCAAACATACGAGTGAAGTTAGCATCATTCTATTTAGATGGACCAGCAGATATGTGGTGGAAGACTGTGAAAACTATTGCCCAACAACCTGACTTTACTTGGGATAAGTTCCTCGAGAAATTACGTGAGAGGTTTTATCCACCTGCACTTCAGACTAAGAAGGAGTGTGAATTCCTAAACTTACGTCAGGGTAAGATGTCGATAGTGGAATACACAACAAAGTTTATAGAGTTATCCCGATTTGCACCTGATTTGGTGAAGTCTGAAAAGTTTAGGGTAACACGGTTTTTCGAAGGACTGAATTTTACTTATCAGAAGAGGGTGGGACACTGTATAAATTTTCAAGAATTATATGATAGAGCATTGGAACAAGAAAGAATTAGTGAGAAAGAAAGAGAGGTGAGTAAACGGAGGAATGTTGGAAATGATGAAGAGGAGAAAAATAAAAAGCCTCGATTTGCTCGGCCCGGTTGCACGTGCACCAAACTTCCAAGCAACGTACTCAACCTAAAGATCGAAGATATTATCAATACGGGAAGGAACATTTGGGAAAGACTTGTGATGGAAAGAATATATGTTATGAATGTAAGAAACCTGGACATTTTGCTAGGGATTGTCCAGAGTTGGCTAGGAAGAATGTAAAAACGTTCGGAGATGTAAAACAACAAGCTGGACCTAGCAAATTTGGAGTGGGTAATGAAAAAGAACACCAAGGAGGATCAAGTTTTAATCGCAACAATCGAGGTGGATCGTTTGCAAATTCAGGAAAGATAGCTGGGAAAATGTATGCCATGGATACTGAAGGGGAGGTACAAACCGAGTTTTTCGAGGATGAAAATCTGACTGTTAGTAGAAACGAGGAGACTGAACTTACCAGGGATGGAGGTAATGTAATCTCCGGAACTTTCCTTGTGAATCATGTGCCTGCATATGTTCTTTTTGATTCTGGAGCATCGAATTCATTTATATCCTCCTTGTTTCTTAAAAGATTGAATCCAATCCCAAAACAATCAAAAATAAAATTAGCAATAGATCTTCCTGATGGTTTACGAGTTAAGTGTGAGAATTTATATAAAGAATGTTGTATAAATGTGGCTGGTGTTGAGTTAATAGCCGATCTAGTACAATTTGACTTAGGATATTACGATGTAATTTTGGGAATGGACTGGCTTAGTAAATATGAAGCTGTGATCAAGTGCGAAACACATACAATTCAGTTGAAAACCCCACAAGAAGATAAAATTGTATATCAAGGAGTTACAAAGAAGCCGAAAGTAAAGGTTGTGTCTGTAATGAAGATTGCCAAGGAAGTAAGAAGAGGAAGTAATGCTTACTTGTGCCATGTAATTGACACAACTGCAAATTCCTTAAAGGTAGAGGAGATTCCGATAGTGAAAGAATTTCCAGATGTATTTCCTGAAGAACTACCTGGAGTGCCCCCTAAACGTATAGTAGATTTTCACATTGATTTAGTGCCTGGAGCAACGCCTATTTCTAGAAGTCCATATCGGATGGCCCAGGGGAGATGGTCGAATTAAAGAAACAATTAGAGGAGTCAGTTGCAAAAAGGATATATCAAAGCCGAGTGTGTCGCCATGGGGAGCCCCCGTGCTATTTGTTCGAAAGAAAGACGGAACAATGACATTGTGTATAGATTATAGAGAGATTAATAAGATTACAGTCAAGAATAGGTACCCTCTTCCTAGAATAGATGATTTGTTTGACCAACTAAAAGGTGCTTGAAGTTTTCTCGAAGATAGATTTGAGATCGGGGTATCATCAAATGAGGATTCTTGACGAAGATATTCCTAAAACGGCGTTCCGAACAAGATACGGTCATTATGAGTTTGTGGTAATGCCTTTTGGACTGACTAATGCTCCAGCCGCCTTTTTGGATTTGATGCGAGAGATATTTTAAGGCCTATTTAGATCAGTTCGTAGTGGTCTTTATTGATGATATACTAGTGTACTCGAAAAATGAAAGAGACCATGGGAATCATCTAAGGATAGTATTAGACATATTGAAAGAAAAGAAATTATATGCTAAGCTAAGTAAGTGTAATTTTTGGTTATCTGAAATATCATTCTTGGGGCATGTAATCTCAAAAGAGGGAGTGATGGTTGATCCTGAAAAGATAAAAGCGATTGTCGAATGGTCAACACCAACAAATGTTTCAGAAGTACGGAGTTTTATGGGTTTAGCAGGGTATTATAGGAAATTTGTGGATAATTTTTCAACGATTTCCCCGCCAATTACTATGTTGATGCGGAAAAATGTGAAATTTCAATGGACGAGAAAAATGTGAAAAAGCTTTTCGGGAGTTGAAACGAAAGTTAACTAGTGCTCCAGTGTTAACCCTACCAACTGACAAGGAGGAGTACGAGATATATAGTGATGCGTCAAAAGAAGGTTTGGGTTGTGTATTGATGCAGAAAGGGAAAGTTATTGCTTACGCCTCTAGAAAATTGAGACCTCATGAGGGAAATTACCCGGTACACGACCTAGAACTGGCTGCAGATGTGTTTGCATTAAAGTTGTGGCGACATTATCTGTATGGCGTTCCATGTAAAATCTTCACCGACCATAAAAGTTTAAAGTACATCTTTACACAGAGAGATCTGAATATGCGACAACGAAGGTGGTTGGAATTGATCAAGGATTATGAGATAGATATCCAAGTATCATCCCGGGGAAAGCCAATCGAGTGGCGGACGCCTTAAGTAGAATGCCTCGAAGAATGGTGAATGAACTTATTTACGTGCCACAAGAATTTTATGAAGATATGAGAAGATTGGATTTAGCCATTGTACAAAAGGGAGAGACCCAAGGTATCCTTAATACAATGACTATTCAACCAACTTTATTCGATGAAATTATACAAAAACAACAACATGACCCATTCTTGAGTAAAATAAGATGTAAGATAGAAAAAGGGGAATCTACCGATTTTTGCTTTCATGAGAATGGAAGTATTATGATCCATAATCGATGGTGTGTTCCGGATAACCGTGAGTTAAAGGATAAAATCTTAGGGGAAGCCCACAATAGCTCTTACTCCATCCACCCGAGGGAGAGATAAACCGATAAAGGATCTCAAGAAGACTTTTTGGTGGAAAGGACTTAAAAGAGATGCTTCAAAATTTGTCGCAAGATGTTTGACGTGTCAAAAGATCAAATTCGATCGAGGGAAGATGCCTGGAATGCTACAACCATTACCAATACCGATTGGAAGTGGGACTCGTATCTATGGATTTTATTGTAGGGTTGCCTCGCTCAAGAAAGTTGAAGAACTCTATATGGGTAATTGTGGACCGACCGACAAAAACAGGTAGATTTATTGCTATAAAGACTACGTGGACGATGAAACAGATGGCGGATGCATATGTTCGAGAGATCATACGATTACATGGTACCCCACGAACTATCATCTCTCGATAGGGATACTCGGTTTCTATCTAACTTCCGGGGAAAGTTACAAGAAGCATTTGGGACACGACAACATATGAGCACGCCTTTCCATCCAAAGAACCGATGGACGAGACGGAAAGAACGATTCAAACAATAGAAGATATGTTACGAGCTTGTGTAATGGAGTTTCAAGGATCATGGGAGGATCATTTAGCACTTATTGAATTCTCATATAATAACAGTCATCATTCTAGCATTAGAATGGCTCCTTATGAAGCGTTATATGGCCGGAAATGTCGTATGCCAATTTGTTGGGATGACTTGAATCGTCAAGTGCCAATCTGGACTCGAGCCGATCCAAGAAACAATGGAACAAATTAGGATGATTCAGGGATAAGATGAGAGCAAAGACAAGATCGTCGGAAGAAGTACGCCGATCTAAGAAGAAGGAAGTTAGAGTTTGAGGTTGGAGATAAAGTATTTCTCAAAATTTCACCTACACGGGGAGTAAGGAGATTTGGAGTTAAAGGCAAATTGAGCCCTAAGTATGTTGGCCCGTATGAGATATTAAATAGAATTGGAGAAGTAGCATATGAACTAGCTTTACCAAGTAGAACTAGCCAAAGTGCATAATGTTTTCCATGTGTCTCAACTAAGGAAATATGTCCATGACCCATCCCATGTGTTATCCAAACCCACCAAGTGACAAGCCACGAAATGACAACACTATCAAGAAAGCCGAGTACACACTCGTATAATAGAAAATACATGTTTAGGTGTGTTTTGAAAACTAATTGATAACACATCATTATAATAGCAAGTAAACATAACCAGTTGAATTACTTAGAGTTTTCATAAGATCATTCTTTTAATATGAACGCGAGTGTAGCAAACTATTGAGGGTCGTCACCCCACCTTTTACTCGATCCGCTTGCAAGACTTAACCCGGACATGTCCTACTTCCGCCAAGATTCCCCCTCTTGGTTGGGTAACGGTTAGGGAATACCCGCCCTAACCCGGGTGTATGCTCACGCCTCGCTTCCGTGATTAAAACCAATACATTTAGTGTTTCATTACCATACAATTCCATATACTTTACAAATTCCATTTAGAAGCATAAACATGGCAATTTAGTGTTTAAGCTCGACTTAGGATAAGTAAAACATCTCAAGTGAACCATAGCATGCCAAATCCATGTCATATACTCAAAGCACACATACTAATATGCATATCATAAGATATTTCATTTCATAATCATGCTTCAAAATAGAAAGAAACAATCATTTAACCATAGGTAGGAAAAACTCTAGGTTACAATCCAAACTAAGTGTGTACCTTCACTTAGGTTGCTTAGTGCAAGTAAAACTTCTTATCTCAAGTAGTTTACTCTTTCTACACCTTCCCCTGAATATGTAAAGTGATAGGAATTAGTTTACATAAGTTTTAGAACATAATTAACTAAGTTAAGTACAAGAGAGGTGCAAAGATGTACTTACAAAGCAATGCGTTCTTCACCAATCCAACCATATGAAGGAAAAATATCGCTAGGTTACAATCCAAACTAAGTGTGTACCTTCACTTAGGGTGCTTAATGCACTTAAACTCCTTATTCCAAGTGATTTACCCTTCCTACAGCTTCCCCGAGTATGTAAAGTGCTAGGGATTAGTTTACACAACTTTTAGAACATAAATAACTAAGTTAAGTACAAGAGAGGTGCAAAGATGTACTTACGGCAATAACTTTTATGTTCCTATGAAGTTTTCTACAATTTCCCAAAGCTTGAAAACTCTACTAAAAGCTTGAAACACTAAGGAATTATGTCTAGAAGAGTTGTATGTAAAGAGAAGTAGGTGTTGAAGAAGAAATTTTAAGAGAAAGAATCGAAAAACCAAAACAGTCTTTTATAGGCGATTCTGCAGCGTACCCCCAGGGGGGGGAAACCTCTTCTCGGGTGAGGTCGGTTTCTTGGACTTTCTGGGTGATTCTTGTTGGAGGTGTTAGCTTAATGTGTTGGCTTTCATGCATGCAAATATCATTAAGAGGTCGACACCGGCGCAGCTACTAAGAAGCTTTCTTTGAGGATAGGTACGAACTGATATTTTAGCTGGCCAGATTTTACTGTAAGGAACTTACCATACTAACCCACGTATATTTTGGGAACAAATGACCATTTTAACCTTAAGACCTCCCAAACAAAACATATATCAGGTTTGATTAGGTTTTGAGCTCGGATTCCACCCAAAAAGGCTCTTTAACCGGAAGTTTATTGTTACCCGATAAAACGGTCTCTATGCGATTTTCATAATCATAAAGAATAAGGCTCTCCAAGGCTTTTTAGCTTATCTATTGGTTCTCAAGGCTTTCTTAACCAATAAGAATGATAGTGCTTATCCTCATTGACCTTTCTTAACCATTAAGAATGATAGTGCTTATCCACAAGCTTTCTTAACCACTAAGAATGTTAGAGCTTATCCACTTGATTTCTTAACCACTAAGAATGTTAGAACTTATCCACTTGCTTTCTTAACCACTAAGAATATTAGAGCTTATCCACTTGCTTTCTTAACCACTAAGAATGTTAGAGCTTATCCACTTGCTTTCTTAACCACTAAGAATGTTAGAGCTTATCCACTTGCTTTCTTAACCACTAAGAATGTTAGAGCTTATCCACTTACTTTCTTAACCACTAAGAAAGATGGTTCTTATCCACTTTTGTCCCAAGTATGACGTTGGAGAGAATTCTAACTACTTAAAGGACCAAAGCCTGATGAAGACTTAATATAGCTAACAAAATAATTGAACCTCGCTTAAAAATTCAGGCTATTACACTAAACAGCCCAAATCCCTACTAACCCGAATCCACGTAGTTTAATCACAACGAAAGCGTATCCGGATAAGATTTAGGCTACTACCATGACATTCTCAACATGTAAGGAAGATAATATCGAATTAACACATAACAATACTCAATTTTATCATATAACTGACTACAAACTTGTTCTTATAACAACTTCCATTAAAAGTAACCAAGGTTCCTTAGTATATTATTCCTTATTCATACTACAAGTACATACATACATATATATATATATATATATAATATATATATAGCATCTCTTAATTTACATTACTAAAAGTCCATTACAAAAGTAACTCTTTTATCCAATGTCCTTGTCTTAACCTCGCAACAAAGTTGGACTCGCCACCCACCAAGTGACAGGCCACGAAATGACAACACTATCAAGCAAAGCCGAGTACACACCGTATAATAGAAAATACATGTTTAGGTGTGTTTTGAAAACTAATTGATAACACATCATTATAATAGCAAGTAAACATAACCAGCTGAATTACTTAGAGTTTTCATAAGATCATTCTTTTAATATGAACGCGAGTGTAGCAAACTATTGAGGGTCGTCACCCCACCTTTTACTCGTTCGCTTGCAAGACTTAACCGGACATGTCCTACTTCCGCCAAGATTTCCCCCTCTTGGTTGGGTAACTTGGTTAGGGAATACCCGCCCTAACCCGGGTGTATGCTCACGCCTCGCTTCCGTGATTAAAACCAATACATTTAGTGTTTCATTACCATACAATTCCATATACTTTACAAATTCCATTTAGAAGCATAAACATGGCAATTTAGTGTTTAAGCTCGACTTAGGATAAGTAAAACATCTCAAGTGAACCATAGCATGCCAAATCCATGTCATATACTCAAAGCACACATACTAATATGCATATCATAAGATATTTCATTTCATAATCATGCTTCAAAATAGAAAGAAACAATCATTTAACCATAGGTAGGAAAAACTCTAGGTTACAATCCACTCTAAGTGTGTACCTTCACTTAGGTTGCTTAGTGCACTTAAAACTTCTTATCTCAAGTAGTTTACTCTTTCTACACCTTCCCCTGAATATGTAAAGTGATAGGAATTAGTTTACACAAGTTTTAGAACATAAATAACTAAGTTAAGTACAAGAGAGGTGCAAAGATGTACTTACAAAGCAATCTGTTCTATGTTCCTATGAAGTTTTCTACAATTTCCCAAAGCTTGAAAACTCTACTAAAAGCTTGAAACACTAAGGAATTATGTCTAGAAGAGTTGTATGTAAAGAGAAATAGGTGTTGTAGAACAAGAATTAGGAGAAAAGGACGAAAAACCATGACACCTTTTTATAGGGCCTGTTTCGGCGGTACCCTAAGGGGAGGGAAACCTCTTCGGGTGAGGTCGGTTTCTTGGACTTTCTGGGTGATTCTTGCTTGAGGTGTTAGCTTAATGTGTTGGCTTTCATGCATGAAAAGATCTTTAAGAGATCGACACTCAAGCAGCTGGTAAGAGGCATTCTTTGAGGATAGGTACAAACTGATATTTTAGCTGGCCAGATTTTACTATGTATGGGATTCACCCTATTTAGCCACGTAAATTATGATGGTGAATGATCATTTTATCCTTATGACATCCCAAACTTTGGTTATATCCAATTTGAATAGATTTTGAGCATGTATTCAATCTCAAAAGGCCTTTTAACTGGAAGTTCATTGCTATGCGATAAAAACAGTCCTTATGCGATTTTCGTAATCTTAAGGAATAAGCTCTCAAGGGATTTCTAACTTATCTATTGGTTTCTAAAGCTTTCTTAACCACTAACAATGATACCTCTTAGCTACTTTGGCATTTCTTATAACAATAACTCATGTAACACATATAAATCAACTATTTAAACACAATTCAAGAGAAATACACTTTGTTATACTTGCACTTTGTTTATTTTCTAATGTGATCCCACACTTTAACACAAAGTTGGGGTTTTAGGTTTAGGATTTTCTTAGGGCTATTACATTCTACCCCTCTTAAAAGAAGTTTCGTCCTCGAAACTTAAAATATTACCTTTTGAAAATAACTCGTGGATATTGATCTCGCATATCCGCTTCTTTTTCCCAAGTGGCTTCTTCTATTCCATGATTAGACCACAATACTTTCACGAGCGGGATCGTTTTGTGTCTTAATACTTTTTCCCGGTGATCTAATATCCGTAAGGGTTTTTCTTCATAAGTCAACGCCTCATCTAATTTCAAGTGGTTCATAGGATAACACATGGGATGGGTCATGGACATATTTCCTTAGTTGAGACACATGGAAAACATTATGCACTTTGGGTAGTTCTACTTCGGTAAAGCTAGTTCATATGCTACTTCTCCAATTCTATTTATTATCTCATACGGGCCAACATACTTAGGGCTCAATTTGCCTTTAACTCCAAATCTCCTTACTCCCCGTGTAGGTGAAATTTTGAGAAATACTTTATCTCCAACCTCAAACTCTAACTTCCTTCTTCTTAGATCGGCGTACTTCTTCTCGACGATCTTGTCTGCCGCTCTCATCTTATCCTGAATCATCCTAATTTGTTCCATTGTTTCTTGGATCGGCTCGAGGTCCAGTTGGCACTTGACGATTCAAGTCATCCCAACAAATTGGCATACGACATTTCCGGCCATATAACGCTTCATAAGGAGCCATTCTAATGCTAGAATGATGACTGTTATTATATGAGAATTCAATAAGTGCTAAATGATCCTCCCATGATCCTTGAAACTCCATTACACAAGCTCGTAACATATCTTCTAATGTTTGAATCGTTCTTTCCGTCTGCCCATCAGTTGCTGGATGGAAAGCTGTGCTCATATGTAGTCGTGTCCCAAATGCTTCTTGTAACTTTCCCCGAAGTTAGATAGAAACCGAGTATCCCTATCGAGATGATAGTTCGTGGGGTACCATGTAATCGTATGATCTCTCGAACATATGCATCCGCCATCTGTTTCATCGTCCACGTAGTCTTTATAGCAATAAATCTACCTGTTTTTGTCAGTCGGTCCACAATTACCCATATAGAGTCCTTCAACTTTCTTGAGCGAGGCAACCCTACAATAAAATCCATAGATACAGAGTCCCACTTCCAATCAGGTATTGGTAATGGTTGTAGCATTCCAAGCATCTTCCCTCGATCGAATTTGATCTTTTGACACGTCAAACATCTTGCGACAAATTTTGAAGCATCTCTTTTAAGTCCTTTCCACCAAAAAGTCTTCTTGAGATCCTTTATCAGTTTATCTCTCCCTGGGTGGATGGAGTATGAGCTATTGTGGGCTTCCCCTAAGATTTTATCCTTTAACTCACGGTTTTCTGGAACACACCATCGATTATGGATCATAATACTTCCATTCTCATGAAAGCAAAAATCGGTAGATTCCCCTTTTTCTATCTTACATCTTATTTTACTCAAGAATGGGTCATGTTGTTGTTTTTGTATAATTTCATCGAATAAAGTTGGTTGAATAGTCATTGTATTAAGGATACCTTGGGTCTCTCCCTTTTGTACAATGGCTAAATCCAATCTTCTCATATCTTCATAAATTTCTTGTGGCACGTAAATAAGTTCATTCACCATTCTTCGAGGCATTCTACTTAAGGCGTCGCCACTCGATTGGCTTTCCCCTGGATGATACCGGATATCTATCTCATAATCCTTGATCAATTCCAACCACCTTCGTTGTCGCATATTCAGATCTCTCTGTGTAAAGATGTACTTTAAACTTTTATGGTCGGTGAAGATTTTACATGGAACGCTATACAGATAATGTCGCCACAACTTTAATGCAAACACAACTGCAGCCAGTTCTAGGTCGTGTACCGGGTAATTTCCCTCATGAGGTCTCAATTGTCTAGAGGCGTAAGCAATAACTTTCCCTTTCGCATCAATACACAACCCAAACCTTCTTTTGACGCATCACTATATATCTCGTACTCCTCCTTGTCGGTTGGTAGGGTTAACACTCGGAGCACTAGTTAACTTTCGTTTCAACTCCCGAAAAGCTTTTTCACATTTTTCTCGTCCATTGAAATTTCACATTTTTCTGCATCAACATAGTAATTGGCAGGGAAATCGTTGAAAAATTATCCACAAATTTCCTATAATACCCTGCTAAACCCATAAAACTCCGTACTTCTGAAACATTTGTTGGTGTTGACCATTCGACAATCGCTTTTATCTTTTCAGGATCAACCCTCACTCCCTCTTTTGAGATTACATGCCCCAAGAATGATATTTCAGATAACCAAAAATTACACTTACTTAGCTTAGCATATAATTTCTTTTCTTTCAATATGTCTAATACTATCCTTAGATGATTCCCATGGTCTCTTTCATTTTTCGAGTACACTAGTATATCATCAATAAAGACCACTACGAACTGATCTAAATAAGCCTTAAAATATCTCTGCATCAAATCCATAAATGCGGCTGGAGCATTAGTCAGTCCAAAAGGCATTACCACAAACTCATAATGACCGTATCTTGTTCGGAACGCCATACAGATAACAAATGAAATATAGAAAGAGTATATCAATATTAGTTCTGATAGTGAAGAGATTGAGGAGGAGGATCCCGAGATGGAAATAGAAGAGGCCGAGATAGGAAATGAGGGAATAGAAGACCAGGATACAGAAGGAGATGAAGATATCAAGGATGCAAGTAGTATCTCTTATGAAATTAGCTCAAGTTATGATTCGGATTACAAGCCGTAAAAGACAGGGGTCGGGGAGTAGTAGTGATAGTGGTTATGTTCGAGATCCCTTTCGGTTAGATTAGAGCATTGGAGAGAACTTAAAGTGAAGATGATTTTTTTGGGGTAACATTATGGTTGGTATAGTATGGGGTGACCTCTTTTTAGGTATATGATGTTAGGATGTATATAGGTGTATTAACTTTTGGGCCTATGAGCTGTGTATATATGTTAGAATATAGTAGTATTAACTAATGTAAATAGTATATATATATTAGTAACTAGTAGTATTGATTACTCGGATATGGTTGTATAAGCTGAAACTATATGCTTTTATATAAGAGCAAATTTTGGTGTGCATATGTGTTGTTCTTTACTTTACTTTTATGTTATGTATCTAATGTATTAAGTAGGAAGGTAATAGCTCTTTAATTAGATGGTAGGAACTAGAGGTCGTGCTTCATCATCAGGATCTGGTGACTCAATTCACCAAACCATTTGTAACAGCCCGATTCCCGAGCTGCTAGCTTAACTCGCTTAACAATCACAAATCTCAATTAGCACTAAAATAATACTAATTACTTATGAATCAGATAACATTTGTAGTGGAAACAACCTGAAATATACGATCCTGGACCTGTGGGTTATGGGCCCACAAAACAATATCCTTTAAATACACCAATAACTCGACTAAAATCCCAAAAAAAATTATATACAATGAAATATCAGTAACTATTCCTGAATCAACTATCTAAAATACAAACACAATCTTTAATCCACAAGACATCTTTATCTTGCTTCACTTCCAATTCCGAGCTTACAACACCAAACCTGCAAATTCAGGGAAGAAATACAAAACAAACAAAATTCCAAAATGAGTGGAAAACTCGTAACCTTTACTTCAGCCCGTTATAAACATTTTATTTATCAAATCATTTCCTTTTCGTTACAACGCTGGTATAGCTCATTGTCTTAAATAAATCAGTGGCAAGTACGAGATTCGGACAAACGCTGCCTCCAAGGTTCGTTATGGAGCCCAGCAATACTACCCCCAAGGTTCATTATGGAGCGTAGCTGACCATACCAGGTCAAAAGAGTAACCATCCTCCACCCATACCTTGCCCACTTTCTATTTTCAGTTCATAAACTAAGCCAGCAAAACAATTGCATATTCATATAATCAACGACATTTCATCATCACATTCATATCTATGGCCATTGTACGAACTTAATTATCAAAAACAGAACAAAGAGATCCACACACAGAAGGGCATGAGTAAATGATTTTACTGAACATAAAAGTTACCTCAAACGCAATCCAATTCCATAGTAATACACCACCAAGTATAATCATGGGCAATTGATCGCCAACTTTAACTTGAACTCTACAATAATACACCTCACAACAATAACAATATGAATCAGAACCACTCGTAGATCCCTATACCTGGAAACCAATCTAACTAACTCTTTCTAATATAATCTCTTTCAACAATCATTCTTCGAATAGATACTAATTAACCTAAACCTTGCCCATAATAACAATAATAAATGTATCTATCCATTAATCCCAAATACATAATTCTTCTTTTTCATGTAATACATTATACCCAACTGACAATCATCCAACCATATGAAGGAAAAATATCTCTAGGTTACAATCCAAACTAAGTGTGTACCTTCACTTAGGTTAGTAGGGATTTGGGCTCATTCTCTTAAATAAATCAGTGGCAAGTACGGGATTCGGACAAACGCTGCCTCCAAGGTTCGTTATGGAGCCCAGCAATACTACCCCCAAGGTTCATTATGGAGCGTAGCTGACCATACCAGGTCAAAAGAGTAACCATCCTCCACCCATACCTTGCCCACTTTCTATTTTCAGTTCATAAACTAAGCCAGCAAAACAATTGCATATTCATATAATCAACGACATTTCATCATCACATTCATATCTATGGCCATAGTACGAACTTAATTATCAAAAACAGAACAAAGAGATCCACACACAGAAGGGCATGAGTAAATGATTTTACTGAACATAAAAGTTACCTCAAACGCAATCCAATTCCATAGTAATACACCACCAAGTATAATCATGGGCAATTGATCGCCAACTCTAACTTGAACTCTACAATAATACACCTCACAACAATAACAATATGAATCAGAACCACTCGTAGATCCCTATACCTGGAAACCAATCTAACTAACTCTTTCTAATA
The DNA here is from genome assembly GCA_947646795.1 of Beta lomatogona. Taxonomy (NCBI): domain Eukaryota; kingdom Viridiplantae; phylum Streptophyta; class Magnoliopsida; order Caryophyllales; family Amaranthaceae; genus Beta; species Beta lomatogona. The sequence goes on from CANSNZ010001091.1 coordinate 88,370, forward strand.
TAATCTCTTTCAACAATCATTCTTCGAATAGATACTAATTAACCTAAACCTTGCCCACAGTAACAATAATAAATGTATCTATCCATTAATCCCAAATACATAATTCTTCTATTGTTTGAATCGTTCTTTCCGTCTGTCCATCAGTTGCTGGATGGAAAGCTGTGCTCATATGTAGTCGTGTCCCAAATGCTTCTTGTAACTTTCCCCAGAAGTTAGATAGAAACCGAGTATCCCTATTTGTATGATTGTTACGAGCTTGTGTAATGGAGTTTCAAGGATCATGGGAGGATCATTTAGCACTTATTGAATTCTCATATAATAATAGTCATCATTCTAGCATTAGAATGGCTCCTTATGAAGCGTTATATGGCCGGAAATGTCGTATGCCAATTTGTTGGGATGACTTGAATCGTCAAGTGCCAACTGGACCTGAGCTGATCCAAGAAACAATGGAACAAATTAGGATGATTCAGGATAAGATGAGAGCAAGCACAAGATCGTCGAAGAAGTACGGCCGATCTAAGAAGAAGGAAGTTAGAGTTTGAGGTTGGAGATAAAGTATTTCTCAAAATTTCACCTACACGGGGAGTAAGGAGATTTGGAGTTAAAGGCAAATTGAGCCCTAAGTATGTTGGCCCGTATGAGATAATAAATAGAATTGGAGAAGTAGCATATGAACTAGCTTTACCAGTAGAACTAGCCAAAGTGCATAATGTTTTCCATGTGTCTCAACAAAGGAAATATGTCCATGACCCATCCCATGTGTTATCCTATGAACCACTGAAATTAGATGAGGCGTTGACTTATGAAGAAAAACCCTTACAGATATTAGATCACCGGGAAAAAGTATTAAGACACAAAACGATCCCGCTCGTGAAAGTATTGTGGTCTAATCATGGAATAGAAGAAGCCACTTGGGAAAAAGAAGCAGATATGCGAGATCAATATCCACAGTTATTTTCAAAAGGTAATATTTTAAGTTTCGAGGACGAAACTTCTTTTAAGAGGGGTAGAATGTAATAGCCCTAAGAAAATCCTAAACCTAAAACCCCAACTTTGTGTTAAAGTGTGGGATCACATTAGAAAATAAACAAAGTGCAAGTATAACAAAGTGTATTTCTCTTGAATTGTGTTTAAATAGTTGATTTATATGTGTTACATGAGTTATTGTTATAAGAAATGCCAAAGTAGCTAAGAGGTATCATTGTTAGTGGTTAAGAAAGCTTTGGAAACCAATAGATAAGTTAGAAATCCCTTGAGAGCTTATTCCTTAAGATTACGAAAATCGCATAAGGACTGTTTTATCGCATAGCAATGAACTTCCGAGTTAAAAGGCCTTTTGAGATTGAATACATGCTCAAAATCTATTCAAATTGGATATAACCAAAGTTTGGGATGTCTTAAGGATAAAATGATCATTCACCATCATAATTTACGTGGCTAAATAGGGTGAATCCCATACATAGTAAAATCTGGCCAGCTAAAATATCAGTTTGTACCTATCCTCAAAGAATGCCTCTTACCAGCTGCTTGAGTGTCGATCTCTTAAAGATCTTTTCATGCATGAAAGCCAACACATTAAGCTAACACCTCAAGCAAGAATCACCCAGAAAGTCCAAGAAACCGACCTCACCCGGAAGAGGTTTCCCTCCCCTAGGGTACCGCTGAACAGGCCCTATAAAAGGGTGTCATGGTTTTTCGTCCTTTTCTCCTAATTCTTGTTCTTCAACACCTACTTCTCTTTACATACAACTCTTCTAGACATAATTCCTTAGTGTTTCAAGCTTTTAGTAGAGTTTTCAAGCTTTGGGAAATTGTAGAAAACTTCATAGGAACATAGAACAGATTGCTGTAAGTACATCTTTGCACCTCTCTTGTACTTAACTTAGTTATTTATGTTCTAAAACTTGTGTAAACTAATTCCTATCACTTTACATATTCAGGGGAAGGTGTAGAAAGAGTAAACTACTTGAGATAATAAGTTTTAAGTGCACTAAGCAACCTAAGTGAAGGTACACACTTAGTTTGGATTGTAACCTAGAGTTTTTCCTACCTATGGTTAAATGATTGTTTCTTTCTATTTTGAAGCATGATTATGAAATGAAATATCTTAAGATATGCATATTAGTATGTGTGCTTTGAGTATATGACATGGATTTGGCATGCTATGGTTCACTTGAGATGTTTTACTTATCCTAAGCTGAGCTTAAACACTAAATTGCCATGTTTATGCTTCTAAATGGAATTTGTAAAGTATATGGAATTGTATGGTAATGAAACACTAAATGTATTGGTTTTAATCACGGAAGCGAGGCGTGAGCATACACCCGGGTTAGGGCGGGTATTCCCTAACTGTTACCCAACCAAGAGGGGGAAATCTTGGCGGAAGTAGGACATGTCCGGGTTAAGTCTTGCAAGCAGAACAGTAAAAGGTGGGGTGACGACCCTCAATAGTTTGCTACACTCGCGTTCATATTAAAAGAATGATCTTATGAAAACTCTAAGTAATTCAGCTGGTTATGTTTACTTGCTATTATAATGATGTGTTATCAATTAGTTTTCAAAACACACCTAAACATGTATTTTCTATTATATAGTGTGTACTCAGCTTTGCTGATAGTGTTGTCATTTCTGTGGCCTGTCACTTGGTGGGTGGCAGAGTCCAACTTTGTTGCAGGTTAAGACAAGGACATTGGATAAAAGAGTTACTTTTGTAATGGACTTTTAGTAATGTAAATTAAGAGATGCTATATATATTATATATATATATATATATATGTATGTATGTACTTGTAGTATGAATAAGGAATAATAGACTAAGGAACCTTGGTTACTTTTAATGGAAGTTGTTATAAGAACAAGTTTGTAGCTGTTATATGATAAAATTGAGTATTGTTATGTGTTAATTCGATATTCTCTTCCTTACATGTTGAGAATGTCATGGTAGTAGCCTAAATCTTATCTGGATACGCTTTCGTTGTGATTAAACTCTTTTAAGAAATAGGCGTTGCTCCAGGCACTAAATCATGCTTCAAAATATAAAAGTTACCTCAAACGCAATCCAATTCCATAGTAATACACCACCAAGTATATTTTCATGTAATTCATATGCTACTTCTCCAATTCTATTTATTATCTCATACGGGCCAACATACTTAGGCCTATTTAGATCAGTTCGTAGTTGTCTTTATTGATGATATACTAGTGTACTCGAAAAATGAAAGAGACCATGGGAATCATCTAAGGATAGTATTAGACATATTGAAAGAAAATAAATTATATGCTAAGCTAAGTAAGTGTAATTTTTGGTTATCTGAAATATCATTCTTGGGGCATGTAATCTCAAAAGAGGGAGTGATGGTTGATCCTGAAAAGATAAAAGCGATTGTCGAATGGTCAACACCAACAAATGTTTCAGAAGTACGGAGTTTTATGGGTTTAGCAGGGTATTATAGGAAATTTGTGGATAATTTTTCAAAGATTTCCCTGCCAATTACTATGTTGATGCGGAAAAATGTGAAATTTCAATGGACAGAAAAATGTGAAAAAGCTTTTCAGGAGTTGAAACGAAAGTTAACTAGTGCTCCAGTGTTAACCCTACCAACTGACAAGGAGGAGTACGAGATATATAGTGATGCGTCAAAAGAAGGTTTGGGTTGTGTATTGATGCAGAAAGGGAAAGTTATTGCTTACGCCTCTAGACAATTGAGACCTCATGAGGGAAATTACCCGGTACACGACCTAGAACTAGCTGCAGTTGTGTTTGCATGAAAGTTGTGGTGACATTATCTGTATGGCGTTCCATGTAAAATCTTCACCGACCATAAAAGTTTAAAGTACATCTTTACACAGAGAGATCTGAATATGCGACAACGAAGGTGGTTGGAATTGATCAATGATTATGAGATAGATATCCAGTATCATCCAGGGAAAGCCAATCGAGTGGCGGACGCCTTAAGTAGAATGCCTCGAAGAATGGTGAATGAACTTATTTCTGTGCCACAAGAAATTTATGAAGATATGAGAAGATTGGATTTAGCCATTGTACAAAAGGGAGAGACCCAAGGTATCCTTAATACAATGACTATTCAACCAACTTTATTCGATGAAATTATACAAAAACAACAACATGACCCATTCTTGAGTAAAATAAGATGTAAGATAGAAAAAGGGGAACCTACTGATTTTTGCTTTCATGAGAATGGAAGTATTATGATCCATAATCGATGGAGTGTTCCAGATAACCGTGAGTTAAAGGATAAAATCTTAGGGGAAGCCCACAATAGCTCTTACTCCATCCACCCAGGGAGAGATAAACTGATAAAGGATCTCAAGAAGACTTTTTGGTGGAAAGGACTTAAAAGAGATGCTTCAAAATTTGTCGCAAGATGTTTGACGTGTCAAAAGATCAAATTCGATCGAGGGAAGATGCCTGGAATGCTACAACCATTACCAATACCTGATTGGAAGTGGGACTCTGTATCAATGGATTTTATTGTAGGGTTACCTCGCTCAAGAAAGTTGAAGGACTCTATATGGGTAATTGTGGACCGACTGACAAAAACAGGTAGATTTATTGCTATAAAGACTACGTGGACGATGAAACAGATGGCAGATGCATATGTTCGAGAGATCATACGATTACATGGTACCCCACGAACTATCATCTCTGATAGGGATACTCGGTTTCTATCTAACTTATGGGGAAAGTTACAAGAAGCATTTGGGACACGACTACATATGAGCACAGCTTTCCATCCAGCAACTGATGGACAGACGGAAAGAACGATTCAAACATTAGAAGATATGTTACGAGCTTGTGTAATGGAGTTTCAAGGATCATGGGAGGATCATTTAGCACTATCGAATTAACACATAACAATACTCAATTTTATCATATAACAGCTACAAACTTGTTCTTATAACAACTTCCATTAAAAGTAACCAAGGTTCCTTAGTCTATTATTCCTTATTCATACTACAAGTACATACATACATATATATATATATATATATATAATATATATAGCATCTCTTAATTTTCATTACTAAAAGTCCATTACAAAAGTAACTCTTTTATCCAATGTCCTTGTCTTAACCTGCAACAAAGTTGGACTCTGCCACCCACCAAGTGACAGGCCACAAAAATGACAACACTATCAGCAAAGCTGAGTACACACTGTATAATAGAAAATACATGTTTAGGTGTGTTTTGAAAACTAATTGATAACACATCATTATAATAGCAAGTAAACATAACCAGCTGAATTACTTAGAGTTTTCATAAGATCATTCTTTTAATATGAACGCGAGTGTAGCGAACTATTGAGGGTCGTCACCCCACCTTTTACTGTTCTGCTTGCAAGACTTAACCCGGACATGTCCTACTTCCCGCCAAGATTTCCCCCTCTTGGTTGGGTAACAGTTAGGGAATACCCGCCCTAACCCGGGTGTATGCTCACGCCTCGCTTCCGTGATTAAAACCAATACATTTAGTGTTTCATTACCATACAATTCCATATACTTTACAAATTCCATTTAGAAGCATAAACATGGCAATTTAGTGTTTAAGCTCAGCTTAGGATAAGTAAAACATCTCAAGTGAACCATAGCATGCCAAATCCATGTCATATACTCAAAGCACACATACTAATATGCATATCATAAGATATTTCATTTCATAATCATGCTTCAAAATAGAAAGAAACAATCATTTAACCATAGGTAGGAAAAACTCTAGGTTACAATCCAAACTAAGTGTGTACCTTCACTTAGGTTGCTTAGTGCACTTAAAACTTCTTATCTCAAGTAGTTTACTCTTTCTACACCTTCCCCTGAATATGTAAAGTGATAGGAATTAGTTTACATAAGTTTTAGAACATAAATAACTAAGTTAAGTACAAGAGAGGTGCAAAGATGTACTTACAGCAATCTGTTCTATGTTCCTATGAAGTTTTCTACAATTTCCCAAAGCTTGAAAACTCTACTAAAAGCTTGAAACACTAAGGAATTATGTCTAGAAGAGTTGTATGTAAAGAGAAGTAGGTGTTGAAGAACAAGAATTAGGAGAAAAGGACGAAAAACCATGACAGTCTTTTATAGACTAATCCAGATAACATACGTGGGAAATTGTACACTCAAGCTAGTTCATATGTCACAGTCGAGGAAGTTTATAGGAGGATTCAAGAAGTGGATCGTAAAGGAAGAAAAGAAGGGGCTATCATAACATATGAAGAGTATAAAACTAGGAAAATCAAGGAATTAGAAGCTCAAATGGTTTGGGAAAATGCTGAAGTGGATGGTGGTAACAAGAACAAGGAACTGCCTCCCAAAAAGAGGAGGGTTGAGGATGAAGCGGGTTCCAGCGGGATAGCCAAAAGTAGGATTGAAGAAGTTAATCGATCCGAGTTAGATAATAAGGAAATTGAGTATATCAATATTAGTTCGATAGTGAAGAGATTGAGGAGGAGGATCCCGAGATGGAAATAGAAGAGGCCGAGATAGGAAATGAGGGAATAGAAGACCAGGATACAGAAGGAGATGAAGATATCAAGGATGCAAGTAGTATCTCTTATGAATGTAGCTCAAGTTATAATTCGGATTACAAGCCGGAAAAGACAGGGTCGGGGAGTAGTAGTGATAGTGGTTATGTTCGAGATCCCTTTCGGTTAGATTAGAGCATTGGAGAGAACTTAAAGTGAAGATGATTTTTTTTGGGGTAACATTATGGTTGGTATAGTATGGGGTGACCTCTTTTAGGTATATGATGTTAGGATGTATATAGGTGTACTAACTTTTGGGCCTATGAGCCGTGTATATATGTTAGAATATAGTAGTATTAACTAATGTAAATAGTATATATATATTAGTAACTAGTAGTATTGATTACTCGGATATGGTTGTATAAGCTGAAACTATATGCTTTTATATAAGAGCAAATTTTGGTGTCCATATGTGTTGTTCTTTACTTTACTTTTATGTTATGTATTTAATGTATTAAGTAGGAAGGTAATAGTATTTCATTCTCTTTAATTAGATGGTAGGAACTAGAGGTCGTGCTTCATCATCGAGGATCCGGTGACTCAATTCACCAAATGGAGGCTAGAATTAACCAGTTAGAAAATATGAATACCCGACTGTTGAACCTTTTGGAGAACAATCATACAAATAGGGATGCAGACGATGAAGGGAAGTATTACAAATGGTTAGCATCACACAATCCTAGGACTTATGATGGGGAACCCGATCCAGTGAAATTCGAGGACTGGATTGCTTACATGGAGAAACTTTTGGATGTGGTGAATTGTCCGGCAAACATACGAGTGAAGTTAGCATCATTCTATTTAGATGGACCAGCAGATATGTGGTGGAAGATTGTGAAAACTATTGCCCAACAACCTGACTTTACTTGGGATAAGTTCCTCGAGAAATTACATGAGAGGTTTTATCCACCTGCACTTCAGACTAAGAAGGAGTGTGAATTCCTAAACTTACGTCAGGGTAAGATGTCGATAGTGGAATACACAACAAAGTTTATAGAGTTATCCCGATTTGCACCTGATTTGGTGAAGTCTGAAAAGTTTAGGGTAACACGGTTTTTCGAAGGACTGAATTTTACTTATCAGAAGAGGGTGGGACACTGTATAAATTTTCAAGAATTATATGATAGAGCATTGGAACAAGAAAGAATTAGTGAGAAATAAAGAGAGGTGAGTAAACGGAGGAATGTTGGAAATGATGAAGAGGAGAAAAATAAAAAGCCTCGATTTGCTCAGCCAGTTGCACGTGCACCAAACTTCCAGCAACGTACTCAACCTAAAGATCGAAGATGTTATCAATGCGGGAAGGAACATTTGGGAAAGACTTGTGATGGAAAGAATATATGTTATGAATGTAAGAAACCTGGACATTTTGCTAGGGATTGTCCAGAGTTGGCTAGGAAGAATGTAAAAACGTTCGGAGATGTAAAACAACAAGCTGGACCTAGCAAATTTGGAGTGGGTAATGAAAAAGAACACCAAGGAGGATAAAGTTTTAATCGCAACAATCGAGGAGGATCGTTTGCAAATTCAGGAAAGATAGCTGGGAAAATGTATGCCATGGATACTTTATCTCCAAAACTTAATATGCAACAGCCCGATTATGAAATTTTTCCTTCATATGGTTGGATCTCTTTTAAGTCCTTTCCACCAAAACTTAATTTGTAACATTTGTAACAACTCTAACTAGCTTTAAAGATCAAATTCGAGTTGTGGCATATGAACTAGCTTTACCAGTAGAACTAGCCAAAGTGCATAATGTTTTCCATGTGTCTCAACTAAGGAAATATGTCCATGACCCATCCCATGTGTTATCCTATGAACCACTGAAATTAGATGAGGCGTTGACTTATGAAGAAAAACCCTTACAGATATTAGATCACCGGGAAAAAGTATTAAGACACAAAACGATCCCGCTCGTGAAAGTATTGTGGTCTAATCATGGAATAGAAGAAGCCACTTGGGAAAAAGAAGCAGATATGCGAGATCAATATCCACAGTTATTTTCAAAAGGTAATATTTTAAGTTTCGAGGACGAAACTTCTTTTAAGAGGGGTAGAATGTAATAGCCCTAAGAAAATCCTAAACCTAAAACCCCAACTTTGTGTTAAAGTGTGGGATCACATTAGAAAATAAACAAAGTGCAAGTATAACAAAGTGTATTTCTCTTGAATTGTGTTTAAATAATTGATTTATATGTGTTACATGAGTTATTATTATAAGAAATGCCAAAGTAGCTAAAAGGTATCATTGTTAGTGGTTAAGAAAGCTTTCGAAACCAATAGATAAGTTAGAAATCCCTTGAGAGCTTATTCCTTAAGATTACGAAAATCGCATAAGGACTGTTTTATCGCATAGCAATGAACTTCCAGTTAAATGGCCTTTTGAGATTGAATACATGCTCAAAATCTATTGAAATTGGATATAACCAAAGTTTGGGATGTCTTAAGGATAAAATGATCATTCACCATCATAATTTACGTGGCTAAATAGGGTGAATTCCATACATAGTAAAATCTGGCCAGCTAAAATATCAGTTTGTACCTATCCTCAAAGAATGCCTCTTACCAGCTGCTTGAGTGTCGACCTCTTAAAGATCTTTTCATGCATGAAAGCCAACACATTAAGCTAACTCCTCCAACAAGAATCACCCAGAAAGTCCAAGAAACCGACCTCACCCAGAAGAGGTTTCCCTCCCCTGGGGGTACCGCCAGAATCAGTCTATAAAAGACTGTTTTGGTTTTTCGTCCTTTTCTGCTAAATTTTCTTCTTCAACACCTACTTCTCTTTACATACAACTCTTCTAGACATAATTCCTTAGTGTTTCAAGCTTTTAGTAGAGTTTTCAAGCTTTGGGAAATTGTAGAAAACTTCATAGGAACATAGAACAGATTGCTGTAAGTACATCTTTGCACCTCTCTTGTACTTAACTTAGTTATTTATGTTCTAAAACTTGTGTAAACTAATTCCTATCACTTTACATATTCAGGGGAAGGTGTAGAAAGAGTAAACTACTTGAGATAAGAAGTTTTAAGTGCACTAAGCAACCTAAGTGAAGGTACACACTTAGTTTGGATTGTAACCTAGAGTTTTTCCTACCTATGGTTAAATGATTGTTTATTTCTATTTTGAAGCATGATTATGAAATGAAATATCTTATGATATGCATATTAGTATGTGTGCTTTGAGTATATGACATGGATTTGGCATGCTATGGTTCACTTGAGATGTTTTACTTATCCTAAGTCGAGCTTAAACACTAAATTGCCATGTTTATGCTTCTAAATGGAATTTGTAAAGTATATGGAATTGTATGGTAATGAAACACTAAATGTATTGGTTTTAATCACGGAAGCGAGGCGTGAGCATACACCCGGGTTAGGGCGGGTATTCCCTAACTGTTACCCAACCAAGAGGGGGAAATCTTGGCGGAAGTAGGACATGTCCGGGTTAAGTCTTGCAAGCAGATCAGTGAAAGGTGGGGTGACGACCCTCAATAGTTTGCTACACTCGCGTTCATATTAAAAGAATGATCTTATGAAAACTCTAAGTAATTCAGCTGGTTATGTTTACTTGCTATTATAATGATGTGTTATCAATTAGTTTTCAAAACACACCTAAACATGTATTTTCTATTATACAGTGTGTACTCAGCTTTGCTGATAGTGTTGTCATTTCTGTGGCCTGTCACTTGGTGGGTGGCAGAGTCCAACTTTGTTGCAGGTTAAGACAAGGACATTGGATAAAAGAGTTACTTTTGTAATGGACTTTTAGTAATGTAAATTAAGAGATGCTATATATATATTATATATATATATGTATGTATGTACTTGTAGTATGAATAAGGAATAATAGACTAAGGAACCTTGGTTACTTTTAATGGAAGTTGTTATAAGAACAAGTTTGTAGCTGTTATATGATAAAATTGAGCATTGTTATGTGTTAATTCGATATTCTCTTCCTTACATGTTGAGAATGTCATGGTAGTAGCCTAAATCTTATCTGGATACGCTTTCGTTGTGATTAAACTCTGTGGATTCGGGTTAGTAGGGATTTGGGCTGTTACAATTGGTATCAGAAATGCTTATTTTCAAAAGGTAATATTTTAAGTTTCGAGGACGAAACTTCTTTTAAGAGGGGTAGAATGTAATAGCCCTAAGAAAATCCTAAACCTAAAACCCCAACTTTGTGTTAAAGTGTGGGATCACATTAGAAAATAAACAAAGTGCAAGTATAACAAAGTGTATTTCTCTTGAATTGTGTTTAAATAGTTGATTTATATGTGTTACATGAGTTATTGTTATAAGAAATGCCAAATTAGCTAAGAGGTATCATTGTTAGTGGTTAAGAAAGCTTTGGAAACCAATAGATAAGTTAGAAATCCCTTGAGAGCTTATTCCTTAAGATTACGAAAATCGCATAAGGACTGTTTTATCGCATAGCAATGAACTTCCAGTTAAAAGGCCTTTTGAGATTGAATACATGCTCAAAATCTATTCAAATTGGATATAACCAAAGTTTGGGATGTCTTAAGGATAAAATGATCATTCACCATCATAATTTACGTGGCTAAATAGGGTGAATCCCATACATAGTAAAATCTGGCCAGCTAAAATATCAGTTTGTACCTATCCTCAAAGAATGCCTCTTACCTGCTGCTTGAGTGTCGATCTCTTAAAGATCTTTTCATGCATGAAAGCCAACACATTAAGCTAACACCTCAAGCAAGAATCACCCAGAAAGTCCAAGAAACCGACCTCACCCAGAAGAGGTTTCCCTCCCCTTAGGGTACCGCCCGAACAGGCCCTATAAAAGGGTGTCATGGTTTTTCGTCCTTTTCTCCTAATTCTTGTTCTTCAACACCTACTTCTCTTTACATACAACTCTTCTAGACATAATTCCTTAGTGTTTCAAGCTTTTAGTAGAGTTTTCAAGCTTTGGGAAATTGTAGAAAACTTCATAGGAACATAGAACAGATTGCTGTAAGTACATCTTTGCACCTCTCTTGTACTTAACTTAGTTATTTATGTTATAAAACTTATGTAAACTAATTCCTATCACTTTACATATTCAGGGGAAGGTGTAGAAAGAGTAAACTACTTGAGATAAGAAGTTTTAAGTGCACTAAGCAACCTAAGTGAAGGTACACACTTAGTTTGGATTGTAACCTAGAGTTTTTCCTACCTATGGTTAAATGATTGTTTCTTTCTATTTTGAAGCATGATTATGAAATGAAATATCTTATGATATGCATATTAGTATGTGTGCTTTGAGTATATGACATGGATTTGGCATGCTATGGTTCACTTGAGATGTTTTACTTATCCTAAGTCGAGCTTAAACACTAAATTGCCATGTTTATGCTTCTAAATGGAATTTGTAAAGTATATGGAATTGTATGGTAATGAAACACTAAATGTATTGGTTTTAATCACGGAAGCGAGGCGTGAGCATACACCCGGGTTAGGGCGGGTATTCCTAACCTGTTACCCAACTAAGAGGGGGAAATCTTGGCGGAAGTAGGACATGTCCGGGTTAAGTCTTGCAAGCGAGAACGGTAAAAGGTGGGGTGACGACCCTCAATAGTTCGCTACACTCGCGTTCATATTAAAAGAATGATCATATGAAAACTCTAAGTAATTCAGCTGGTTATGTTTACTTGCTATTATAATGATGTGTTATCAATTAGTTTTCAAAACACACCTAAACATGTATTTTCTATTATATAGTGTGTACTCAGCTTTGCTGATAGTGTTGTCATTTCGTGGCTGTCACTTGGTGGGTGGCGAGTCCAACTTTGTTGCAGGTTAAGACAAGGACATTGGATAAAGAGTTACTTTTGTAATGGACTTTTAGTAATGTAAATTAAGAGATGCTATATATATTATATATATATATATATATATATGTATGTATGTACTTGTAGTATGAATAAGGAATAATAGACTAAGGAACCTTGGTTACTTTTAATGGAAGTTGTTATAAGAACAAAGTTTGTAGCTGTTATATGATAAAATTGAGTATTGTTATGTGTTAATTCGATATTCTCTTCCTTACATGTTGAGAATGTCATGGTAGTAGCCTAAATCTTATCTGGATACGCTTTCGTTGTGATTAAACTCTGTGGATTCGGGTTAGTAGGGATTTGGGCTGTTACAAATGGTATCATAGCATTTGTAACAGCCCAAATCCCTACTAACCCGAATCCACGAGTTTAATCACAACGAAAGCTTATCCAGATAAGATTTAGGCTACTACCATGACATTCTCAACATGTAAGGAAGAGAATATCGAATTAACACATAACAATGCTCAATTTTATCATATAACACTACAAACTTGTTCTTATAACAACTTCCATTAAAAGTAACCAAGGTTCCTTAGTCTATTGTTCCTTATTCATACTACAAGTACATACATACATATATATATATATAATATATATAGCATCTCTTAATTTACATTACTAAAAGTCCATTACAAAAGTAACTCTTTTATCCAATGTCCTTGTCTTAACCTCGCAACAAAGTTGGACTCTCGCCACCCACCAAGTGACAGCCACGTAAATGACAACACTATCAAGCAAAGCCGAGTACACACCGTATAATAGAAAATACATGTTTAGGTGTGTTTTGAAAACTAATTGATAACACATCATTATAATAGCAAGTAAACATAACCAACTGAATTACTTAGAGTTTTCATAAGATCATTCTTTTAATATGAACGCGAGTGTAGCAAACTATTGAGGGTCGTCACCCCACCTTCTACCGTTCGCTTGCAAGACTTAACCCGGACATGTCCTACTTCCGCCAAGATTCCCCCCTTGGTTGGGTAACAGTTAGGGAATACCCGCCCTAACCCGGGTGTATGCTCACGCCCGCGTCCGTGATTAAAACCAATACATTGAGTGTTTCATTACCATACAATTCCATATACTTTACAAATTTCATTTAGAAGCATAAACATGGCAATTTAGTGTTTAAGCTCAGCTTAGGATAAATAAAACATCTCAAGTGAACCATAGCATGCCAAATCCATGTCATATACTCAAAGCACACATACTAATATGCATATCATAAGATATTTCATTTCATAATCATGCTTCAAAATAGAAAGAAACAATCATTTAACCATAGGTAGGAAAAACTCTAGGTTACAATCCAAACTAAGTGTGTACCTTCACTTAGGTTGCTTAGTGCACTTAAAACTTCTTATCTCAAGTAGTTTACTCTTTCTACACCTTCCCCTGAATATGTAAAGTGATAGGAATTAGTTTACACAAGTTTTAGAACATAAATAACTAAGTTAAGTACAAGAGAGGTGCAAAGATGTACTTACAAAGAATCTGTTCTATGTTCCTATGAAGTTTTCTACAATTTCCAAAAGCTTGAAAACTCTACTAAAAGCTTGAAACACTAAGGAATTATGTCTAGAAGAGTTGTATGTAAAGAGAAGTAGGTGTTGAAGAAGAAATTTTAAGAGAAAGAATCGAAAAACCAAAACAGTCTTTTATAGACTGATTCTGGCGGTATTCTCAGGGGAGGGAAACCTCTTCCGGGGTGAGGTCGGTTTCTTGGACTTTCTGGGTGATTCTTGTTGGAGGTGTTAGCTTAATGTGTTGGCTTTCATGCATGAAAAGATCTTTAAGAGATCGACACTCAAGCAGCTGGTAAGAGGCATTCTTTGAGGATAGGTACAAACTGATATTTTAGCTGGCCAGATTTTACTATGTATGGAATTCACCCTATTTAGCCACGTAAATTATGATGGTGAATGATCATTTTATCCTTAAGACATCCCAAACTTTGGTTATATCCAATTTAAATAGATTTTGAGCATGTATTCAATCTCAAAAGGCCTTTTAACCGGAAGTTCATTGCTATGCGATAAAACAGTCCTTATGCGATTTTCGTAATCTTAAGGAATAAGCTCTCAAGGGATTTCTAACTTATCTATTGGTTTCCAAAGCTTTCTTAACCACTAACAATGATACCTCTTAGCTAACTTGGCATTTCTTATAACAATAACTCATGTAACACATATAAATCAACTATTTAAACACAATTCAAGAGAAATACACTTTGTTATACTTGCACTTTGTTTATTTTCTAATGTGATTCCACACTTTAACACAAAGTTGGGGTTTTAGGTTTAGGATTTTCTTAGGGCTATTACATTCTACCCCTCTTAAAAGAAGTTTCGTCCTCGAAACTTAAAATATTACCTTTTGAAAATAACTGTGGATATTGATCTCGCATATCTGCTTCTTTTTCCCAAGTGGCTTCTTCTATTCCATGATTAGACCACAATACTTTCACGAGCGGGATCGTTTTGTGTCTTAATACTTTTCCCGGTGATCTAATATCTCGTAAGGGTTTTTCTTCATAAGTCAACGCCTCATCTAATTTCAGTGGTTCATAGGATAACACATGGGATGGGTCATGGACATATTTCCTTAGTTGAGACACATGGAAAACATTATGCACTTTGGCTAGTTCTACTTCGGTAAAGCTAGTTCATATGCTACTTCTCCAATTCTATTTAATATCTCATACGGGCCAACATACTTAGGGCTCAATTTGCCTTTAACTCCAAATCTCCTTACTCCCCGTGTAGGTGAAATTTTGAGAAATACTTTATCTCCAACCTCAAACTCTAACTTCCTTCTTCTTAGATCAGCGTACTTCTTCCGACGATCTTGTCTTTCTCATCTTATCCTGAATCATCCTAATTTGTTCCATTGTTTCTTGGATCGGCTCGAGTCCGGTTGGCACTTGACGATTCAAGTCATCCCAACAAATTGGCATACGACATTTCCGGCCATATAACGCTTCATAAGGAGCCATTCTAATGCTAGAATGATGACTGTTATTATATGAGAATTCAATAAGTGCTAAATGATCCTCCCATGATCCTTGAAACTCCATTACACAAGCTCGTATCATATCTTCTAATGTTTGAATCGTTCTTTCCGTCTGTCCATCAGTTGCTGGATGGAAAGCTGTGCTCATATGTAGTCGTGTCCCAAATGCTTCTTGTAACTTTCCCCAGAAGTTAGATAGAAACCGAGTATCCCTATCAGAGATGATAGTTCGTGGGGTACCATGTAATCGTATGATCTCTCGAACATATGCATCTGTAACAATCCAGCAACTTTTAAGTCCTTTCTACTAGGTTATACTCTTCATATGTTATGAAGTTTTCTACAATTTCCCAAAGCTGTGCTCATATGTAGCTAGTTCGAGATCCCTTTCAGTTAGATTAGAGCATTGGAGAGAACTTAAAGTGAAGATGAATTTTTTTGGGGTAACATTATGGTTGGTATAGTATGGGGTGACCTCTTTTTAGGTATATGATGTTAGGATGTATATAGGTGTACTTACTTTTGGGCCTATGAGCCGTGTATATATATTAGTAACTAGTAGTATTGATTACTCGGATATGGTTGTATAAGCTGAAATTATATGCTTTTATATAAGAGCAAATTTTAGTGTGCATATGTGTTGTTCTTTACTTTACTTTTATGTTATGTATTTAATGTATTAAGTAGGAAGGTAATAGTATTTCATTCTCTTTAATTAGATGGTAGGAACTAGAGGTCGTGCTTCATCATCAGGATCTGGTGACTCAATTCACCAAATGGAGGCTAGAATTAACCAGTTAGAAAATATGAATACCCGACTGTTGATCCTTTTGGAGAACAATCATACAAATAGGGATGCAGACGATGAAGGGAAGTATTACAAAAGGTTAGCATCACACAATCCTAGGACTTATGATGGGGAACCCGATCCAAGAAAATTCGAGGACCGGATTGCTTACATGGAGAAACTTTTGGATGTGGTGAATTGTCCAGGCAAACATACGAGTGAAGTTAGCATCATTCTATTTAGATGGACCAGCAGATATGTGGTGGAAGACTGTGAAAACTATTGCCCAACAACCCGACTTTACTTGGGATAAGTTCCTCGAGAAATTACGTGAGAGGTTTTATCCACTCGCACTTCGGACTAAGAAGGAGTGTGAATTCCTAAACTTACGTCGGGGTAAGATGTCGATAGTGGAATACACAACAAAGTTTATAGAGTTATCCCGATTTGCACCTGATTTGGTGAAGTCTGAAAAATTTAGGGTAACACGGTTTTTCGAAGGACTGAATTTTACTTATCAGAAGAGGGTGGGACACTGTATAAATTTTCAAGAATTATATGATAGAGCATTGGAACAAGAAAGAATTAGTGAGAAAGAAAGAGAGGTGAGTAAACGGAGGAATGTTGGAAATGATGAAGAGGAGAAAAATAAAAAGCCTCGATTTGCTCGGCCCAGGTTGCACGTGCACCAAACTTCCAAAGCAACGTACTCAACCTAAAGATCGAAGATGTTATCAATGCGGGAAGGAACATTTGGGAAAGACTTGTGATGGAAAGAATGTATGTTATGAATGTAAGAAACCTGGACATTTTGCTAGGGATTGTCCAGAGTTGGCTAGGAAGAATGTAAAAACGTTCGGAGATGTAAAACAACAAGCTAGACCTAGCAAATTTGGAGTGGGTAATGAAAAAGAACACCAAGGAGGATCAAGTTTTAATCGCAACAATCGGGGTGGATCGTTTGCAAATTCAGGAAAGATAGCTGGGAAAATGTATGCCATGGATACTGAAGGGGAGGTACAAACCGAGTTTTTCGAGGATGAAAATCGATTGTTAGTAGAAACGAGGAGACTGAACTTACCAGGGATGGAGGTAATGTAATCTCCGGAACTTTTCTTGTGAATCATGTGCCTGCATATGTTCTTTTTGATTCTGGAGCATCGAATTCATTTATATCCTCCTTGTTTCTTAAAAGATTGAATCCAATCCCAAAACAGTCAAAAATAAAATTAGCAATAGATCTTCCTGATGGTTTACGAGTTAAGTGTGAGAATTTATATAAAGAATGTTGTATAAATGTGGCTGGTGTTGAGTTAATAGCCGATCTAGTACAATTTGACTTAGGATATTACGATGTAATTTTGGGAATGGACTGGCTTAGTAAATATGAAGCTGTGATCAAGTGCGAAACACAGACAATTCAGTTGAAAACCCCACAAGAAGATAAAATTGTATATCAAGGAGTTACAAAGAAGCCGAAAGTAAAGGTTGTGTCTGTAATGAAGATTGCCAAGGAAGTAAGAAGAGGAAGTAATGCTTACTTGTGCCATGTAATTGACACAACTGCAAATTCCTTAAAGGTAGAGGAGATTCCGATAGTGAAAGAATTTCCAGATGTATTTCCTGAAGAACTACCTGGAGTGCCCCCTAAACGTATAGTAGATTTTCACATTGATTTAGTGCCTGGAGCAACGCCTATTTCTAGAAGTCCATATCGGATGGCCCCGGCGGAGATGGTCGAATTAAAGAAACAATTAGAGGAGCTGTTGCAAAAAGGATATATCAGGCCAAGTGTGTCGCCATGGGGAGCCCCTGTGCTATTTGTTCGAAAGAAAGACGGAACAATGAGATTGTGTATAGATTATAGAGAGATTAATAAGATTACAGTCAAGAATAGGTACCCTCTTCCTAGAATAGATGATTTGTTTGACCAACTAAAAGGTGCTGAAGTTTTCTCGAAGATAGATTTGAGATCAGGGTATCATCAAATGAGGATTGCTGACGAAGATATTCCTAAAACGGCGTTCCGAACAAGATACGGTCATTATGAGTTTGTGGTAATGCCTTTTGGACTGACTAATGCTCCAGCCGCATTTATGGATTTGATGCAGAGATATTTTAAGGCCTATTTAGATCAGTTCGTAGTGGTCTTTATTGATGATATACTAGTGTACTCGAAAAATGAAAGAGACCATGGGAATCATCTAAGGATAGTATTAGACATATTGAAAGAAAAGAAATTATATGCTAAGCTAAGTAAGTGTAATTTTTGGTTATCTGAAATATCATTCTTGGGGCATGTAATCTCAAAAGAGGGAGTGATGGTTGATCCTGAAAAGATAAAAGCGATTGTCGAATGGTCAACACCAACAAATGTTTCAGAAGTACGGAGTTTTATGGGTTTAGCAGGGTATTATAGGAAATTTGTGGATAATTTTTCAACGATTTCCCTGCCAATTACTATGTTGATGCGGAAAAATGTGAAATTTCAATGGACAGAAAAATGTGAAAAAGCTTTTCGGGAGTTGAAACGAAAGTTAACTAGTGCTCCAGTGTTAACCCTACCAACTGACAAGGAGGAGTACGAGATATATAGTGATGCGTCAAAAGAAGGTTTGGGTTGTGTATTGATGCAGAAAGGGAAAGTTATTGCTTACGCCTCTAGACAATTGAGACCTCATGAGGGAAATTACCCGGTACACGACCTAGAACTGGCTGCAGTTGTGTTTGCATTAAAGTTGTGGCGACATTATCACGTATGGCGTTCCATGTAAAATCTTCACCGACCATAAAAGTTTAAAGTACATCTTTACACGAGAGATCCGAATATGCGACAACGAAGGTGGTTGGAATTGATCAAGGATTATGAGATAGATATCCAAGTATCATCCAGGGGAAAGCCAATCGAGTGGCGGACGCCTTAAGTAGAATGCCTCGAAGAATGGTGAATGAACTTATTTCGTGCCACAAGAAATTTATGAAGATATGAGAAGATTGGATTTAGCCATTGTACAAAAGGGAGAGACCCAAGGTATCCTTAATACAATGACTATTCAACCAACTTTATTCGATAAAATTATACAAAAACAACAACATGACCCATTCTTGAGTAAAATAAGATGTAAGATAGAAAAAGGGGAATCTACTCGATTTTTGCTTTCATGAGAATGGAAGTATTATGATCCATAATCGATGGTGTGTTCTAGATAACCGTGAGTTAAAGGATAAAATCTTAGGGGAAGCCCACAATAGCTCTTACTCCATCCACCCAGGGGAGAGATAAACCGATAAAGGATCTCAAGAAGACTTTTTGGTGGAAAGGACTTAAAAGAGATGCTTCAAAATTTGTCGCAAGATGTTTGACGTGTCAAAAGATCAAATTCGATCGAGGGAAGATGCCCGGAATGCTACAACCATTACCAATACCGATTGGAAGTGGGACTTTGTATCTATGGATTTTATTGTAGGGTTGCCTCGCTCAAGAAAGTTGAAGGACTCTATATGGGTAATTGTGGACCGACTGACAAAAACAGGTAGATTTATTGCTATAAAGACTACGTGGACGATGAAACAGATGGCAGATGCATATGTTCGAGAGATCATACGATTACATGGTACCCCACGAACTATCATCTCGATAAGGGATACTCGGTTTCTATCTAACTTCCGGGGAAAGTTACAAGAAGCATTTGGGACACGACTACATATGAGCACAACTTTCCATCCAAAGAACCGATGGACGGACGGAAAGAACGATTCAAACAATAGAAGATATGTTACGAGCTTGTGTAATGGAGTTTCAAGGATCATGGGAGGATCATTTAGCACTTATTGAATTCTCATATAATAACAGTCATCATTCTAGCATTAGAATGGCTCCTTATGAAGCGTTATATGGCCGGAAATGTCGTATGCCAATTTGTTGGGATGACTTGAATCGTCAAGTGCCAACTGGACCTGAGCTGATCCAAGAAACAATGGAACAAATTAGGATGATTCAGGATAAGATGAGAGAAAGACAAGATCGTCGAAGAAGTACGCCGATCTAAGAAGAAGGAAGTTAGAGTTTGAGGTTGGAGATAAAGTATTTCTCAAAATTTCACCTACACGGGGAGTAAGGAGATTTGGAGTTAAAGGCAAATTGAGCCCTAAGTATGTTGGCCCGTATGAGATATTAAATAGAATTGGAGAAGTAGCATATGAACTAGCTTTACCAAAGAGAACTAGCCAAAGTGCATAATGTTTTCCATGTGTCTCAACTAAGGAAATATGTCCATGACCCATCCCATGTGTTATCCTATGAACCACTGAAATTAGATGAGGCGTTGACTTATGAAGAAAAACCCTTACGAGATATTAGATCACCGGGAAAAAGTATTAAGACACAAAACGATCCCGCTCGTGAAAGTATTGTGGTCTAATCATGGAATAGAAGAAGCCACTTGGGAAAAAGAAGCGGATATGCGAGATCAATATCCACGGTTATTTTCAAAAGTTAATATTTTAAGTTTCGAGGACGAAACTTCTTTTAAGAGGGGTAGAATGTAATAGCCCTAAGAAAATCCTAAACCTAAAACCCCAACTTTGTGTTAAAGTGTGGGATCACATTAGAAAATAAACAAAGTGCAAGTATAACAAAGTGTATTTCTCTTGAATTGTGTTTAAATAGTTGATTTATATGTGTTACATGAGTTATTATTATAAGAAATGCCAAAGTAGCTAAAAGGTATCATTGTTAGTGGTTAAGAAAGCTTTGGAAACCAATAGATAAGTTAGAAATCCCTTGAGAGCTTATTCCTTAAGATTACGAAAATCGCATAAGGACTGTTTTTATCGGGTAACAATAAACTTCCAGTTAAAGAGCCTTTTTGGGTGGAATCCGAGCTCAAAACCTAATCAAACCTGATATATGTTTTGTTTGGGAGGTCTTAAGGTTAAAATGGTCATTTGTTCCCAAAATATACGTGGCTTAGTATGGTAAGTTCCTTACAGTAAAATCTGGCCAGCTAAAATATCAGTTCATACCTATCCTCAAAGAAAGCTTCTTAGTAGCTGCTTCAGTGTCGACCTCTTAATGATCTTTGCATGCATGAAAGCCAACACATTAAGCTAACACCTCCAACAAGAATCACCCAGAAAGTCCAAGAAACCGACCTCACCCAGAAGGGGTTTCCCTCCCCTGGGGGTACCGCCAGAATCAGTCTATAAAAGACTGTTTTGGTTTTTCGATTCTTTCTCTTAAAATTTCTTCTTCAACACCTACTTCTCTTTACATACAACTCTTCTAGACATAATTCCTTAGTGTTTCAAGCTTTTAGTAGAGTTTTCAAGCTTTGGGAAATTGTAGAAAACTTCATAGGAACATAAAACAGATTGCTGTAAGTACATCTTTGCACCTCTCTTGTACTTAACTTAGTTATTTATGTTCTAAAAGTTGTGTAAACTAATCCCTAGCACTTTACATACTCAGGGGAAGCTGTAGGAAGGGTAAACCACTTGGAATAAGGAGTTTAAGTGCATTAAGCACCCTAAGTGAAGCTACACACTTAGTTTGGATTGTAACCTAGAGATATTTTTCCTTCATATGGTTGGATGATTGTCAGTTGGGTATAATGGATTACATGAAAAAGAAGAATTATGTATTTGGGATTAATGGATAGATACATTTATTATTGTTATTGTGGGCAAGGTTTAGGTTAATTAGTATCTATTCGAAGAATGATTGTTGAAAGAGATTATATTAGAAAGAGTTAGTTAGATTGGTTTCCAGGTATAGGGATCTACGAGTGGTTCTGATTCATATTGTTATTGTTGTGAGGTGTATTATTGTAGAGTTCAAGTTAGAGTTGGCGATCAATTGCCCATGATTATACTTGGTGGTGTATTACTATGGAATTGGATTGCGTTTGAGGTAACTTTTATGTTCAGTAAAATCATTTACTCATGCCCTTCTGTGTGTGGATCTCTTTGTTCTGTTTTTGATAATTAAGTTCGTACTATGGCCATAGATATGAATGTGATGATGAAATGTCGTTGATTATATGAATATGCAATTGTTTTGCTGGCTTAGTTTATGAACTGAAAATAGAAAGTGGGCAAGGTATGGGTGGAGGATGGTTACTCTTTTGACCTGGTATGGTCAGCTACACTCCATAATGAACCTTGGGGGTAGTATCTTTGGGCTCCATAACGAACCTTGGAGGCAGCGTTTGTCCGAATCCCGTACTTGCCACTGATTTATTTAAGAGAATGATCTATACCAGCGTTGTAACGAAAAGGAAATGATTTGATAAATAAAATGTTTATAACGGGTCAAGTAAAGGTTACGAGTTTTCCACTCATTTTGGAATTTTGTTTGTTTTGTATTTCTTCCCCTGAATTTGCGAGGTTTGGTGTTGTAAGCTCGGAATTGGAAGTGAAGCAAGATAAATATGTCTTGTGGATTAAAGATTGAGTTTGTATTTTAGATAGTTGATTCAGGAATAGTTACTGATATTTCATTGTATATAATTTTTTTTGGGATTTTAGTCGAGTTATTGGTGTATTTAAAGGATATTGTTTTGTGGGCCCATAACCCACAGGTCCAGGATCGTATATTTCAGGTTGTTTCCACTACAAATGTTATCTGATTCATAAGTAATTAGTATTATTTTAGTGCTAATTGAGATTTGTGATTGTTAAGCGAGTTAAGCTAGCAGCTATACAAAGTGGGACTCTGTATCTATGGATTTTATTGTAGGGTTGCCTCGCTCAAGAAAGTTGAAGGACTCTATATGGGTAATTGTGGACCGACTGACAAAAACAGGTAGATTTATTGCTATAAAGACTACGTGGACGATGAAACAGATGGCAGATGCATATGTTCGAGAGATCATACGATTACATGGTACCCCACGAACTATCATCTCTGATAGGGATACTCGGTTTCCATCTAACTTCTGGGGAAAGTTACAAGAAGCATTTGGGACACGACTACATATGAGCACAGCTTTCCATCCAGCAACTGATGGACAGACGGAAAGAACGATTCAAACATTAGAAGATATGTTACGAGCTTGTGTAATGGAGTTTCAAGGATCATGGGAGGATCATTTAGCACTTATTGAATTCTCATATAATAACAGTCATCATTCTAGCATTAGAATGGCTCCTTATGAAGCGTTATATGGCCGGAAATGTCGTATGCCAATTTGTTGGGATGACTTGAATCGTCAAGTGCCAACTCGGACCTGAGCCGATCCAAGAAACAATGGAACAAATTAGGATGATTCAGGATAAGATGAGAGCAAAGACAAGATCGTCGAAGAAGTACGCCGATCTAAGAAGAAGGAAGTTAGAGTTTGAGGTTGGAGATAAAGTATTTCTCAAAATTTCACCTACACGGTGAGTAAGGAGATTTGGAGTTAAAGGCAAATTGAGCCCTAAGTATGTTGGCCCGTATGAGATAATAAATAGAATTGGAGAAGTAGCATATGAACTAGCTTTACCAAGTAGAACTAGCCAAAGTGCATAATGTTTTCCATGTGTCTCAACTAAGGAAATATGTCCATGACCCATCCCATGTGTTATCCTATGAACCACTGAAATTAGATGAGGCGTTGACTTATGAAGAAAAACCCTTACAAATATTAGATCACCGGGAAAAAGTATTAAGACACAAAACGATCCCGCTCGTGAAAGTATTGTGGTCTAATCATGGAATAGAAGAAGCCACTTGGGAAAAAGAAGCAGATATGCGAGATCAATATCCACAGTTATTTTCAAAAGGTAATATTTTAAGTTTCGAGGACGAAACTTCTTTTAAGAGGGGTAGAATGTAATAGCCCTAAGAAAATCCTAAACCTAAAACCCCAACTTTGTGTTAAAGTGTAGGATCACATTAGAAAATAAACAAAGTGCAAGTATAACAAAGTGTATTTCTCTTGAATTGTGTTTAAATAATTGATTTATATGTGTTACATGAGTTATTGTTATAAGAAATGCCAAAGTAGCTAAGAGGTATCATTGTTAGTGGTTAAGAAAGCTTTGGAAACCAATAGATAAGTTAGAAATCCCTTGAGAGCTTATTCCTTAAGATTACGAAAATCGCATAAGGACTGTTTTATCGCATAGCAATGAACTTCCAGTTAAATGGCCTTTTGAGATTGAATACATGCTCAAAATCTATTTAAATTGGATATAACCAAAGTTTGGGATGTCTTAAGGATAAAATGATCATTCACCATCATAATTTACGTGGCTAAATAGGGTGAATTCCATACATAGTAAAATCTGGCCAGCTAAAATATCAGTTTGTACCTATCCTCAAAGAATGCCTCTTACCAGCTGCTTGAGTGTCGATCTCTTAAAGATCTTTTCATGCATGAAAGCCAACACATTAAGCTAACACCTCCAACAAGAATCACCCAGAAAGTCCAAGAAACCGACCTCACCCAGAAGAGGTTTCCCTCCCCTGGGGGTACCGCCAGAATCAGTCTATAAAAGACTGTTTTGGTTTTTCGATTCATTCTCTTAAAATTTCTTCTTCAACACCTACTTCTCTTTACATACAACTCTTCTAGACATAATTCCTTAGTGTTTCAAGCTTTTAGTAGAGTTTTCAAGCTTTGGGAAATTGTAGAAAACTTCATAGGAACATAGAACAGATTGCTGTAAGTACATCTTTGCACCTCTCTTGTACTTAACTTAGTTATTTATGTTCTAAAACTTATGTAAACTAATTCCTATCACTTTACATATTTAGGGGAAGGTGTAGAAAGAGTAAACTACTTGAGATAAGAAGATTTAAGTGCACTAAGCAACCTAAGTGAAGGTACACACTTAGTTTGGATTGTAACCTAGAGTTTTTCCTACCTATGGTTAAATGATTGTTTCTTTCTATTTTGAAGCATGATTATGAAATGAAATATCTTATGATATGCATATTAGTATGTGTGCTTTGAGTATATGACATGGATTTGGCATGCTATGGTTCACTTGAGATGTTTTACTTATCCTAAGCTGAGCTTAAACACTAAATTGCCATGTTTATGCTTCTAAATGGAATTTGTAAAGTATATGGAATTGTATGGTAATGAAACACTAAATGTATTGGTTTTAATCACGGAAGCGAGGCGTGAGCATACACCCGGGTTAGGGCGGGTATTCCCTAACTGTTACCCAACCAAGAGGGGGAAATCTTGGCGGAAGTAGGACATGTCCGGGTTAAGTCTTGCAAGCAGAACAGTAAAAGGTGGGGTGACGACCCACAATAGTTTGCTACACTCGCGTTCATATTAAAAGAATGATCTTATGAAAACTCTAAGTAATTCAGCTGGTTATGTTTACTTGCTATTATAATGATGTGTTATCAATTAGTTTTCAAAACACACCTAAACATGTATTTTCTATTATATAGTGTGTACTCAGCTTTGCTGATAGTGTTGTCATTTCTGTGGCCTGTCACTTGGTGGGTGGCAGAGTCCAACTTTGTTGCAGGTTAAGACAAGGACATTGGATAAAAGAGTTACTTTTGTAATGGACTTTTAGTAATGTAAATTAAGAGATGCTATATATATATTATATATATATATGTATGTATGTACTTGTAGTATGAATAAGGAATAATAGACTAAGGAACCTTGGTTACTTTAATGGAAGTTGTTATAAGAACAAGTTTGTAGCTGTTATATGATAAAATTGAGTATTGTTATGTGTTAATTCGATATTCTCTTCCTTACATGTTGAGAATGTCACGGTAGTAGCCTAAATCTTATCTGGATACGCTTTCGTTGTGATTAAACTCTGTGGATTCGGGTTAGTAGGGATTTGGGCTGTTACAAATGGTATCTAACCCGGACATGTCCTACTTCCGCCAAGATTTCCCCCCCTTGGTTGGGTAACAGTTAGGGAATACCCGCCCTAACCCGGGTGTATGCTCACGCCTCGCTTCCGTGATTAAAACCAATACATTTAGTGTTTCATTACCATACAATTCCATATACTTTACAAATTCCATTTAGAAGCATAAACATGGCAATTTAGTGTTTAAGCTCAGCTTAGGATAAGTAAAACATCTCAAGTGAACCATAGCATGCCAAATCCATGTCATATACTCAAAGCACACATACTAATATGCATATCATAAGATATTTCATTTCATAATCATGCTTCAAAATAGAAAGAAACAATCATTTAACCATAGGTAGGAAAAACTCTAGGTTACAATCCAAACTAAGTGTGTACCTTCACTTAGGTTGCTTAGTGCACTTAAAACTTCTTATCTCAAGTAGTTTACTCTTTCTACACCTTCCCCTGAATATGTAAAGTGATAGGAATTAGTTTACACAAGTTTTAGAACATAAATAACTAAGTTAAGTACAAGAGAGGTGCAAAGATGTACTTACAAGCAATCTGTTCTATGTTCCTATGAAGTTTTCTACAATTTCCCAAAGCTTGAAAACTCTACTAAAAGCTTGAAACACTAAGGAATTATGTCTAGAAGAGTTGTATGTAAAGAGAAGTAGGTGTTGAAGAAGAAATTTTAAGAGAAAGAATCGAAAAACCAAAACAGTCTTTTATAGATCGATTCCGCGCGTATCCCCAGGGGAGGGAAACCTCTTTCGGGTGAGGTCGGTTTCTTGGACTTTCTGGGTGATTCTTGTTGGAGGTGTTAGCTTAATGTGTTGGATTTCATGCATGAAAAGATCTTTAAGAGATCGACACTCAAGCAGCTGGTAAGAGGCATTCTTTGAGGATAGGTACAAACTGATATTTTAGCTGGCCAGATTTTACTATGTATGGAATTCACCCTATTTAGCCACGTAAATTATGATGGTGAATGATCATTTTATCCTTAAGACATCCCAAACTTTGGTTATATCCAATTTAAATAGATTTTGAGCATGTATTCAATCTCAAAAGGCATTTTAACTGGAAGTTCATTGCTATGCGATAAAACAGTCCTTATGCGATTTTCGTAATCTTAAGGAATAAGCTCTCAAGGGATTTCTAACTTATCTATTGGTTTCCAAAGCTTTCTTAACCACTAACAATGATACCTCTTAGCTACTTTGGCATTTCTTATAACAATAACTCATGTAACACATATAAATCAACTATTTAAACACAATTCAAGAGAAATACACTTTGTTATACTTGCACTTTGTTTATTTTCTAATGTGATCCCACACTTTAACACAAAGTTGGGGTTTTAGGTTTAGGATTTTCTTAGGGCTATTACATTCTACCCCTCTTAAAAGAAGTTTCGTCCTCGAAACTTAAAATATTACCTTTTGAAAATAACTGTGGATATTGATCTCGCATATCCGGTTCTTTTTCCCAAGTGGCTTCTTCTATTCCATGATTAGACCACAATACTTTCACGAGCGGGATCGTTTTGTGTCTTAATACTTTTTCCCGGTGATCTAATATCTGTAAGGGTTTTTCTTCATAAGTCAACGCCTCATCTAATTTCAGTGGTTCATAGGATAACACATGGGATGGGTCATGGACATATTTCCTTAGTTGAGACACATGGAAAACATTATGCACTTTGGCTAGTTCTACTCGGTAAAGCTAGTTCATATGCTACTTCTCCAATTCTATTTATTATCTCATACGGGCCAACATACTTAGGGCTCAATTTGCCTTTAACTCCAAATCTCCTTACTCCCCGTGTAGGTGAAATTTTGAGAAATACTTTATCTCCAACCTCAAACTCTAACTTCCTTCTTCTTAGATCAGCGTACTTCTTCGACGATCTTGTGTTGCTCTCATCTTATCCTGAATCATCCTAATTTCTTCCATTGTTTCTTGGATCGCTCGAGTCCAGTTGGCACTTGACGATTCAAGTCATCCCAACAAATTGGCATACGACATTTCCGGCCATATAACGCTTCATAAGGAGCCATTCTAATGCTAGAATGATGATTTTTATTATATGAGAATTAATAAGTGCTAAATGATCCTCCCATGATCCTTGAATTCTAGTTTAATCATTTGTAACATTATTATCTATTTACTTCTCCAATTCCATTATACCCAAATCCCTACTAACCCGAATCCACGAGTTTAATCACAACGAAAGCGTATCCGAGATAAGATTTAGGCTACTACCATGACATTCTCAACATGTAAGGAAGAGAATATCGAATTAACACATAACCATACTCAATTTTATCATATAACAGCTACAAACTTGTTCTTATAACAACTTCCATTAAAAGTAACCAAGGTTCCTTAGTCTATTATTCCTTATTCATACTACAAGTACATACATACATATATATATATATAATATATATAGCATCTCTTAATTTACATTACTAAAAGTCCATTACAAAAGTAACTCTTTTTATCCAATGTCCTTGTCTTAACCTCGCAACAAAGTTGGACTCGCCACCCACCAAGTGACGAGCCACGTAAATGACAACACTATCAAGAAAGCCGAGTACACACTTGTATAATAGAAAATACATGTTTAGGTGTGTTTTGAAAACTAATTGATAACACATCATTATAATAGCAAGTAAACATAACCAGCTGAATTACTTAGAGTTTTCATAAGATCATTCTTTTAATATGAACGCGAGTGTAGCAAACTATTGAGGGTCGTCACCCCACCTTTTACTTGTTCTGCTTGCAAGACATAACCCGGACATGTCCTACTTCCGCCAAGATTTCCCCCTCTTGGTTGGGTAACAGTTAGGGAATACCCGCCCTAACCCGGGTGTATGCTCACGCCTCGCTTCCGTGATTAAAACCAATACATTTAGTGTTTCATTACCATACAATTCCATATACTTTACAAATTCCATTTAGAAGCATAAACATGGCAATTTAGTGTTTAAGCTCAGCTTAGGATAAGTAAAACATCTCAAGTGAACCATAGCATGCCAAATCCATGTCATATACTCAAAGCACACATACTAATATGCATATCATAAGATATTTCATTTCATAATCATGCTTCAAAATAGAAAGAAACAATCATTTAACCATAGGTAGGAAAAACTCTAGGTTACAATCCAAACTAAGTGTGTACCTTCACTTAGGTTGCTTAGTGCACTTAAAACTTCTTATCTCAAGTAGTTTACTCTTTCTACACCTTCCCCTGAATATGTAAAGTGATAGGAATTAGTTTACATAAGTTTTAGAACATAAATAACTAAGTTAAGTACAAGAGAGGTGCAAAGATGTACTTACAACAATCTGTTCTATGTTCCTATGAAGTTTTCTACAATTTCCCAAAGCTTGAAAACTCTACTAAAAGCTTGAAACACTAAGGAATTATGTCTAGAAGAGTTGTATGTAAAGAGAAGTAGGTGTTGAAGAACAAGAATTAGGAGAAAAGGACGAAAAACCATGACACCCTTTTATAGGGCCTGTTCTGGCGGTACCCTAAGGGGAGGGAAACCTCTTCTGGGTGAGGTCGGTTTCTTGGACTTTCTGGGTGATTCTTGCTTGAGGTGTTAGCTTAATGTGTTGGCTTTCATGCATGAAAAGATCTTTAAGAGATCGACACTCAAGTAGCTGGTAAGAGGCATTCTTTGAGGATAGGTACAAACTAATATTTTAGCTGGCCAGATTTTACTATGTATGGGATTCACCCTATTTAGCCACGTAAATTATGATGGTGAATGATCATTTTATCCTTAAGACATCCCAAACTTTGGTTATATCCAATTTGAATAGATTTTGAGCATGTATTCAATCTCAAAAGGCCTTTTAACTGGAAGTTCATTGCTATGCGATAAAACGATCCTTATGCGATTTTCGTAATCTTAAGGAATAAGCTCTCAAGGGATTTCTAACTTATCTATTGGTTTCCAAAGCTTTCTTAACCACTAACAATGATACCTCTTAGCTACTTTGGCATTTCTTATAACAATAACTCATGTAACACATATAAATCAACTATTTAAACACAATTCAAGAGAAATACACTTTGTTATACTTGCACTTTGTTTATTTTCTAATGTGATCCCACACTTTAACACAAAGTTGGGGTTTTAGGTTTAGGATTTTCTTAGGGCTATTACATTCTACCCCTCTTAAAAGAAGTTTCGTCCTCGAAACTTAAAAATATTACCTTTTGAAAATAACTGTGGATATTGATCTCGCATATCTCGCTTCTTTTTCCCAAGTGGCTTCTTCTGTTCCATGGATTAGACCACAATACTTTCACGAGCGGGATCGTTTTGTGTCTTAATACTTTTTCCCGGTGATCTAATATCCGTAAGGGTTTTTCTTCATAAGTCAACGCCTCATCTAATTTCGGTGGTTCATAGGATAACACATGGGATGGGTCATGGACATATTTCCTTAGTTGAGACACATGGAAAACATTATGCACTTTGGCTAGTTCTACTTGGTAAAGCTAGTTCATATGCTACTTCTCCAATTCTATTTATTATCTCATACGGGCCAACATACTTAGGGGCTCAATTTGCCTTTAACTCCAAATCTCCTTACTCCCCGTGTAGGTGAAATTTTGAGAAATACTTTATCTCCAACCTCAAACTCTAACTTCCTTCTTCTTAGATCGCGTACTTCTTCGACGATCTTGTCTTGCTCTCATCTTATCCTGAATCATCCTAATTTGTTCCATTGTTTCTTGGATCAGCTCAGGTCAGTTGGCACTTGACGATTCAAGTCATCCCAACAAATTGGCATACGACATTTCCGGCCATATAACGCTTCATAAGGAGCCATTCTAATGCTAGAATGATGACTTGTTATTATATGAGAATTCAATAAGTGCTAAATGATCCTCCCATGGTCCTTGAATTCTAGTTTAATCATTTGTAACATTATTATCTATTTACTTCTCCAATTCCATTATACCCAAATCCCTACTAACCCGAATCTACGTAGTTTAATCACAACGAAAGCGTATCCGCATAAGATTTAGGCTACTACCATGACATTCTCAACATGTAAGGAAGAGAATATCGAATTAACACATAAAAATACTCAATTTTATCATATAACAGCTACAAACTTGTTCTTATAACAACTTCCATTAAAAGTAACCAAGGTTCCTTAGTCTATTATTCCTTATTCATACTACAAGTACATACATACATATATATATATATAACATATATAGCATCTCTTAATTTACATTACTAAAAGTCCATTACAAAAGTAACTCTTTTTATCCAATGTCCTTGTCTTAACCTCGCAACAAAGTTGGACCTCGCCACCCACCAAGTGACAGGCCACAAATGACAACACTATCAAGAAAGCCGAGTACACACCGTATAATAGAAAATACATGTTTAGGTGTGTTTTGAAAACTAATTGATAACACATCATTATAATAGCAAGTAAACATAACCAGCTGAATTACTTAGAGTTTTCATAAGATCATTCTTTTAATATGAACGCGAGTGTAGCAAACTATTGAGGGTCGTCACCCCACCTTTTCACGTTCGCTTGCAAGACATAACCTGGACATGTCCTACTTCCGCCAAGATTTCCCCCTCTTGGTTGGGTAACAGCTAGGGAATACCCGCCCTAACCCGGGTGTATGCTCACGCCCGCTTCCGTGATTAAAACCAATACATTTAGTGTTTCATTACCATACAATTCCATATACTTTACAAATTCCATTTAGAAGCATAAACATGGCAATTTAGTGTTTAAGCTCGGCTTAGGATAAGTAAAACATCTCAAGTGAACCATAGCATGCCAAATCCATGTCATATACTCAAAGCACACATACTAATATGCATATCATAAGATATTTCATTTCATAATCATGCTTCAAAATAGAAAGAAACAATCATTTAACCATAGGTAGGAAAAACTCTAGGTTACAATCCAAACTAAGTGTGTACCTTCACTTAGGTTGCTTAGTGCACTTAAAACTTCTTATCTCAAGTAGTTTACTCTTTCTACACCTTCTCCCTGAATATGTAAAGTGATAGGAATTAGTTTACATAAGTTTTAGAACATAAATAACTAAGTTAAGTACAAGAGAGGTGCAAAGATGTACTTATAGCAACGTTCTCTATGTTCCTATGAAGTTTTCTACAATTTCCCAAAGCTTGAAAACTCTACTAAAAGCTTGAAACACTAAGGAATTATGTCTAGAAGAGTTGTATGTAAAGAGAAGTAGGTGTTGAAGAACAATAATTAGGAGAAAAGGACGAAAAACCATGACACCCCTTTTATAGGGCCTGTTCGCTGGCACTCTAAGGGGAGGGGAAACCTCTTCTGGGTGAGGTCGGTTTCTTGGACTTTCTGGGTGATTCTTGCTTGAGGTGTTAGCTTAATGTGTTGGCTTTCATGCATGAAAAGATCTTAAGAGATCGACACCTCAAGCAGCTGGTAAGAGGCATTCTTTGAGGATAGGTACAAACTGATATTTTAGCTGGCCAGATTTTTACTATGTATGGGATTCACCCTATTTAGCCACGTAAATTATGATGGTGAATGATCATTTTATCCTTAAGACATCCCAAACTTTGGTTATATCCAATTTGAATAGATTTTGAGCATGTATTCAATCTCAAAAGGCCTTTTTAACTGGAAGTTCATTGCTATGCGATAAAAACAGTCCTTATGCGATTTTCGGAATCTTAAGGAATAAGCTCTCAAGGGATTTCTAACTTATCTATTGGTTTCCAAAGCTTTCTTAACCACTAACAATGATACCTCTTAGCTACTTTGGCATTTCTTATAACAATAACTCATGTAACACATATAAATCAACTATTTAAACACAATTCAAGAGAAATACACTTTGTTATACTTGCACTTTGTTTATTTTCTAATGTGATCCCACACTTTAACACAAAGTTGGGTTTTAGGTTTAGGATTTTCTTAGGGCTATTACATTCTACCCCTTTCTAAAAGAAGTTTCGTCCTCGAAACTTAAAATATTACCTTTGAAAATAACTGTGGATATTGATCTCGCATATCTCCGCTTCTTTTTCCCAAGTGGCTTCTTCTATTCCATGATTAGACCACAATACTTTCACGAGCGGGATCGTTTTGTGTCTTAATACTTTTTCCCGGTGATCTAATATCTCGTAAGGGTTTTTCTTCATAAGTCAACGCCTCATCTAATTTCAGTGGTTCATAGGATAACACATGGGATGGGTCATGGACATATTTCCTTAGTTGAGACACATGGAAAACATTATGCACTTTGGCTAGTTCTACCGGTAAAGCTAGTTCATATGCTACTTCTCCAATTCTATTTAATATCTCATACGGGCCAACATACTTAGGGCTCAATTTGCCTTTAACTCCAAATCTCCTTACTCCCGTGTAGGTGAAATTTTGAGAAATACTTTATCTCCAACCTCAAACTCTAACTTCCTTCTTCTTAGATCGTACTTCTTCCGACGATCTTGTGCCGCTTCTCATCTTATCCCCGAATCATCCTAATTTGTTCCATTGTTTCTTGGATCAGCCAGTCCAGCTTGGCACTCGACGATTCAAGTCATCCCAACAAATTGGCATACGACATTTCCGGCCATATAACGCTTCATAAGGAGCCATTCTAATGCTAGAATGATGACCGCTATTATATGAGAATTCATTAAGTGCTAAATGATCCTCCCATGATCCTTGAAACTCCATTACACAAGCTCGTAACATATCTTCTAATGTGTGAATCGTTCTTTCCGTCTGTCCATCAGTTGCTGGATGGAAAGCTGTGCTCATATGTAGTCGTGTCCCAAATGCTTCTTGTTACTTTCCCCGTGGTTAGATAGAAACCGAGTATCCCTATCAGAGATGATAGTTCGTGGGGTACCATGTAATCGTATGATCTCTCGAACATATGCATCTCGCCATCTGCTTTCATCGTCCACGTAGTCTTTAAAGCAATAAATCTACCTATTTTTGTCCATGGTCCACAATTACCCATATAGAGTCCTTCAACTTTCTTGAGCGAGGCAACCCAACAATAAAATCCATAGATACAGAGTCCCACTTCCAATCAGGTATTGGTAATGGTTGTAGCATTCCAGGCATCTTCCCTCGATCGAATTTGATCTTTTGACACGTCAAACATCTTGCGACAAATTTTGAAGCATCTCTTTTAAGTCCTTTCCACCAAAAAGTCTTCTTGAGATCCTTTATCGCCTTATCTCTCCCCTGGTGGATGGAGTAAGAGCTATTGTGGGCTTCCCCAAGATTTTATCCTTTAACTCACGGTTATCTGGAACACACCATCGATTATGGATCATAATACTTCCATTCTCATGAAAGCAAAAAATCGCAGATTCCCTTTTTCTATCTTACATCTTATTTTACTCAAGAATGGGTCATGTTGTTGTTTTTGTATAATTTCATCGAATAAAAGTTGGTTGAATAGTCATTGTATTAAGGATACCTTGGGTCTCTCCCTTTGTACAATGGCTAAATCCAATCTTCTCATATCTTCATAAATTTCTTGTGGGCACGTAAATAAGTTCATTCACCATTCTTCGAGCCATTCTACTTAAGGCGTCCGCCACTCGATTGGCTTTCCTCGGATGATACTCGGATATCTATCTCATAATCCTTGATCAATTCCAACCACCTTCGTTGTCGCATATTCGGATCTCTCTCGTGTAAAGATGTACTTTAAACTTTTATGGTCGGTGAAGATTTTACATGGAACGCCATTCGTATAATGTCGCCACAACTTTAATGCAAACACAATCAAAATGCGGTTCTAGGTCGTGTACCGGGTAATTTCCTCATGAGGTCTCAATTGTCTAGAGGCGTAAGCAATAACTTTCCCTTTCTGCATCAATACACAACCCAAACCTTCTTTTGACGCATCACTATATATCTCGTACTCCTCCTTGTCAGCTTGGTAGGGTTAACACCGGAGCACTAGTTAACTTTCGTTTCAACTCCCGAAAAGCTTTTTCACATTTTTCTCGTCCATTGAAATTTCACATTTTTCCGCATCAACATAGTATTGGCAGGGAAATCGTTGATAAATTATCCACAAATTTCCTATAATACCCCCGCTAAACCCATAAAACTCCGTACTTCTGAAACATTTGTTGGTGTTGACCATTCGACAATCGCTTTTATCTTTTCAGATCAACCATCACTCCTCTTTGAGATTACATGCCCCAAGAATGATATTTCGGATAACCAAAAATTACACTTACTTAGCTTAGCATATAATTTCTTTTCTTTCAATATGTCTAATACTATCCTTAGATGATTCCCATGGTCTCTTTCATTTTTCGAGTACACTAGTATATCATCAATAAAGACCACTACGAACCGATCTAAATAGGCCTTAAAATATCTCTCGCATCAAATCCATAAATGCGGCTGGAGCATTAGTCATCCGAAAGGCATTACCACAAACTCATAATGACCGTATCTTGTTCGGAACGCCGTTTTAGGAATATCTTCGTCAATCCTCATTTGATGATACCCCGATCTCAAATCTATCTTCGAGAAAACTTCAAAGACCTTTTAGCCGGTCAAACAAATCATCTATTCTAGGAAGAGGGTACCTATTCTTGACTCGTAATCTTATTAATCTCTCTATAATCTATACACAATCTCATTGTTCCGTCTTTCTTTCGAACAAATAGCACAAGGGCTCCCCATGGCGACACACTCGGCCCGATATATCCTTTTTGCAACAGCTCCTCTAATTGTTTCTTTAATTCGACCATCTCCGCCGGCCATCCGATATGGACTTCTAGAAATGGGTGTTGCTCCAGGCACTAAATCAATGTGAAAATCTACTATACGTTTAGGGGGGCACTCCGGTAGTTCTTCAGAAATACATCTGGAAATTCTTTCACTATCGGAATCTCCTCTACCTTTAAGGAATTTGCAGTTGTGTCAATTACATGGCACAAGTAAGCATTACTTCCTCTTCTTACTTCCTTGGCAATCTTCATTACGGACACAACCTTTACTCTCGGCTTCTTTGTAACTCCTTGATATACAATTTTATCATCTTGTGGGTTTTCAACTGAATTGTCTCGTGTTTCGCACTTGATCACAGCTTCATATTTACTAAGCCATCCATTCCCAAAATTACATCGTAATATCCTAAGTCAAATTGTACTAGATCGGCTATTAACTCAACACCACCACATTTATACAACATTCTTTATATAACTTCTCACACTTAACTCGTAAACCATCGGGAAGATCTATTGCTAATTTTATTTTTGACTCGTTTTGGGATTCGATTCAATCTTTTAAGAAACAAGGAGGATATAAATGAATTCGATGCTCCGGAATCAAAAAAGAACATATGCATGCACATGATTCACAAGGAAAGTTCCGGAGATTACATTACCTCCATCCCTGGTAAGTTCGTCTCCTCGTTTCTACTAACAATGATTTTCATCCTCGAAAACTCGGTTTGTACCTCCCCTTCAGGATCCATGGCATACATTTTCCCAGCCTATCTTTCCCGAATTTGCAAACGATCCTCCTCGATTGTTGCGATTAAAACTGATCCTCCTTGGTGTCCTTTTTCATTACCCACTCCAAATTTGCTAGGTCCAACTTGTTGTTTTACATCTCCGAACGTTTTTACATTCCCGCTCTAGCCAACTCTGGACAATCCCTAGCAAAATGTCCAGGTTTCTTACATTCATAACATATATTCTTTCCATCACAAGTCTTTCCCAAATGTTCCTTCCCGCATTGATAACATCTTCGATCTTTAGGTTGAGTATGTTGTTGGAAGTTTGGTGCACGTGCAACCTGGCCGAGCAAATCGAGGCTTTTTATTTTTCTCCTCTTCATCATTTCCAACATTCCTCCGTTTACTCACCTCTCTTTCTTTCTCACTAATTCTTTCTTGTTCCAATGATCTATCATATAATTCTTGAAAATTTATACAAGGGTCCCACCCCTCTTCGATAAGTAAAATTCACTCCTTCGAAAAACCGTGTTACCCTAAACTTTTCGACTTCACCAAATCAGGTGCAAATCGGGATAACTCTATAAACATTGTTGTGTATTCCACTATCGACATCTTACCCCGACGTAAGTTTAGGAATTCACACTCCTTCTTAGTCCGAAGTGCAGGTGGATAAAACCTCTCACGTAATTTCTCGAGGAACTTATCCCAAGTAAATTAGCAATAGATCTTACATCACCTTAGAACGATTCAAACATTAGAAGATATGTTACGAGCTTGTGTAATGGAGTTTCAAGGATCATGGGAGGATCATTTAGCACTTATTGAATTCTCATATAATAACACAGTCATCATTCTAGCATTAGAATGGCTCCTTATGAAGCGTTATATGGCCGGAAATGTCGTATGCCAATTTGTTGGGATGACTTGAATCGTCAAGTGCCAACTGGACCTCGAGCCGATCCAAGAAACAATGGAACAAATTAGGATGATTCAGATAAGATGAGAGCAAAGACAAGATCGTCGAAGAAGTACGCCGATCTAAGAAGAAGGAAGTTAGAGTTTGAGGTTGAGATAAAGTATTTCTCAAAATTTCACCTACACGGGGAGTAAGGAGATTTGGAGTTAAAGGCAAATTGAGCCCTAAGTATGTTGGCCCGTATGAGATAATAAATAGAATTGGAGAAGTAGCATATGAACTAGCTTTACCAAAGAGAACTAGC
Source organism: Beta lomatogona (assembly GCA_947646795.1). Classification (NCBI taxonomy): domain Eukaryota; kingdom Viridiplantae; phylum Streptophyta; class Magnoliopsida; order Caryophyllales; family Amaranthaceae; genus Beta; species Beta lomatogona. The sequence continues at coordinate 126,126 of CANSNZ010001091.1, forward strand.
CAAAGTGCATAATGTTTTCCATGTGTCTCAACTAAGGAAATATGTCCATAACCCATCCCATGTGTTATCCTATGAACCACCGAAATTAGATGAGGCGTTGACTTATGAAGAAAAACCCTTACGGATATTAGATCACCGGGAAAAAGTATTAAGACACAAAACGATAGCGCCGTGGAAAGTATTGTGGTCTAATCATGGAATAGAAGAAGCCACTTGGGAAAAAGAAGCGGATATGCGAGATCAATATCCACAGCTATTTTCAAAAGGTAATATTTTAAGTTTCGAGGACGAAACTTCTTTTAAGAGGGGTAGAATGTAATAGCCCTAAGAAAATCCTAAACCTAAAACCCCAACTTTGTGTTAAAGTGTGGGATCACATTAGAAAATAAACAAAGTGCAAGTATAACAAAGTGTATTTCTCTTGAATTGTGTTTAAATAATTGATTTATATGTGTTACATGAGTTATTGTTATAAGAAATGCCAAAGTAGCTAAGAGGTATCATTGTTAGTGGTTAAGAAAGCTTTGGAAACCAATAGATAAGTTAGAAATCCCTTGAGAGCTTATTCCTTAAGATTACGAAAATCGCATAAGGACTCGTTTTATCGCATAGCAATGAACTTCCGCTTAAAAGGCCTTTTGAGATTGAATACATGCTCAAAATCTATTTAAATTGGATATAACCAAAGTTTGGGATGTCTTAAGGATAAAATGATCATTCACCATCATAATTTACGTGGCTAAATAGGGTGAATCCCATACATAGTAAAATCTGGCCAGCTAAAATATCAGCTTGTACCTATCCTCAAAGAATGCCTCTTACCAGCTGCTTGAGTGTCGATCTCTTAAAGATCTTTTCATGCATGAAAGCCAACACATTAAGCTAACACCTCAAGCAAGAATCACCCAGAAAGTCCAAGAAACCGACCTCACCCAGAAGAGGTTTCCCTCCCCTTAGGGTACCGCCGTAACAGGCCCTATAAAAGGGTGTCATGGTTTTTCGTCCTTTTCTCCTAATTCTTGTTCTTCAACACCTACTTCTCTTTACATACAACTCTTCTAGACATAATTCCTTAGTGTTTCAAGCTTTTAGTAGAGTTTTCAAGCTTTGGGGAAATTGTAGAAAACTTCATAGGAACATAGAACAGATTGCCGTAAGTACATCTTTGCACCTCTCTTGTACTTAACTTAGTTATTTATGTTCTAAAACTTATGTAAACTAATTCCTATCACTTTACATATTCAGGGGAAGGTGTAGAAAGAGTAAACTACTTGAGATAAGAAGTTTTAAGTGCACTAAGCAACCTAAGTGAAGGTACACACTTAGTTTGGATTGTAACCTAGAGTTTTTCCTACCTATGGTTAAATGATTGTTTCTTTCTATTTTGAAGCATGATTATGAAATGAAATATATTATGATATGCATATTAGTATGTGTGCTTTGAGTATATGACATGGATTTGGCATGCTATGGTTCACTTGAGATGTTTTACTTATCCTAAGCTGAGCTTAAACACTAAATTGCCATGTTTATGCTTCTAAATGGAATTTGTAAAGTATATGGAATTGTATGGTAATGAAACACTAAATGTATTGGTTTTAATCACGGAAGTGAGGCGTGAGCATACACCCGGTTAGGGCGGGTATTCCCTAATCGTTACCCAACCAAGAGGGGGAAATCTTGGCGGAAGTAGGGACATGTCCGGGTTAAGTCTTGCAAGCGCAACAAGAAAAGGTGGGGTGACGACCCTCAATAGTTTGCTACACTCGCGTTCATATTAAAAGAATGATCTTATGAAAACTCTAAGTAATTCAGCTGGTTATGTTTACTTGCTATTATAATGATGTGTTATCAATTAGTTTTCAAAACACACCTAAACATGTATTTTCTATTATATAGTGTGTACTCAGCTTTGCTGATAGTGTTGTCATTTCTGTGGCCTGTCACTTGGTGGGTGGCAGAGTCCAACTTTGTTGCAGGTTAAGACAAGGACATTGGATAAAAGAGTTACTTTTGTAATGGACTTTTAGTAATGTAAATTAAGAGATGCTATATATATATTATATATATATATGTATGTATGTACTTGTAGTATGAATAAGGAATAATGTACTAAGGAACCTTGGTTACTTTTAATGGAAGTTGTTATAAGAACAAGTTTGTAGCTGTTATATGATAAAATTGAGCATTGTTATGTGTTAATTCGATATTCTCTTCCTTACATGTTGAGAATGTCATGGTAGTAGCCTAAATCTTATCCGGATACGCTTCGTTGTGATTAAACTCGTGGATTCGGGTTAGTAGGGATTTGGGCTGTTACAAATGGTGGATAATTTTTCAACGATTTCCCTGCCAATTACTATGTAGATAAGTTAGAAATCCCTTGAGAGCTTATTCCTTAAGATTACGAAAATCGCATAAGGACTGTTTTATCGCATAGCAATGAACTTCCAGTTAAAAGGCCTGTTGAGATTGAATACATGCTCAAAATCTATTTAAATTGGATATAACCAAAGTTTGGGATGTCTTAAGGATAAAATGATCATTCACCATCATAATTTACGTGGCTAAATAGGGTGAATTCCATACATAGTAAAATCCGCCGCCTAAAATATCGCCTTGTACCTATCCTCAAAGAATGCCTCTTACCAGCTGCTTGAGTGTCGATCTCTCGATAGATCTTTTCATGCATGAAAGCCAACACATTAAGCTAACACCTCCAACAAGAATCACCCAGAAAGTCCAAGAAACCGACCTCACCCGAAGAGGTTTCCCTCCCCGGGGGGTACCGCAGAATCAGCCTATAAAAGACTCGCTTTGGTTTTTCGATTCTTTCTCTTAAAATTTCTTCTTCAACACCTACTTCTCTTTACATACAACTCTTCTAGACATAATTCCTTAGTGTTTCAAGCTTTTAGTAGAGTTTTCAAGCTTTAAGAAATTGTAGAAAACTTCATAGGAACATAGAACAGATTGCCGTAAGTACATCTTGCACCTCTCTTGTACTTAACATAGTTATTTATGTTCTAAAACTTGTGTAAACTAATTCCTATCACTTTACATATTCAGGGGAAAGGTGTAGAAAGAGTAAACTACTTGAGATAAGAAGTTTTAAGTGCACTAAGCAACCTAAGTGAAGGCACACACTTAGTTTGGATTGTAACCTAGAGTTTTTCCTACCTATGGTTAAATGATTGTTTCTTTCTATTTTAAAGCATGATTATGAAATGAAATATCTTATGATATGCATATTAGTATGTGTGCTTTGAGTATATGACATGGATTTGGCATGCTATGGTTCACTTGAGATGTTTTACTTATCCTAAGCTGAGCTTAAACACTAAATTGCCATGTTTATGCTTCTAAATGGAATTTGTAAAGTATATGGAATCGTATGGTAATGAAACACTAAATGTATTGGTTTTAATCACGGAAGCGAGGCGTGAGCATACACCCGTGTTAGGGCGGGTATTCCCTAACTGTTACCCAACCAAGAGGGGGAAATCTTGGCGGAAGTAGGACATTTCCCGGTTAAGTCTTGCAAGCGCACATAAGAAAAGGGGGTGACGACCCTCAATAGTTTGCTACACTCACGCTCATATTAAAAGAATGATCTTATGAAAACTCTAAGTAATTCAACCTGGTTATGTTTACTTGCTATTATAATGATGTGTTATCAATTAGTTTTCAAAACACACCTAAACATGTATTTTCTATTATATAGTGTGTACTCGCCTGGCCGATAAGTTGTCATTTTTGTGGCCCGTCACTGGGTGGGTGGCGAGTCCAACTTTGTTGCAGTGTTAAGACAAGGACATTGGATAAAAGAGTTACTTTTGTAATGGACTTTTAGTAATGTAAATTAAGAGATGCTATATATATATTATATATATATATGTATGTATGTACTCAGAAGTATGAATAAGGAATAATGTATCAAGGAACCTTGGTTACTTTTAATGGAAGTTGTTATAAGAACAAGTTTGTAGCCGTTATATGATAAAAATTGAGCATTGTTATGTGTTAATTTGATATTCTCTTCCTTACATGTTGAGAATGTCATGGTCGTAGCCCGAATCTTATCCGGATACGCTTCGTTGTGATTAAACTCGTGGATTCCAAGTTAGTAGGGATTTGGGCTGTTACAAATAGTCCAACTTGTTGCAGGTTAAGACAAGGACATTGGATAAAAGAGTTACTTTTGTAATGAATTTTTAGTAATGTAAATTAAGAGATGCTATATATATATATATTATATATATATGTATGTATGTACTCAGAGTATGAATAAGGAATAATATGACTAAGGAACCTTGGTTACTTTTAATGAAGTTGTTATAAGAACAAGCTCAGCCGTTATATGATAAAATTGAGCATTGTTATGTGTTAATTCGATATTCTCCCTTCCTTACATGTTGAGAATGTGATGGTAGGAGCCTAAATCTTATCCTGATACGCTCGTTGTGATTAAACTCGTGATTCGGGTTAGTAGGGGATTCGGGGTCGTTACAAAATGGTATCGTGAGCCAAATTAAGACATTAGAATGTATAAGTATGACCATTCCGCGTTATTCTAAGGTGATTACTATTTTATGAAGTCTCGGAAGTTGACTAGTTGGTAAACGATGTCTATATGCTTTGATCTTGGTGATGAATCCAGAAGTAAAGGGGTAACCAATAGTGATTTGACACCTCTCGATTCCGAGGATACGAGTACCGAAAGTCTTGAAAGCATAGGTGAAGATATTCCGTGGATTCGTGAACCGATACTTTATTCTCTCGCTAGCTTCGTGTTATACAGATGTACCGCTTAGTGCAAGGCATGTAATGAAGGCAATCGGTGGAGTATAATCAAGCAATTTGGCCGAGGAGAAGAAAAACCCATATGCTCGTCCAAGTTCAAGCTTATACATTAGTGAAGACCTTGCCTTTGGAATTATCCATGGAGAGATCTTATGCAGGAATATTGGAAGATATTAGACTATTATATTCCCGATGAGAATCGAGTGTCGTAAATTGACTATGCCACAATAGATATTAAGCTTATACAATGCAATGTCAAAAGGCGAGGAAGTTTATATGAGGATTCAAGAAGTGGATCGGAAAGGAAGAAAAGAAGGGCTATCATAACATATGAAGAGTATAAAACTAGGAAAATCAAGGAATTGAAGCTCAAATGGTTTGGGAAAATGCTTCGAAGTGGATTGGGTGGTAACAAGAACAAGGAACCGCTCTCCCAAAAGAGGAGAGTGGTCGAGGATGAAGCAGTGTTCCAGCAGACTAGCCAAAAGTAGGATTGACGAAGTTAATCACCCGAGTTAGATAATAAGGAAATCGAGTATATCAATATTAGTTCCGATAGTGAAGAGAGATTGAGAGCGAGGATCCCGAGATGGAAATAAGAGGCCGAGACAGGAAACGAAGGAATAAGACCAGGATACGGAAGGAGATGAAGATATCAAGGATGCAAGTAGTATCTCTTATGAAAGTAGCTCAAGTTATGATTAAGATTACAAGCCGGAAAAGACAAAGTCCGGGGAAAGAGGAAGGATAAGGGGGGCATGTCTCGAGATCCCTTTCGCCGGACTGAGCATCGGGAGAACATAAAGTGAAGATGATTTTTTTTGGGTAACATTATCGTTGGTATAGTATGGGTGACCTCTTTTGGTATATGATGTTAGGATGTATATAGGTGTACTAACTTTTTGGGCCTACGAGTCGTGGTATATATGCTAGAATATAGTAGTATTAACCAATGTAAATAGTATATATATATTAGTAACTAGTAGTATTGATTACCTCTGACATGGTTGTATAAGCCGAAACTATATGCTTTTATATAAGAGCAAATTTTTGTGTGCATATGTGTTGTTCTTTACTTTACTTTTATGTTATGTATTTAATGCATTCAGTAGGAAGGTAATAGTATTTCATTCTCTTTAATTAGATGGCAGGAACTAGAGGTCGTGCTTCATCATCGTGATCTCGTGACCGACTCACCAAATGCAGGCTAGAAATAACCAAGCTAGAAAATATGAATACCCGATCGTTGAACCTTTTTTGAGAACAATCATACAAATAGGGATGCACGATGAAGGGAAGTATTACAAAAGGTTAGCATCACACAATCCTAGGACTTATGACGTTGGGAACCCGATCCAAAGGAAATTCGAGAAGATTGCTTACATGGAGAAACTTTTGGATGTGGTGTGAATTGTCCGGCAAACATACGAGTGAAGTTAGCATCATTCTATTTAGATAAACCACAGATAGCGTGGTGGAAGACCGTGGAAAACTATCGCTCAACAACTCCGACTTTTCTCGGGATAAGTTCCTCTGAGAAATTACATGAGAGGTTTTATCCACTCGCACCTTCGTAATTAAGAAGGAGTGTGAATTCTAAACTTACGCGTGGTAAGATGTCGATAGTGGAATACACAACAAAGTTTATGGAGTTATCCCGATTTGCACCCGATTCGTGAAGTCCGAAAAGCTGGTGGTAACACGGTTTCTGAAGGACTGAATTTTTACTTATCAAAAGAGGGTGGGACACCGATAAAAATTTCAAGAATTATATGATAGAGCATTGGAACAAGAAAGAATTAGTGAGAAAGAAAGAGAGGTGAGTAAACGGAGGAATGTTGGAAATCATGAAGAGGAGAAAAATAAAAAGCCTCGATTTCACAATCGGCTTGCACGTGCACCAAACTTCCAAAGAACGTACTCAACCTAAAGATCGAAGATGTTATCACGCGGGGAAGGAACATTTGGGAAAGACTTGTGATGGAAAGAATATATGTTATGCATGTAAGAAACCTGACATTTTGCTAGTGATCCTCTGTATCGCTTTATGAAGAATGTAAAAACGCCGAGATGTAAAACAACAAGTCCGGACCTAGCAAATTTGGAGCGGGTAATGAAAAAGGACACCAATGAGGATCAAGTTTTAATCGCAACAATCGAGAGGAGGATCGCTTTGCAAATTCAGGAAAGATAGCCGGGAAAATGTATGCCATGGATACCGAAGGGGAGGTACAAACCGAGTTTTTCGAGGATGAAAATCTCGAATCGTTAGTAGAAACGAGGGAGACCGAATCCTACCAGGATGGAGGTAATGTAATCTCCCGGAACTTTCCTTGTGAATCACGTGCCCGCATATGTTCTTTTTGGTTCTCCGAGCATCGAATTCATTTATATCCTCCTCGTTTCTTAGAAGATTGAATCCAATCCCCTAAACAACTCAAAAATAAAATTAGCAATAGATCTTCCCATGGCTTACGAGTTATGCGAGTAGTTATATAAAGAATGTTGTATAAATGTGGCCGGTGTTGAGTTAATAGCCGATCTAGTACCACTTGACTAGGATATTACGATGTAATCTTGGGAATGGACCGGCTTAGTAAAGCAGGAAGCCGTGATCAAGTGCGAAACACGTACAATTCCCGCTTGAAAACCCTACAAGATTATAAAATCGGATATCAAGGAGTTACAAAGAAGCCGAAAGTAAAGGCTGTGGTTCCGTACATGACGATCGCCAAGGAAGTAAAGCAAGAGAAGTAATGCTTACTTCGTGCCATGTAATCGACACAACCGCAAATTCCTTAAAGGTAGAGGAGATTCCGATAGTTAAAAATTTCCGCATGTATTTCCGAAGAACTACCTCCGGAGTGCCGCCTAAACGTATAGTAGATTTTCACTGTGATTTGGTGCCCGGAGCAACGCCTATTTCT
>CANSNZ010001092.1:0-246796 GCA_947646795.1 Beta lomatogona
AAATCCCTAACAACCCGAATCCACAGAGTTTAATCACAACGAAAGCTTATCCATAGATAAGATTTAGGCTACTACCATGACATTCTCAACACGTAAGGAAGAGAATATCGAATTAACACATAACAATGCTCAATTTTATCATATAACAAATGGGCGTTAAACTCGCTCTTATAACAACTTCCATTAAAAGTAACCAAGGTTCCTTAGTCTATCGTTCCTTTATTCATACTACAAGTATATACATACATTATTATATATATATATAATATATATATAAGATCTCTTAATTTACATTACTAAAAGTCCATTCATAAAAAAGTAACTCTTTATCCAATGTCCTCAGTCTCTTAACTCCGCAACGGAGCCGGACTCCGCCACCCACCAAGTGACAAAGCCACGTAATGACAACACTATCGCGTTGCCCGAGTACACACCGTATAACAAAAAATACATGTTTAGGTGTGTTTTGAAAACTAATTGGATACATCATTATAATAGCAAGTAAACATAACCAAATCAATCTACTTAGAGTTTTCATAAGATCATTCTTTAATATGAACGCGAGTGTAGCAAACTATCGGGTGGTCGTCACCCCACCTTCTACTCTGCTCACAGTAAGATCTAACCCTGTGACATGTCCTACTTCCGCCAAGATTTCCCTCGTCAGCGGGTAAATGCTTAGGAATACCCGCCCTAACCCGGTGTATGCTCACGCCCGCGTCCTGATTAAAAAACCAATACATTGAGCGTTTCATTACCATACACTTCCATGTACTTTACAAATTTCATTTGAAGCACAAACACGGGCAATTTAGTGTTTAAGCTTTCACTTTAGGATAAATAAAACATCTCAAGTGAACCATAGCATGCCAAATCCATGTCATATACCAAAGCACACATACCAATATGCATATCATAAGATATTTCATTTCATAATCATGCTTCAAAAATAGAAAGAAAACAATCATTTAACCATAGGTAGGAAAAAATTCCAGGTTACAATCCAAACCAAGTGCGTACCTTCACTTAGGTTGTTTTCTAGTGCACTTAAAACTTTATCTCAAGTAGTTTACTCTTTTCTACACCTTCCCCCGAATACATGTAAAGTGATAGGAATTAGTTTAGACAAGTTTCCTTAGAACATAAATAACTAAGTTAAGCATAACAAGAGAGGGGCAAAGATGTACTCTCACTGTTAACTGCTCTATGTTCCTATGAAGTTTTCTACAATTTCCCAAAGCTCGAAAAACTCTACTAAAAAGCTTGGAAACACTAATGAACTATGTCTAGAAGAGTTGCATTAAAGAGAAGTAGGTGTTGAAGAAGAAATTTTAAGAGAAAGAATCGAAAAACCAAAACAGCTTCCTTTTATAGACTGATTCTGCTGCAGAGCACCTCAGGGAGGGAAACCTCTTCCGGGTGAGGTCAGGTTTCTGGACTTTCTGGGTGATTCTTGTTGGAGGTGTTAGCTTAATGTGTTAGCTTTCATGCATGAAAAGATCTTTAAGAGATCGACACTCAAGCAGCTGGTAAGAGGCATTCTTTGAGGATAGGTACAAACTGATATTTTAGCTGGCCAGATTTTACTATGTATGGAATTCACCCTATTTAGCCACGTAAATTATGATGGTGAATGATCATTTTATCCTTAAGACATCCCAAACTTTGGTTATATCCAATTTAAATAGATTTTGAGCATGTATTCAATCTCAAAAAGCCTTTTAACCCGGAAGTTCATTGCTATGCGATAAAACACGTCCTTATGCGATTTTCGTAATCTTAAGGAATAAGCTCTCAAGGGATTTCTAACTTATCTATTGGTTTCCAAAGCTTTCTTAACCACTAACAATGATACCTCTTAGCTAATTTGGCATTTCTTATAACAATAACTCATGTAACACATATAAATCAACTATTTAAACACAATTCAAGAGAAATACACTTTGTTATACTTGCACTTTGTTTATTTTCTAATGTGATCCCACACTTTAACACAAAGTTGGGGTTTTAGGTTTAGGATTTTCTTAGGGCTATTACATTCTACCCCTCTTAAAAGAAGTTTCGTCCTCGAAACTTAAAATATTACCTTTTGAAAATAACTCGTGGATATTGATCTCGCATATCTGCTTCTTTTTCCCAGTGGCTTCTTCTATTCCATGATTAGACCACAATACTTTCACGAGCGGGATCGTTTTGTGTCTTAATACTTTTTCCGGTGATCTAATATCTCGTAAGGGTTTTTCTTCATAAGTCAACGCCTCATCTAATTTCGGTGGTTCATAGGATAACACATGGGATGGGTCATGGACATATTTCCTTAGTTGAGACACATGGAAAACATTATGCACTTTGGCTAGTTCTACTCGGTAAAGCTAGTTCATATGCTACTTCTCCAATTCTATTTAATATCTCATACGGGCCAACATACTTAGGGCTCAATTTGCCTTTAACTCCAAATCTCCTTACTCCCCGTGTAGGTGAAATTTTGAGAAATACTTTATCTCCAACCTCAAACTCTAACTTCCTTCTTCTTAGATCGGCGTACTTCTTCCGACGATCTTGTCTTGCTCTCATCTTATCCCGAATCATCCTAATTTGTTCCATTGTTTCTTGGATCGGCTCAGGTCCGGTTGGCACTTGACGATTCAAGTCATCCCAACAAATTGGCATACGACATTTCCGGCCATATAACGCTTCATAAGGAGCCATTCTAATGCTAGAATGATGACTGTTATTATATGAGAATTCAATAAGTGCTAAATGATCCTCCCATGATCCTTGAAACTCCATTACACAAGCTCGTATCATATCTTCTAATGTTTGAATCGTTCTTTCCGTCCGTCCATCGGATTCTTTGGATGGAAAGCTGTGCTCATATGTAGTCGTGTCCCAAATGCTTCTTGTAACTTTCCCCGGCAGTTAGATAGAAACCGAGTATCCCTATCGGAGATGATAGTTCGTGGGGTACCATGTAATCGTTTGATCTCTCGAACATATGCATACGTAACAATCCAAAGAACTTTTAAGTCCTTTCTACTAGGTTATACTCTTCATATGTTATGAAGTTTTCTACAATTTCCCAAAGCCGTGCTCATATGTAGCTAGTTCGAGATCCCTTTCGGTTAGATTAGAGCATTGGAGAGAACTTAAAGTGAAGATGATTTTTTTGGGGTAACATTATGGTTGGTATAGTATGGGGTGACCTCTTTTTAGGTATATGATGTTAGGATGTATATAGGTGTACTTACTTTTGGGCCTATGAGCCGTGTATATATATTAGTAACTAGTAGTATTGATTACTCGGATATGGTTGTATAAGTTGAAATTATATGCTTTTATATAAGAGCAAATTTTAGTGTGCATATGTGTTGTTCTTTACTTTACTTTTATGTTATGTATTTAATGTATTAAGTAGGAAGGTAATAGTATTTCATTCTCTTTAATTAGATGGTAGGAACTAGAGGTCGTGCTTCATCATCGGGATCCGGTGACTCAATTCACCAAATGGAGGCTAGAATTAACCAGTTAGAAAATATGAATACCCGACTGTTGAACCTTTTGGAGAACAATCATACAAATAGGGATGCAGACGATGAAGGGAAGTATTACAAAAGGTTAGCATCACACAATCCTAGGACTTATGATGGGGAACCCGATCCAAGAAATTCGAGGACCGGATTGCTTACATGGAGAAACTTTTGGATGTGGTGAATTGTCCGGCAAACATACGAGTGAAGTTAGCATCATTCTATTTAGATGGACCAAATAGATATGTGGTGGAAGACTCGTGAAAACTATTGCCCAACAACCCGACTTTACTTGGGATAAGTTCCTCGAGAAATTACGTGAGAGGTTTTATCCACCTCGCACTTCGTACTAAGAAGGAGTGTGAATTCCTAAACTTACGTCGGGGTAAGATGTCGATAGTGGAATACACAACAAAGTTTATAGAGTTATCCCGATTTGCACCTGATTTGGTGAAGTCTCGAAAAATTTAGGGTAACACGGTTTTCGAAGGACTGAATTTTACTTATCGAAGAGGGTGGGACACTTGTATAAATTTTCAAGAATTATATGATAGAGCATTGGAACAAGAAAGAATTAGTGAGAAAGAAAGAGAGGTGAGTAAACGGAGGAATGTTGGAAATGATGAAGAGGAGAAAAATAAAAAGCCTCGATTTGCTCGGCCGGTTGCACGTGCACCAAACTTCCGGCAACGTACTCAACCTAAAGATCGAAGATGTTATCAATGCGGGAAGGAACATTTGGGAAAGACTTGTGATGGAAAGAATGTATGTTATGAATGTAAGAAACCTGGACATTTTGCTAGGGATTGTCCGTGAGTTGGCTAGGAAGAATGTAAAAACGTTCGGAGATGTAAAACAACAAGCTTGACCTAGCAAATTTGGAGTGGGTAATGAAAAAGAACACCAAGGAGGATCAAGTTTTAATCGCAACAATCGGGGTGGATCGTTTGCAAATTCAGGAAAGATAGCTGGGAAAATGTATGCCATGGATACCTGAAGGGGAGGTACAAACCGAGTTTTTCGAGGATGAAAATCGATCGTTAGTAGAAACGAGGAGACCGAACTTACCAGGGATGGAGGTAATGTAATCTCCGGAACTTTTCTTGTGAATCATGTGCCTCGCATATGTTCTTTTTGATTCCGGAGCATCGAATTCATTTATATCCTCCTTGTTTCTTAAAAGATTGAATCCAATCCCAAAACAGTCAAAAATAAAATTAGCAATAGATCTTCCCGATGGTTTACGAGTTAAGTGTGAGAATTTATATAAAGAATGTTGTATAAATGTGGCTTGGTGTTGAGTTAATAACCGATCTAGTACAATTTAACTTAGGATATTACGATGTAATTTTGGGAATGGATCGGCTTAGTAAATATGAAGCTGTGATCAAGTGCGAAACACGGACAATTTAGTTGAAAACCCCACAAGAAGATAAAATTGTATATCAAGGAGTTACAAAGAAGCCGAAAGTAAAGGTTGTGGTTCGTAATGAAGATTGCCAAGGAAGTAAGAAGAGGAAGTAATGCTTACTTGTGCCATGTAATTGACACAACCGCAAATTCCTTAAAGGTAGAGGAGATTCCGATAGTGAAAGAATTTCCAGATGTATTTCCTGAAGAACTACCTGGAGTGCCCCCTAAACGTATAGTAGATTTTCACATTGATTTAGTGCCTGGAGCAACGCCTATTTCTAGAAGTCCATATCGGATGGCCCCGGGTGAGATGGTCGAATTAAAGAAACAATTAGAGGAGCTGTTGCAAAAAAGGATATATCAAAGCCAAGTGTGTCGCCATGGGGAGCCCCTGTGCTATTTGTTCGAAAGAAAGACGGAACAATGAGATTGTGTATAGATTATGAGAGATTAATAAGATTACAAGTCAAGAATAGGTACCCTCTTCCTAGAATAGATGATTTGTTTGACCAACTAAAAGGTCTGTGAAGTTTTCTCGAAGATAGATTTGAGATCGTGGTATCATCAAATGAGGATTCTCGACGAAGATATTCCTAAAACGGCGTTCCGAACAAGATACGGTCATTATGAGTTTGTGGTAATGCCTTTTGGACTGACTAATGCTCCAGCCGCATTTATGGATTTGATGCAGAGATATTTTAAGGCCTATTTAGATCAGTTCGTAGTGGTCTTTATTGATGATATACTAGTGTACTCGAAAAATGAAAGAGACCATGGGAATCATCTAAGGATAGTATTAGACATATTGAAAGAAAAGAAATTATATGCTAAGCTAAGTAAGTGTAATTTTTGGTTATCTCGAAATATCATTCTTGGGGCATGTAATCTCAAAAGAGGAGTGATGGTTGATCCCGAAAAGATAAAAGCGATTGTCGAATGGTCAACACCAACAAATGTTTCGAAGTACGGAGTTTTATGGGTTTAGCGGGGTATTATAGGAAATTTGTGGATAATTTTTCAACGATTTCCCCGCCAATTACTATGTTGATGCGGAAAAATGTGAAATTTCAATGGACGAGAAAAATGTGAAAAAGCTTTTCGGGAGTTGAAACGAAAGTTAACTAGTGCTCCAAAGTGTTAACCCTACCAACCGACAAGGAGGAGTACGAGATATATAGTGATGCGTCAAAAGAAGGTTTGGGTTGTGTATTGATGCGAAAGGGAAAGTTATTGCTTACGCCTCTAGACAATTGAGACCTCATGAGGGAAATTACCCGGTACACGACCTAGAACCGGCTGCGATTGTGTTTGCATTAAAGTTGTGGCGACATTATCCGTATGGCGTTCCATGTAAAATCTTCACCGACCATAAAAAGTTTAAAGTACATCTTTACACGAGAGATCTCGAATATGCGACAACGAAGGTGGTTGGAATTGATCAAGGATTATGAGATAGATATCCAAGTATCATCCAGGGAAAGCCAATCGAGTGGCGGACGCCTTAAGTAGAATGCCTCGAAGAATGGTGAATGAACTTATTTCGTGCCACAAGAAATTTATGAAGATATGAGAAGATTGGATTTAGCCATTGTACAAAAGGGAGAGACCCAAGGTATCCTTAATACAATGACTATTCAACCAACTTTATTCGATAAAATTATACAAAAACAACAACATGACCCATTCTTGAGTAAAATAAGATGTAAGATAGAAAAAGGGGAATCTACTCGATTTTTGCTTTCATGAGAATGGAAGTATTATGATCCATAATCGATGGTGTGTTCTAGATAACCGTGAGTTAAAGGATAAAATCTTAGGGGAAGCCCACAATAGCTCTTACTCCATCCACCCAGGGAGAGATAAACTGATAAAGGATCTCAAGAAGACTTTTTGGTGGAAAGGACTTAAAAGAGATGCTTCAAAATTTGTCGCAAGATGTTTGACGTGTCAAAAGATCAAATTCGATCGAGGGAAGATGCCTGGAATGCTACAACCATTACCAATACCTGATTGGAAGTGGGACTTTGTATCTATGGATTTTATTGTAGGGTTGCCTCGCTCAAGAAAGTTGAAGGACTCTATATGGGTAATTGTGGACCGACCGACAAAAACAGGTAGATTTATTGCTATAAAGACTACGTGGACGATGAAACAGATGGCAGATGCATATGTTCGAGAGATCATACGATTACATGGTACCCCACGAACTATCATCTCTGATAGGGATACTCGGTTTCTATCTAACTTATGGGGAAAGTTACAAGAAGCATTTGGGACACGACTACATATGAGCACAACTTTCCATCCAGAACGATGGACGGACGGAAAGAACGATTCAAACAATAGAAGATATGTTACGAGCTTGTGTAATGGAGTTTCAAGGATCATGGGAGGATCATTTAGCACTTATTGAATTCTCATATAATAACAGTCATCATTCTAGCATTAGAATGGCTCCTTATGAAGCGTTATATGGCCGGAAATGTCGTATGCCAATTTGTTGGGATGACTTGAATCGTCAAGTGCCAACTGGACTCGAGCCGATCCAAGAAACAATGGAACAAATTAGGATGATTCGGGATAAGATGAGAGCAAACACAAGATCGTCGAAGAAGTACGCCGATCTAAGAAGAAGGAAGTTAGAGTTTGAGGTTGGAGATAAAGTATTTCTCAAAATTTCACCTACACGGGGAGTAAGGAGATTTGGAGTTAAAGGCAAATTGAGCCCTAAGTATGTTGGCCCGTATGAGATATTAAATAGAATTGGAGAAGTAGCATATGAACTAGCTTTACCAGTAGAACTGGCCAAAGTGCATAATGTTTTCCATGTGTCTCAACTAAGGAAATATGTCCATGACCCATCCCATGTGTTATCCTATGAACCACTGAAATTAGATGAGGCGTTGACTTATGAAGAAAAACCCTTACAGATATTAGATCACCGGGAAAAAGTATTAAGACACAAAACGATCCCGCTCGTGAAAGTATTGTGGTCTAATCATGGAATAGAAGAAGCCACTTGGGAAAAAGAAGCGGATATGCGAGATCAATATCCACGCTTATTTTCAAAAGTTAATATTTTAAGTTTCGAGGACGAAACTTCTTTTAAGAGGGGTAGAATGTAATAGCCCTAAGAAAATCCTAAACCTAAAACCCCAACTTTGTGTTAAAGTGTGGGATCACATTAGAAAATAAACAAAGTGCAAGTATAACAAAGTGTATTTCTCTTGAATTGTGTTTAAATAGTTGATTTATATGTGTTACATGAGTTATTATTATAAGAAATGCCAAAGTAGCTAAAAGGTATCATTGTTAGTGGTTAAGAAAGCTTTGGAAACCAATAGATAAGTTAGAAATCCCTTGAGAGCTTATTCCTTAAGATTACGAAAATCGCATAAGGACTGTTTTATCGGGTAACAATAAACTTCCAGTTAAAGAGCCTTTTTGGGTGGAATCCGAGCTCAAAACCTAATCAAACCTGATATATGTTTTGTTTGGGAGGTCTTAAGGTTAAAATGGTCATTTGTTCCCAAAATATACGTGGCTTAGTATGGTAAGTTCCTTACAGTAAAATCTGGCCAGCTAAAATATCAGTTCATACCTATCCTCAAAGAAAGCTTCTTAGTAGCTGCTTCAGTGTCGACCTCTTAATGATCTTTGCATGCATGAAGGCCAACACATTAAGCTAACACCTCCAACAAGAATCACCCAGAAAGTCCAAGAAACCGACCTCACCCAGAAGAGGTTTCCCTCCCCTGGGGGTACCGCCAGAATCAGTCTATAAAAGACTGTTTTGGTTTTTCGATTCTTTCTCTTAAAATTTCTTCTTCAACACCTACTTCTCTTTACATACAACTCTTCTAGACATAATTCCTTAGTGTTTCAAGCTTTTAGTAGAGTTTTCAAGCTTTGGGAAATTGTAGAAAACTTCATAGGAACATAAAACAGATTGCTGTAAGTACATCTTTGCACCTCTCTTGTACTTAACTTAGTTATTTATGTTCTAAAAGTTGTGTAAACTAATCCCTAGCACTTTACATACTCAGGGGAAGCTGTAGGAAGGGTAAACCACTTGGAATAAGGAGTTTAAGTGCATTAAGCACCCTAAGTGAAGGTACACACTTAGTTTGGATTGTAACCTAGAGATATTTTTCCTTCATATGGTTGGATGATTGTCAGTTGGGTATAATGGATTACATGAAAAAGAAGAATTATGTATTTGGGATTAATGGATAGATACATTTATTATTGTTATTGTGGGCAAGGTTTAGGTTAATTAGTATCTATTCGAAGAATGATTGTTGAAAGAGATTATATTAGAAAGAGTTAGTTAGATTGGTTTCCGGGTATAGGGATCTACGAGTGGTTTCGATTCATATTGTTATTGTTGTGAGGTGTATTATTGTAGAGTTCAAGTTAGAGTTGGCGATCAATTGCCCATGATTATACTTGGTGGTGTATTACTATGGAATTGGATTGCGTTTGAGGTAACTTTTATGTTCAGTAAAATCATTTACTCATGCCCTTCGTGTGTGGATCTCTTTGTTCGTTTTTGATAATTAAGTTCGTACTATGGCCATAGATATGAATGTGATGATGAAATGTCGTTGATTATATGAATATGCAATTGTTTTGCTGGCTTAGTTTATGAACCGAAAATAGAAAGTGGGCAAGGTATGGGTGGAGGATGGTTACTCTTTTGACCTGGTATGGTCGACTACACTCCATAATGAACCTTGGGGGTAGTATTCTTGGGCTCCATAACGAACCTTGGAGGCGGCGTTTGTCCGAATCCCGTACTTGCCACCTGATTTATTTAAGAGAATGAGCTATACCAGCGTTGTAACGAAAAGGAAATGATTTGATAAATAAAATGTTTATAACGGGTCAAGTAAAGGTTACGAGTTTTCCACTCATTTTGGAATTTTGTTTGTTTTGTATTTCTTCCCTGAATTTGCGAGGTTTGGTGTTGTAAGCTCGGAATTGGAAGTGAAGCAAGATAAAGATGTCTTGTGGATTAAAGATTGAGTTTGTATTTTAGATAGTTGATTCGGGAATAGTTACCGATATTTCATTGTATATAATTTTTTTTGGGATTTTAGTCGAGTTATTGGTGTATTTAAAGGATATTGTTTTGTGGGCCCATAACCCACAGGTCCAGGATCGTATATTTCGAGGTTGTTTCCACTACAAATGTTATCGATTCATAAGTAATTAGTATTATTTTAGTGCTAATTGAGATTTGTGATTGTTAAGCGAGTTAAGCTAGCAACCTATACAAAGTGGGACTCTCGTATCTATGGATTTTATTGTAGGGTTGCCTCGCTCAAGAAAGTTGAAGGACTCTATATGGGTAATTGTGGACCGACTGACAAAAACAGGTAGATTTATTGCTATAAAGACTACGTGGACGATGAAACAGATGGCGAGATGCATATGTTCGAGAGATCATACGATTACATGGTACCCCACGAACTATCATCTCGATAGGGATACTCGGTTTCCATCTAACTTCGGGGAAAGTTACAAGAAGCATTTGGGACACGACTACATATGAGCACAGCTTTCCATCCAGCAACTGATGGACAGACGGAAAGAACGATTCAAACATTAGAAGATATGTTACGAGCTTGTGTAATGGAGTTTCAAGGATCATGGGAGGATCATTTAGCACTTATTGAATTCTCATATAATAACAGTCATCATTCTAGCATTAGAATGGCTCCTTATGAAGCGTTATGTGGCCGGAAATGTCGTATGCCAATTTGTTGGGATGACTTGAATCGTCAAGTGCCAACTGGACTGAGCGATCCAAGAAACAATGGAACAAATTAGGATGATTCGGGGATAAGATGAGAGCAAAGACAAGATCGTCGGAAGAAGTACGCCGATCTAAGAAGAAGGAAGTTAGAGTTTGAGGTTGGAGATAAAGTATTTCTCAAAATTTCACCTACACGGTGAGTAAGGAGATTTGGAGTTAAAGGCAAATTGAGCCCTAAGTATGTTGGCCCGTATGAGATAATAAATAGAATTGGAGAAGTAGCATATGAACTAGCTTTACCAGTAGAACTAGCCAAAGTGCATAATGTTTTCCATGTGTCTCAACTAAGGAAATATGTCCATGACCCATCCCATGTGTTATCCTATGAACCACTGAAATTAGATGAGGCGTTGACTTATGAAGAAAAACCCTTACAAATATTAGATCACCGGGAAAAAGTATTAAGACACAAAACGATCCCGCTCGTGAAAGTATTGTGGTCTAATCATGGAATAGAAGAAGCCACTTGGGAAAAAGAAGCAGATATGCGAGATCAATATCCACAGTTATTTTCAAAAGGTAATATTTTAAGTTTCGAGGACGAAACTTCTTTTAAGAGGGGTAGAATGTAATAGCCCTAAGAAAATCCTAAACCTAAAACCCCAACTTTGTGTTAAAGTGTAGGATCACATTAGAAAATAAACAAAGTGCAAGTATAACAAAGTGTATTTCTCTTGAATTGTGTTTAAATAATTGATTTATATGTGTTACATGAGTTATTGTTATAAGAAATGCCAAAGTAGCTAAGAGGTATCATTGTCAGTGGTTAAGAAAGCTTTGGAAACCAATAGATAAGTTAGAAATCCCTTGAGAGCTTATTCCTTAAGATTACGAAAATCGCATAAGGACTGTTTTATCGCATAGCAATGAACTTCCAGTTAAATGGCCTTTTGAGATTGAATACATGCTCAAAATCTATTTAAATTGGATATAACCAAAGTTTGGGATGTCTTAAGGATAAAATGATCATTCACCATCATAATTTACGTGGCTAAATAGGGTGAATTCCATACATAGTAAAATCTGGCCAGCTAAAATATCAGTTTGTACCTATCCTCAAAGAATGCCTCTTACCAGCTGCTTGAGTGTCGATCTCTTAAAGATCTTTTCATGCATGAAAGCCAACACATTAAGCTAACACCTCCAACAAGAATCACCCAGAAAGTCCAAGAAACCGACCTCACCCAGAAGAGGTTTCCCTCCCCTGGGGGTACCGCCAGAATCAGTCTATAAAAGACTGTTTTGGTTTTCGATTCTTTCTCTTAACATTTCTTCTTCAACACCTACTTCTCTTTACATACAACTCTTCTAGACATAATTCCTTAGTGTTTAAAGCTTTTAGTAGAGTTTTCAAGCTTTGGGAAATTGTAGAAAACTTCATAGGAACATAGAACAGATTGCTGTAAGTACATCTTTGCACCTCTCTTGTACTTAACTTAGTTATTTATGTTCTAAAACTTATGTAAACTAATTCCTATCACTTTACATATTCAGGGGAAGGTGTAGAAAGAGTAAACTACTTGAGATAAGAAGTTTTAAGTGCACTAAGCAACCTAAGTGAAGATACACACTTAGTTTGGATTGTAAACTAGAGTTTTTCCTACCTATGGTTAAATGATTGTTTCTTTCTATTTTGAAGCATGATTATGAAATGAAATATCTTATGATATGCATATTAGTATGTGTGCTTTGAGTATATGACATGGATTTGGCATGCTATGGTTCACTTGAGATGTTTTACTTATCCTAAGCTGAGCTTAAAGACTAAATTGCCATGTTTATGCTTCTAAATGGAATTTGTAAAGTATATGGAATTGTATGGTAATGAAACACTAAATGTATTGGTTTTAATCACGGAAGCGAGGCGTGAGCATACACCCGGGTTAGGGCGGGTATTCCCTAACTGTTACCCAACCAAGAGGGGGAAATCTTGGCGGAAGTAGGACATGTCCGGGTTAAGTCTTGCAAGTAGAACAGTAAAAGGTGGGGTGACGACCCTCAATAGTTTGCTACACTCGCGTTCATATTAAAAGAATGATCTTATGAAAACTCTAAGTAATTCAGCTGGTTATGTTTACTTGCTATTATAATGATGTGTTATCAATTAGTTTTCAAAACACACCTAAACATGTATTTTCTATTATATAGTGTGTACTCGGCTTTGCGATAGTGTTGTCATTTACGTGGCTTGTCACTTGGTGGGTGGCGAGTCCAACTTTGTTGCGGGTTAAGAC
The DNA here is from genome assembly GCA_947646795.1 of Beta lomatogona. Classification (NCBI taxonomy): domain Eukaryota; kingdom Viridiplantae; phylum Streptophyta; class Magnoliopsida; order Caryophyllales; family Amaranthaceae; genus Beta; species Beta lomatogona. The sequence continues at coordinate 12,996 of CANSNZ010001092.1, forward strand.
AAGGACATTGGATAAAAGAGTTACTTTTGTAATGGACTTTTAGTAATGTAAATTAAGAGATGCTATATATATATTATATATATATGTATGTATGTACTTGTAGTATGAATAAGGAATAATAGACTAAGGAACCTTGGTTACTTTAATGGAAGTTGTTATAAGAACAAGTTTGTAGCTATTATATGATAAAATTGAGTATTGTTATGTGTTAATTCGATATTCTCTTCCTTACATGTTGAGAATGTCACGGTAGTAGCCTAAATCTTATCTGGATACGCTTTCGTTGTGATTAAACTCTGTGGATTCGGGTTAGTAGGGATTTGGGCTGTTACAAATGGTATCTAACCCGGACATGTCCTACTTCCGCCAAGATTTCCCCCTCTTGGTTGGGTAACAGTTAGGGAATACCCGCCCTAACCCGGGTGTATGCTCACGCCTCGCTTCCGTGATTAAAACCAATACATTTAGTGTTTCATTACCATACAATTCCATATACTTTACAAATTCCATTTAGAAGCATAAACATGGCAATTTAGTGTTTAAGCTCAGCTTAGGATAAGTAAAACATCTCAAGTGAACCATAGCATGCCAAATCCATGTCATATACTCAAAGCACACATACTAATATGCATATCATAAGATATTTCATTTCATAATCATGCTTCAAAATAGAAAGAAACAATCATTTAACCATAGGTAGGAAAAACTCTAGGTTACAATCCAAACTAAGTGTGTACCTTCACTTAGGTTGCTTAGTGCACTTAAAACTTCTTATCTCAAGTAGTTTACTCTTTCTACACCTTCCCCTGAATATGTAAAGTGATAGGAATTAGTTTACACAAGTTTTAGAACATAAATAACTAAGTTAAGTACAAGAGAGGTGCAAAGATGTACTTACAAAGCAATCTGTTCTATGTTCCTATGAAGTTTTCTACAATTTCCCAAAGCTTGAAAACTCTACTAAAAGCTTGAAACACTAAGGAATTATGTCTAGAAGAGTTGTATGTAAAGAGAAGTAGGTGTTGAAGAAGAAATTTTAAGAGAAAGAATCGAAAAACCAAAACAGTCTTTTATAGACTGATTACGCGGTACCCCCGGGGGAGGGAAACCTCTTCCGGGTGAGGTCGGTTTCTTGGACTTTCTGGGTGATTCTTGTTGGAGGTGTTAGCTTAATGTGTTGGATTTCATGCATGAAAAGATCTTTAAGAGATCGACACTCAAGCAGCTGGTAAGAGGCATTCTTTGAGGATAGGTACAAACTGATATTTTAGCTGGCCAGATTTTACTATGTATGGAATTCACCCTATTTAGCCACGTAAATTATGATGGTGAATGATCATTTTATCCTTAAGACATCCCAAACTTTGGTTATATCCAATTTGAATAGATTTTGAGCATGTATTCAATCTCAAAAGGCCTTTTAACTGGAAGTTCATTGCTATGCGATAAAACAGTCCTTATGCGATTTTCGTAATCTTAAGGAATAAGCTCTCAAGGGATTTCTAACTTATCTATTGGTTTCCAAAGCTTTCTTAACCACTAACAATGATACCTCTTAGCTACTTTGGCATTTCTTATAACAATAACTCATGTAACACATATAAATCAACTATTTAAACACAATTCAAGAGAAATACACTTTGTTATACTTGCACTTTGTTTATTTTCTAATGTGATCCCACACTTTAACACAAAGTTGGGGTTTTAGGTTTAGGATTTTCTTAGGGCTATTACATTCTACCCCTCTTAAAAGAAGTTTCGTCCTCGAAACTTAAAATATTACCTTTTGAAAATAACTGTGGATATTGATCTCGCATATCTGGTTCTTTTTCCCAAGTGGCTTCTTCTATTCCATGATTAGACCACAATACTTTCACGAGCGGGATCGTTTTGTGTCTTAATACTTTTCCCGGTGATCTAATATCTCGTAAGGGTTTTTCTTCATAAGTCAACGCCTCATCTAATTTCAGTGGTTCATAGGATAACACATGGGATGGGTCATGGACATATTTCCTTAGTTGAGACACATGGAAAACATTATGCACTTTGGCTAGTTCTACTGGTAAAGCTAGTTCATATGCTACTTCTCCAATTCTATTTATTATCTCATACGGGCCAACATACTTAGGGCTCAATTTGCCTTTAACTCCAAATCTCCTTACTCCCCGTGTAGGTGAAATTTTGAGAAATACTTTATCTCCAACCTCAAACTCTAACTTCCTTCTTCTTAGATCAGCGTACTTCTTCTGACGATCTTGTGTTGCTCTCATCTTATCCTGAATCATCCTAATTTGTTCCATTGTTTCTTGGATCAGCTCAGGTCCAGTTGGCACTTGACGATTCAAGTCATCCCAACAAATTTGACGCAAACTGGATACCATTTGTAACAGCCCAAATCCCTACTAACCCGAATCCACAGAGTTTAATCACAACGAAAGCGTATCCAGATAAGATTTAGGCTACTACCATGACATTCTCAACATGTAAGGAAGAGAATATCGAATTAACACATAACAATACTCAATTTTATCATATAACAGCTACAAACTTGTTCTTATAACAACTTCCATTAAAAGTAACCAAGGTTCCTTAGTCTATTATTCCTTATTCATACTACAAGTACATACATACATATATATATATATAATATATATAGCATCTCTTAATTTACATTACTTAAAGTCCATTACAAAAGTAACTCTTTTATCCAATGTCCTTGTCTTAACCTGCAACAAAGTTGGACTCTGCCACCCACCAAGTGACAGGCCACAGAAATGACAACACTATCAGCAAAGCTGAGTACACACTGTATAATAGAAAATACATGTTTAGGTGTGTTTTGAAAACTAATTGATAACACATCATTATAATAGCAAGTAAACATAACCAGCTGAATTACTTAGAGTTTTCATAAGATCATTCTTTTAATATGAACGCGAGTGTAGCAAACTATTGAGGGTCGTCACCCCACCTTTTACTGTTCTACTTGCAAGACTTAACCCGGACATGTCCTACTTCCGCCAAGATTTCCCCCTCTTGGTTGGGTAACAGTTAGGGAATACCCGCCCTAACCCGGGTGTATGCTCACGCCTCGCTTCCGTGATTAAAACCAATACATTTAGTGTTTCATTACCATACAATTCCATATACTTTACAAATTCCATTTAGAAGCATAAACATGGCAATTTAGTGTTTAAGCTCAGCTTAGGATAAGTAAAACATCTCAAGTGAACCATAGCATGCCAAATCCATGTCATATACTCAAAGCACACATACTAATATGCATATCATAAGATATTTCATTTCATAATCATGCTTCAAAATAGAAAGAAACAATCATTTAACCATAGGTAGGAAAAACACTAGGTTACAATCCAAACTAAGTGTGTACCTTCACTTAGGTTGCTTAGTGCACTTAAAACTTCTTATCTCAAGTAGTTTACTCTTTCTACACCTTCCCCTGAATATGTAAAGTGATAGGAATTAGTTTACATAAGTTTTAGAACATAAATAACTAAGTTAAGTACAAGAGAGGTGCAAAGATGTACTTACAAGCAATCTGTTCTATGTTCCTATGAAGTTTTCTACAATTTCCCAAAGCTTGAAAACTCTACTAAAAGCTTGAAACACTAAGGAATTATGTCTAGAAGAGTTGTATGTAAAGAGAAGTAGGTGTTGAAGAACAAGAATTAGGAGAAAAGGACGAAAAACCATGACACCCTTTTATAGGGCCTGTTCTGGCGGTACCCTAAGGGGAGGGAAACCTCTTCTGGGTGAGGTCGGTTTCTTGGACTTTCTGGGTGATTCTTGCTTGAGGTGTTAGCTTAATGTGTTGGCTTTCATGCATGAAAAGATCTTTAAGAGATCGACACTCAAGTAGCTGGTAAGAGGCATTCTTTGAGGATAGGTACAAACTGATATTTTAGCTGGCCAGATTTTACTATGTATGGGATTCACCCTATTTAGCCACGTAAATTATGATGGTGAATGATCATTTTATCCTTAAGACATCCCAAACTTTGGTTATATCCAATTTGAATAGATTTTGAGCATGTATTCAATCTCAAAAGGCCTTTTAACTGGAAGTTCATTGCTATGCGATAAAACAGTCCTTATGCGATTTTCGTAATCTTAAGGAATAAGCTCTCAAGGAATTTCTAACTTATCTATTGGTTTCCAAAGCTTTCTTAACCACTAACAATGATACCTCTTAGCTACTTTGGCATTTCTTATAACAATAACTCATGTAACACATATAAATCAACTATTTAAACACAATTCAAGAGAAATACACTTTGTTATACTTGCACTTTGTTTATTTTCTAATGTTATCCCACACTTTAACACAAAGTTGGGGTTTTAGGTTTAGGATTTTCTTAGGGCTATTACATTCTACCCCTCTTAATAGAAGTTTCGTCCTCGAAACTTAAAATATTACCTTTTGAAAATAACTGTGGATATTGATCTCGCATATCTGCTTCTTTTTCCCAAGTGGCTTCTTCTGTTCCATGATTAGACCACAATACTTTCACGAGCGGGATCGTTTTGTGTCTTAATACTTTTTCCCGGTGATCTAATATCTGTAAGGGTTTTTCTTCATAAGTCAACGCCTCATCTAATTTCAGTGGTTCATAGGATAACACATGGGATGGGTCATGGACATATTTCCTTAGTTGAGACACATGGAAAACATTATGCACTTTGGCTAGTTCTACTGGTAAAGCTAGTTCATATGCTACTTCTCCAATTCTATTTAATATCTCATACGGGCCAACATACTTAGGGCTCAATTTGCCTTTAACTCCAAATCTCCTTACTCCCCGTGTAGGTGAAATTTTGAGAAATACTTTATCTCCAACCTCAAACTCTAACTTCCTTCTTCTTAGATCAGCGTACTTCTTCTGACGATCTTGTGCTGCTCTCATCTTATCCTGAATCATCCTAATTTCTTCCATTGTTTCTTGGATCAGCTCAGGTCCAGTTGGCACATGACGATTCAAGTCATCCCAACAAATTGGCATACGACATTTCCGGCCATATAACGCTTCATAAGGAGCCATTCTAATGCTAGAATGATGACTGTTATTATATGAGAATTCAATAAGTGCTAAATGATCCTCCCATGGTCCTTGAATTCTAGTTTAATCATTTGTAACATTATTATCTATTTACTTCTCCAATTCCATTATACCCAAATCCCTACTAACCCGAATCCACAGAGTTTAATCACAACGAAAGCGTATCCAGATAAGATTTAGGCTACTACCATGACATTCTCAACATGTAAGGAAGAGAATATCGAATTAACACATAAAAATACTCAATTTTATCATATAACAGCTACAAACTTGTTCTTATAACAACTTCCATTAAAAGTAACCAAGGTTCCTTAGTCTATTATTCCTTATTCATACTACAAGTACATACATACATATATATATATATAACATATATAGCATCTCTTAATTTACATTACTAAAAGTCCATTACAAAAGTAACTCTTTTATCCAATGTCCTTGTCTTAACCTGCAACAAAGTTGGACTCTGCCACCCACCAAGTGACAGGCCACAGAAATGACAACACTATCAGCAAAGCTGAGTACACACTGTATAATAGAAAATACATGTTTAGGTGTGTTTTGAAAACTAATTGATAACACATCATTATAATAGCAAGTAAACATAACCAGCTGAATTACTTAGAGTTTTCATAAGATCATTCTTTTAATATGAACGCGAGTGTAGCAAACTATTGAGGGTCGTCACCCCACCTTTTACTGTTCTGCTTGCAAGACATAACCTGGACATGTCCTACTTCCGCCAAGATTTCCCCCTCTTGGTTGGGTAACAGTTAGGGAATACCCGCCCTAACCCGGGTGTATGCTCACGCCTCGCTTCCGTGATTAAAACCAATACATTTAGTGTTTCATTACCATACAATTCCATATACTTTACAAATTCCATTTAGAAGCATAAACATGGCAATTTAGTGTTTAAGCTCAGCTTAGGATAAGTAAAACATCTCAAGTGAACCATAGCATGCCAAATCCATGTCATATACTCAAAGCACACATACTAATATGCATATCATAAGATATTTCATTTCATAATCATGCTTCAAAATAGAAAGAAACAATCATTTAACCATAGGTAGGAAAAACTCTAGGTTACAATCCAAACTAAGTGTGTACCTTCACTTAGGTTGCTTAGTGCACTTAAAACTTCTTATCTCAAGTAGTTTACTCTTTCTACACCTTCCCCTGAATATGTAAAGTGATAGGAATTAGTTTACATAAGTTTTAGAACATAAATAACTAAGTTAAGTACAAGAGAGGTGCAAAGATGTACTTATAGCAATCTGTTCTATGTTCCTATGAAGTTTTCTACAATTTCCCAAAGCTTGAAAACTCTACTAAAAGCTTGAAACACTAAGGAATTATGTCTAGAAGAGTTGTATGTAAAGAGAAGTAGGTGTTGAAGAACAATAATTAGGAGAAAAGGACGAAAAACCATGACACCCTTTTATAGGGCCTGTTTGCGCGGTACCCTAAGGGGAGGGAAACCTCTTCTGGGTGAGGTCGGTTTCTTGGACTTTCTGGGTGATTCTTGCTTGAGGTGTTAGCTTAATGTGTTGGCTTTCATGCATGAAAAGATCTTTAAGAGATCGACACTCAAGCAGCTGGTAAGAGGCATTCTTTGAGGATAGGTACAAACTGATATTTTAGCTGGCCAGATTTTACTATGTATGGGATTCACCCTATTTAGCCACGTAAATTATGATGGTGAATGATCATTTTATCCTTAAGACATCCCAAACTTTGGTTATATCCAATTTGAATAGATTTTGAGCATGTATTCAATCTCAAAAGGCCTTTTAACTGGAAGTTCATTGCTATGCGATAAAACAGTCCTTATGCGATTTTCGTAATCTTAAGGAATAAGCTCTCAAGGGATTTCTAACTTATCTATTGGTTTCCAAAGCTTTCTTAACCACTAACAATGATACCTCTTAGCTACTTTGGCATTTCTTATAACAATAACTCATGTAACACATATAAATCAACTATTTAAACACAATTCAAGAGAAATACACTTTGTTATACTTGCACTTTGTTTATTTTCTAATGTGATCCCACACTTTAACACAAAGTTGGGGTTTTAGGTTTAGGATTTTCTTAGGGCTATTACATTCTACCCCTCTTAAAAGAAGTTTCGTCCTCGAAACTTAAAATATTACCTTTTGAAAATAACTCGTGGATATTGATCTCGCATATCCGCTTCTTTTTCCCAAGTGGCTTCTTCTATTCCATGATTAGACCACAATACTTTCACGAGCGGGATCGTTTTGTGTCTTAATACTTTTTCCCGGTGATCTAATATCTGTAAGGGTTTTTCTTCATAAGTCAACGCCTCATCTAATTTCGGTGGTTCATAGGATAACACATGGGATGGGTCATGGACATATTTCCTTAGTTGAGACACATGGAAAACATTATGCACTTTGGCTAGTTCTACTTGGTAAAGCTAGTTCATATGCTACTTCTCCAATTCTATTTAATATCTCATACGGGCCAACATACTTAGGGCTCAATTTGCCTTTAACTCCAAATCTCCTTACTCCCAGTGTAGGTGAAATTTTGAGAAATACTTTATCTCCAACCTCAAACTCTAACTTCCTTCTTCTTAGATCGGCGTACTTCTTCGACGATCTTGTCTTTGCTCTCATCTTATCCTGAATCATCCTAATTTGTTCCATTGTTTCTTGGATCGGCTCGAGTCCAGTTGGCACTTGACGATTCAAGTCATCCCAACAAATTGGCATACGACATTTTCGGCCATATAACGCTTCATAAGGAGCCATTCTAATGCTAGAATGATGACTGTTATTATATGAGAATTCATTAAGTGCTAAATGATCCTCCCATGATCCTTGAAACTCCATTACACAAGCTCGTAACATATCTTCTAATGTGTGAATCGTTCTTTCCGTCTCGTCCATCGGTTCTTTGGATGGAAAGCTGTGCTCATATGTAGTCGTGTCCCAAATGCTTCTTGTTACTTTCCCCAGAAGTTAGATAGAAACCGAGTATCCCTATCAGAGATGATAGTTCGTGGGGTACCATGTAATCGTATGATCTCTCGAACATATGCATCTGCCATCTGTTTCATCGTCCACGTAGTCTTTAAAGCAATAAATCTACCTATTTTTGTCAGTCGGTCCACAATTACCCATATAGAGTCCTTCAACTTTCTTGAGCGAGGCAACCCAACAATAAAATCCATAGATACAGAGTCCCACTTCCAATCAGGTATTGGTAATGGTTGTAGCATTCCAGGCATCTTCCCTCGATCGAATTTGATCTTTTGACACGTCAAACATCTTGCGACAAATTTTGAAGCATCTCTTTTAAGTCCTTTCCACCAAAAAGTCTTCTTGAGATCCTTTATCGGTTTATCTCTCCCCTGGGTGGATGGAGTAAGAGCTATTGTGGGCTTCCCCTAAGATTTTATCCTTTAACTCACGGTTATCCGGAACACACCATCGATTATGGATCATAATACTTCCATTCTCATGAAAGCAAAAATCGGTAGATTCCCCTTTTTCTATCTTACATCTTATTTTACTCAAGAATGGGTCATGTTGTTGTTTTTGTATAATTTCATCGAATAAAGTTGGTTGAATAGTCATTGTATTAAGGATACCTTGGGTCTCTCCCTTTTGTACAATGGCTAAATCCAATCTTCTCATATCTTCATAAATTTCTTGTGGCACAGAAATAAGTTCATTCACCATTCTTCGAGCCATTCTACTTAAGGCGTCCGCCACTCGATTGGCTTTCCCTGGATGATACTTGGATATCTATCTCATAATCCTTGATCAATTCCAACCACCTTCGTTGTCGCATATTCGGATCTCTCGTGTAAAGATGTACTTTAAACTTTTATGGTCGGTGAAGATTTTACATGGAACGCCATTCGGATAATGTCGCCACAACTTTAATGCAAACACAATCGCAGCCCGAGTTCTAGGTCGTGTACCGGGTAATTTCCCTCATGAGGTCTCAATTGTCTAGAGGCGTAAGCAATAACTTTCCCTTTCTGCATCAATACACAACCCAAACCTTCTTTTGACGCATCACTATATATCTCGTACTCCTCCTTGTCAGTTGGTAGGGTTAACACTGGAGCACTAGTTAACTTTCGTTTCAACTCCTGAAAAGCTTTTTCACATTTTTCTGTCCATTGAAATTTCACATTTTTCCGCATCAACATAGTAATTGGCAGGGAAATCGTTGATAAATTATCCACAAATTTCCTATAATACCCTGCTAAACCCATAAAACTCCGTACTTCTGAAACATTTGTTGGTGTTGACCATTCGACAATCGCTTTTATCTTTTCAGGATCAACCATCACTCCCTCTTTTGAGATTACATGCCCCAAGAATGATATTTCAGATAACCAAAAATTACACTTACTTAGCTTAGCATATAATTTCTTTTCTTTCAATATGTCTAATACTATCCTTAGATGATTCCCATGGTCTCTTTCATTTTTCGAGTACACTAGTATATCATCAATAAAGACCACTACGAACTGATCTAAATAGGCCTTAAAATATCTCTGCATCAAATCCATAAATGCGGCTGGAGCATTAGTCAGTCCAAAAGGCATTACCACAAACTCATAATGACCGTATCTTGTTCGGAACGCCGTTTTAGGAATATCTTCGTCAGCAATCCTCATTTGATGATACCCTGATCTCAAATCTATCTTCGAGAAAACTTCAGCACCTTTTAGCTGGTCAAACAAATCATCTATTCTAGGAAGAGGGTACCTATTCTTGACTGTAATCTTATTAATCTCTCTATAATCTATACACAATCTCATTGTTCCGTCTTTCTTTCGAACAAATAGCACAGGGGCTCCCCATGGCGACACACTCGGCCGATATATCCTTTTTGCAACGGCTCCTCTAATTGTTTCTTTAATTCGACCATCTCCGCCGGGGCCATCCGATATGGACTTCTAGAAATGGGTGTTGCTCCAGGCACTAAATCAATGTGAAAATCTACTATACGTTTAGGGGGCACTCCAGGTAGTTCTTCAGGAAATACATCTGGAAATTCTTTCACTATCGGAATCTCCTCTACCTTTAAGGAATTTGCAGTTGTGTCAATTACATGGCACAAGTAAGCATTACTTCCTCTTCTTACTTCCTTGGCAATCTTCATTACGAGACACAACCTTTACTCTCGGCTTCTTTGTAACTCCTTGATATACAATTTTATCATCTTGTGGGGTTTTCAACTGAATTGTCTGTGTTTCGCACTTGATCACAGCTTCATATTTACTAAGCCAGTCCATTCCCAAAATTACATCGTAATATCCTAAGTCAAATTGTACTAGATCGGCTATTAACTCAACACCAGCCACATTTATACAACATTCTTTATATAACTTCTCACACTTAACTCGTAAACCATCAGGAAGATCTATTGCTAATTTTATTTTTGATTGTTTTGGGATTGGATTCAATCTTTTTAAGAAACAAGGAGGATATAAATGAATTCGATGCTCCAGAATCAAAAAGAACATATGCATGCACATGATTCACAAGGAAAGTTCCGGAGATTACATTACCTCCATCCCTGGTAAGTTCAGTCTCCTCGTTTCTACTAACAAGTCGATTTTCATCCTCGAAAAACTCGGTTTGTACCTCCCCTTCAGTATCCATGGCATACATTTTCCCAGCTATCTTTCCTGAATTTTCAAACGATCCTCCTCGATTGTTGCGATTAAAACTTGATCCTCCTTGGTGTCCTTTTTCATTACCCACTCCAAATTTGCTAGGTCCAGCTTGTTGTTTTACATCTCCGAACGTTTTTACATTCTGCCTAGCCAACTCTTGGACAATCCCTAGCAAAATGTCCAGGTTTCTTACATTCATAACATATATTCTTTCCATCACAAGTCTTTCCCAAATGTTCCTTCCCGCATTGATAACATCTTCGATCTTTAGGTTGAGTATGTTGTTGGAAGTTTGGTGCACGTGCAACTGGCTGAGCAAATCGAGGCTTTTTATTTTTCTCCTCTTCATCATTTCCAACATTCCTCCGTTTACTCACCTCTCTTTCTTTCTCACTAATTCTTTCTTGTTCCAATGATCTATCATATAATTCTTGAAAATTTATACAGTGTCCCACCCTCTTCTGATAAGTAAAATTCAGTCCTTCGAAAAACCGTGTTACCCTAAACTTTTCAGACTTCACCAAATCAGGTGCAAATCGGGATAACTCTATAAACTTTGTTGTGTATTCCACTATCGACATCTTACCCTGACGTAAGTTTAGGAATTCACACTCCTTCTTAGTCTGAAGTGCAGGTGGATAAAACCTCTCACGTAATTTCTCGAGGAACTTATCCCAAGTAAATTAGCAATAGATCTTACATCACCTTAGAACGATTCAAACATTAGAAGATATGTTACGAGCTTGTGTAATGGAGTTTCAAGGATCATGGGAGGATCATTTAGCACTTATTGAATTCTCATATAATAACAGTCATCATTCTAGCATTAGAATGGCTCCTTATGAAGCGTTATATGGCCGGAAATGTCGTATGCCAATTTGTTGGGATGACTTGAATCGTCAAGTGCCAACTGGACCTGAGCTGATCCAAGAAACAATGGAACAAATTAGGATGATTCAGGATAAGATGAGAGCAGCACAAGATCGTCAGAAGAAGTACGCTGATCTAAGAAGAAGGAAGTTAGAGTTTGAGGTTGGAGATAAAGTATTTCTCAAAATTTCACCTACACGGGGAGTAAGGAGATTTGGAGTTAAAGGCAAATTGAGCCCTAAGTATGTTGGCCCGTATGAGATAATAAATAGAATTGGAGAAGTAGCATATGAACTAGCTTTACCAGTAGAACTAGCCAAAGTGCATAATGTTTTCCATGTGTCTCAACTAAGGAAATATGTCCATAACCCATCCCATGTGTTATCCTATGAACCACTGAAATTAGATGAGGCGTTGACTTATGAAGAAAAACCCTTACAGATATTAGATCACCGGGAAAAAGTATTAAGACACAAAACGATAGCGCTCGTGAAAGTATTGTGGTCTAATCATGGAATAGAAGAAGCCACTTGGGAAAAAGAAGCAGATATGCGAGATCAATATCCACAGTTATTTTCAAAAGGTAATATTTTAAGTTTCGAGGACGAAACTTCTTTTAAGAGGGGTAGAATGTAATAGCCCTAAGAAAATCCTAAACCTAAAACCCCAACTTTGTGTTAAAGTGTGGGATCACATTAGAAAATAAACAAAGTGCAAGTATAACAAAGTGTATTTCTCTTGAATTGTGTTTAAATAATTGATTTATATGTGTTACATGAGTTATTGTTATAAGAAATGCCAAAGTAGCTAAGAGGTATCATTGTTAGTGGTTAAGAAAGCTTTGGAAACCAATAGATAAGTTAGAAATCCCTTGAGAGCTTATTCCTTAAGATTACGAAAATCGCATAAGGACTGTTTTATCGCATAGCAATGAACTTCCAGTTAAAAGGCCTTTTGAGATTGAATACATGCTCAAAATCTATTTAAATTGGATATAACCAAAGTTTGGGATGTCTTAAGGATAAAATGATCATTCACCATCATAATTTACGTGGCTAAATAGGGTGAATCCCATACATAGTAAAATCTGGCCAGCTAAAATATCAGTTTGTACCTATCCTCAAAGAATGCCTCTTACCAGCTGCTTGAGTGTCGATCTCTTAAAGATCTTTTCATGCATGAAAGCCAACACATTAAGCTAACACCTCAAGCAAGAATCACCCAGAAAGTCCAAGAAACCGACCTCACCCAGAAGAGGTTTCCCTCCCTTGGGGTACCGCTGCAACAGCCCTATAAAAGGGTGTCATGGTTTTTCGTCCTTTTCTCCTAATTCTTGTTCTTCAACACCTACTTCTCTTTACATACAACTCTTCTAGACATAATTCCTTAGTGTTTCAAGCTTTTAGTAGAGTTTTCAAGCTTTGGGAAATTGTAGAAAACTTCATAGGAACATAGAACAGATTGCTTGTAAGTACATCTTTGCACCTCTCTTGTACTTAACTTAGTTATTTATGTTCTAAAACTTATGTAAACTAATTCCTATCACTTTACATATTCAGGGAAGGTGTAGAAAGAGTAAACTACTTGAGATAAGAAGTTTTAAGTGCACTAAGCAACCTAAGTGAAGGTACACACTTAGTTTGGATTGTAACCTAGAGTTTTTCCTACCTATGGTTAAATGATTGTTTCTTTCTATTTTGAAGCATGATTATGAAATGAAATATATTATGATATGCATATTAGTATGTGTGCTTTGAGTATATGACATGGATTTGGCATGCTATGGTTCACTTGAGATGTTTTACTTATCCTAAGCTGAGCTTAAACACTAAATTGCCATGTTTATGCTTCTAAATGGAATTTGTAAAGTATATGGAATTGTATGGTAATGAAACACTAAATGTATTGGTTTTAATCACGGAAGTGAGGCGTGAGCATACACCCGGGTTAGGGCGGGTATTCCCTAACTGTTACCCAACCAAGAGGGGGAAATCTTGGCGGAAGTAGGACATGTCCGGGTTAAGTCTTGCAAGCAGAACAGTAAAAGGTGGGGTGACGACCCTCAATAGTTTGCTACACTCGCGTTCATATTAAAAGAATGATCTTATGAAAACTCTAAGTAATTCAGCTGGTTATGTTTACTTGCTATTATAATGATGTGTTATCAATTAGTTTTCAAAACACACCTAAACATGTATTTTCTATTATATAGTGTGTACTCGGCTTTTGCCGATAGTGTTGTCATTTCGTGGCCTGTCACTTGGTGGGTGGCAGAGTCCAACTTTGTTGCAGTTAAGACAAGGACATTGGATAAAAGAGTTACTTTTGTAATGGACTTTTAGTAATGTAAATTAAGAGATGCTATATATATATTATATATATATATGTATGTATGTACTTGTAGTATGAATAAGGAATAATAGACTAAGGAACCTTGGTTACTTTTAATGGAAGTTGTTATAAGAACAAGTTTGTAGCTGTTATATGATAAAATTGAGCATTGTTATGTGTTAATTCGATATTCTCTTCCTTACATGTTGAGAATGTCATGGTAGTAGCCTAAATCTTATCTGGATACGCTTTCGTTGTGATTAAACTCTGTGGATTCGGGTTAGTAGGGATTTGGGCTGTTACAAATGGTGGATAATTTTTCAACGATTTCCCTGCCAATTACTATGTAGATAAGTTAGAAATCCCTTGAGAGCTTATTCCTTAAGATTACGAAAATCGCATAAGGACTGTTTTATCGCATAGCAATGAACTTCCAGTTAAAAGGCCTGTTGAGATTGAATACATGCTCAAAATCTATTTAAATTGGATATAACCAAAGTTTGGGATGTCTTAAGGATAAAATGATCATTCACCATCATAATCTACGTGGCTAAATAGGGTGAATTCGATACATAGTAAAATCTGGCCAGCTAAAATATCAGTTTGTACCTATCCTCAAAGAATGCCTCTTACCAGCTGCTTGAGTGTCGATCTCTTAAAGATCTTTTCATGCATGAAAGCCAACACATTAAGCTAACACCTCAAGCAAGAATCACCCAGAAAGTCCAAGAAACCGACCTCACCCGGAAGAGGTTTCCCTCCCCTTAGGGTACCGCGGAAACAGGCCCTATAAAAGGGTGTCATGGTTTTTCGTCCTTTTCTCCTAATTCTTGTTCTTCAACACCTACTTCTCTTTACATACAACTCTTCTAGACATAATTCCTTAGTGTTTCAAGCTTTTAGTAGAGTTTTCAAGCTTTGGGAAATTGTAGAAAACTTCATAGGAACATAGAACGATTCTTTGTAAGTACATCTTTGCACCTCTCTTGTACTTAACTTAGTTATTTATGTTCTAAAACTTATGTAAACTAATTCCTATCACTTTACATATTCAGGGGAAGGTGTAGAAAGAGTAAACTACTTGAGATAAGAAGTTTTAAGTGCACTAAGCAACCTAAGTGAAGGTACACACTTAGTTTGGATTGTAACCTAGAGTTTTTCCTACCTATGGTTAAATGATTGTTTCTTTCTATTTTGAAGCATGATTATGAAATGAAATATATTATGATATGCATATTAGTATGTGTGCTTTGAGTATATGACATGGATTTGGCATGCTATGGTTCACTTGAGATGTTTTACTTATCCTAAGCCGAGCTTAAACACTAAATTGCCATGTTTATGCTTCTAAATGGAATTTGTAAAGTATATGGAATTGTATGGTAATGAAACACTAAATGTATTGGTTTTAATCACGGAAGTGAGGCGTGAGCATACACCCGGGTTAGGGCGGGTATTCCCTAACTGTTACCCAACCAAGAGGGGGAAATCTTGGCGGAAGTAGGACATGTCCGGGTTAAGTCTTGCAAGCAGAACAGTAAAAGGTGGGGTGACGACCCTCAATAGTTTGCTACACTCGCGTTCATATTAAAAGAATGATCTTATGAAAACTCTAAGTAATTCAGCTGGTTATGTTTACTTGCTATTATAATGATGTGTTATCAATTAGTTTTCAAAACACACCTAAACATGTATTTTCTATTATATAGTGTGTACTCAGCTTTGCTGATAGTGTTGTCATTTCTGTGGCCTGTCACTTGGTGGGTGGCAGAGTCCAACTTTGTTGCAGGTTAAGACAAGGACATTGGATAAAAGAGTTACTTTTGTAATGGACTTTTAGTAATGTAAATTAAGAGATGCTATATATATATTATATATATATATGTATGTATGTACTTGTAGTATGAATAAGGAATAATAGACTAAGGAACCTTGGTTACTTTTAATGGAAGTTGTTATAAGAACAAGTTTGTAGCTGTTATATGATAAAATTGAGCATTGTTATGTGTTAATTCGATATTCTCTTCCTTACATGTTGAGAATGTCATGGTAGTAGCCTAAATCTTATCTGGATACGCTTTCGTTGTGATTAAACTCTGTGGATTCGGGTTAGTAGGGATTTGGGCTGTTACAAATGGTGGATAATTTTTCAACGATTTCCCTGCCAATTACTATGTAGATAAGTTAGAAATCCCTTGAGAGCTTATTCCTTAAGATTACGAAAATCGCATAAGGACTGTTTTATCGCATAGCAATGAACTTCCAGTTAAAAGGCCTGTTGAGATTGAATACATGCTCAAAATCTATTTAAATTGGATATAACCAAAGTTTGGGATGTCTTAAGGATAAAATGATCATTCACCATCATAATCTACGTGGCTAAATAGGGTGAATTCGATACATAGTAAAATCTGGCCAGCTAAAATATCAGTTTGTACCTATCCTCAAAGAATGCCTCTTACCAGCTGCTTGAGTGTCGATCTCTTAAAGATCTTTTCATGCATGAAAGCCAACACATTAAGCTAACACCTCAAGCAAGAATCACCCAGAAAGTCCAAGAAACCGACCTCACCCAGAAGAGGTTTCCCTCCCCTTAGGGTACCGCCAGAACAGGCCCTATAAAAGGGTGTCATGGTTTTTCGTCCTTTTCTCCTAATTCTTGTTCTTCAACACCTACTTCTCTTTACATACAACTCTTCTAGACATAATTCCTTAGTGTTTCAAGCTTTTAGTAGAGTTTTCAAGCTTTAAGAAATTGTAGAAAACTTCATAGGAACATAGAACGGATTCTTTGTAAGTACATCTTTGCACCTCTCTTGTACTTAACATAGTTATTTATGTTCTAAAACTTGTGTAAACTAATTCCTATCACTTTACATATTCAGGGAAAGGTGTAGAAAGAGTAAACTACTTGAGATAAGAAGTTTTAAGTGCACTAAGCAACCTAAGTGAAGGTACACACTTAGTTTGGATTGTAACCTAGAGTTTTTCCTACCTATGGTTAAATGATTGTTTCTTTCTATTTTAAAGCATGATTATGAAATGAAATATCTTATGATATGCATATTAGTATGTGTGCTTTGAGTATATGACATGGATTTGGCATGCTATGGTTCACTTGAGATGTTTTACTTATCCTAAGCTGAGCTTAAACACTAAATTGCCATGTTTATGCTTCTAAATGGAATTTGTAAAGTATATGGAATTGTATGGTAATGAAACACTAAATGTATTGGTTTTAATCACGGAAGCGAGGCGTGAGCATACACCGGGTTAGGGCGGGTATTCCCTAACTGTTACCCAACCAAGAGGGGGAAATCTTGGCGGAAGTAGGACATTTCCGGGTTAAGTCTTGCAAGCGAACGGTAAAAGGTGGGGTGACGACCCTCAATAGTTTGCTACACTCACGTTCATATTAAAAGAATGATCTTATGAAAACTCTAAGTAATTCAATTGGTTATGTTTACTTGCTATTATAATGATGTGTTATCAATTAGTTTTCAAAACACACCTAAACATGTATTTTCTATTATATAGTGTGTACTCAGCTTTGCTGATAGTGTTGTCATTTTTGTGGCCTGTCACTTGGTGGGTGGCAGAGTCCAACTTTGTTGCAGGTTAAGACAAGGACATTGGATAAAAGAGTTACTTTTGTAATGGACTTTTAGTAATGTAAATTAAGAGATGCTATATATATATTATATATATATATGTATGTATGTACTTGTAGTATGAATAAGGAATAATAGACTAAGGAACCTTGGTTACTTTTAATGGAAGTTGTTATAAGAACAAGTTTGTAGCTGTTATATGATAAAATTGAGCATTGTTATGTGTTAATTCGATATTCTCTTCCTTACATGTTGAGAATGTCATGGTAGTAGCCTAAATCTTATCTGGATACGCTTTCGTTGTGATTAAACTCTGTGGATTCGGGTTAGTAGGGATTTGGGCTGTTACAAATGGTATCAGAGCCAAATTAAGACATTAGAATGTATAAGTATGACCATTCCGCGTTATTCTAAGGTGATTACTATTTTATGAAGTCTGAGTTAGACTAGTTGGTAAACGATGTCTATATGCTTTGATCTTGTAGATGAATCCAGGAAGTAAAGGGAAACCAATAGTGATTGACACTTCTGATTCCGAGGATACGAGTACTGAAAGTCTTGAAAGCATAGGTGAAGATATTCCAGGGATTCGTGAACCAGATACTTTATTCTCTGCTAGCTTGTGTTATACAGATGTACCTGCTTGTGCAAGGCATGTAATGAAGGCAATTGTGGAGTATAATCAAGCAATGGGCCGAGGAGAAGAAAACCCATATGCTCGTCCTGAAGTTCAAGCTTATACATTAGTGAAGACCTTGCCTTTGAATTATCCATGGAGAGATCTTATGCAGGAATATTGGAAGATATTAGACTATTATATTCCTGATAGAGAATTGAGGAGGTCAGAAATTGACTATGCCACAATAGATAAGAAGCTTATACAATGGAATGTCACAGTCGAGGAAGTTTATAGGAGGATTCAAGAAGTGGATCGTAAAGGAAGAAAAGAAGGGGCTATCATAACATATGAAGAGTATAAAACTAGGAAAATCAAGGAATTAGAAGCTCAAATGGTTTGGGAAAATGCTGAAGTGGATGGTGGTAACAAGAACAAGGAACTGCCTCCCAAAAAGAGGAGGGTTGAGGATGAAGCAGGTTCCAGCAGGATAGCCAAAAGTAGGATTGAAGAAGTTAATCAGTCTGAGTTAGATAATAAGGAAATTGAGTATATCAATATTAGTTCTGATAGTGAAGAGATTGAGGAGGAGGATCCCGAGATGGAAATAGAAGAGGCCGAGATAGGAAATGAGGGAATAGAAGACCAGGATACAGAAGGAGATGAAGATATCAAGGATGCAAGTAGTATCTCTTATGAAAGTAGCTCAAGTTATGATTCAGATTACAAGCCAGAAAAGACAGGGTCGGGGAGTAGTAGTGATAGTGGTTATGTTCGAGATCCCTTTCAGTTAGATTAGAGCATTGGAGAGAACTTAAAGTGAAGATGATTTTTTTTGGGGTAACATTATGGTTGGTATAGTATGGGGTGACCTCTTTTTAGGTATATGATGTTAGGATGTATATAGGTGTACTAACTTTTGGGCCTATGAGCCGTGTATATATGTTAGAATATAGTAGTATTAACTAATGTAAATAGTATATATATATTAGTAACTAGTAGTATTGATTACTCGGATATGGTTGTATAAGCTGAAACTATATGCTTTTATATAAGAGCAAATTTTGGTGTGCATATGTGTTGTTCTTTACTTTACTTTTATGTTATGTATTTAATGTATTAAGTAGGAAGGTAATAGTATTTCATTCTCTTTAATTAGATGGTAGGAACTAGAGGTCGTGCTTCATCATCAGGATCTGGTGACTGAATTCACCAAATGGAGGCTAGAAATAACCAGTTAGAAAATATGAATACCCGACTGTTGAACCTTTTGGAGAACAATCATACAAATAGGGATGCAGACGATGAAGGGAAGTATTACAAAAGGTTAGCATCACACAATCCTAGGACTTATGATGGGGAACCCGATCCAGTGAAATTCGAGGACAGGATTGCTTACATGGAGAAACTTTTGGATGTGGTGAATTGTCCGGCAAACATACGAGTGAAGTTAGCATCATTCTATTTAGATGGACCAGCAGATATGTGGTGGAAGACTGTGAAAACTATTGCTCAACAACCTGACTTTACTTGGGATAAGTTCCTCGAGAAATTACATGAGAGGTTTTATCCACTTGCACTTCAGACTAAGAAGGAGTGTGAATTCCTAAACTTACGTCAGGGTAAGATGTCGATAGTGGAATACACAACAAAGTTTATAGAGTTATCCCGATTTGCACCTGATTTGGTGAAGTCTGAAAAGTTTAGGGTAACACGGTTTTTCGAAGGACTGAATTTTACTTATCAAAAGAGGGTGGGACACTGTATAAAATTTCAAGAATTATATGATAGAGCATTGGAACAAGAAAGAATTAGTGAGAAAGAAAGAGAGGTGAGTAAACGGAGGAATGTTGGAAATGATGAAGAGGAGAAAAATAAAAAGCCTCGATTTGCTCGGCCCGGTTGCACGTGCACCAAACTTCCAGCAACGTACTCAACCTAAAGATCGAAGATGTTATCAATGCGGGAAGGAACATTTGGGAAAGACTTGTGATGGAAAGAATATATGTTATGAATGTAAGAAACCTGGACATTTTGCTAGGGATTGTCCAGAGTTGGCTAGGAAGAATGTAAAAACGTTCGGAGATGTAAAACAACAAGCTGGACCTAGCAAATTTGGAGTGGGTAATGAAAAAGGACACCAAGGAGGATCAAGTTTTAATCGCAACAATCGAGGAGGATCGTTTGCAAATTCAGGAAAGATAGCTGGGAAAATGTATGCCATGGATACTGAAGGGGAGGTACAAACCGAGTTTTTCGAGGATGAAAATCGATTGTTAGTAGAAACGAGGAGACCGAACTTACCGGGGATGGAGGTAATGTAATCTCCGGAACTTTCCTTGTGAATCATGTGCCTGCATATGTTCTTTTTGATTCTGGAGCATCGAATTCATTTATATCCTCCTTGTTTCTTAAAAGATTGAATCCAATCCCAAAACAGTCAAAAATAAAATTAGCAATAGATCTTCCTGATGGTTTACGAGTTAAGTGTGAGAAGTTATATAAAGAATGTTGTATAAATGTGGCTGGTGTTGAGTTAATAGCCGATCTAGTACAATTTGACTTAGGATATTACGATGTAATTTTGGGAATGGACTGGCTTAGTAAATATGAAGCTGTGATCAAGTGCGAAACACAGACAATTCAGTTGAAAACCCCACAAGATGATAAAATTGTATATCAAGGAGTTACAAAGAAGCCGAAAGTAAAGGTTATGTCTCGTAATGAAGATTGCCAAGGAAGTAAGAAGAGGAAGTAATGCTTACTTGTGCCATGTAATTGACACAACTGCAAATTCCTTAAAGGTAGAGGAGATTCCGATAGTGAAAAAATTTCCAGATGTATTTCCTGAAGAACTACCTGGAGTGCCGCCTAAACGTATAGTAGATTTTCACATTGATTTAGTGCCTGGAGCAACGCCTATTTCTAGAAGTCCATATCGGATGGCCCCGCGCGGAGATGGTCGAATTAAAGAAACAATTAGAGGAGCTGTTGCAAAAAGGATATATCAGGCCGAGTGTGTCGCCATGGGGAGCCCCTGTGCTATTTGTTTGAAAGAAAGACGGAACAATGAGATTGTGTATAGATTATAGAGAGATTAATAAGATTACAGTCAAGAATAGGTACCCTCTTCCTAGAATAGATGATTTGTTTGACCAGCTAAAAGGTGCTGAAGTTTTCTCGAAGATAGATTTGAGATCAGGGTATCATCAAATGAGGATTCTTGACGAAGATATTCCTAAAACGGCGTTCCGAACAAGATACGGTCATTATGAGTTTGTGGTAATGCCTTTTGGATCGACTAATGCTCCAGCCGCATTTATGGATTTGATGCGAGAGATATTTTAAAGCCTATTTAGATCGGTTCGTAGTGGTCTTTATTGATGATATACTAGTGTACTCGAAAAATGAAAGAGACCATGGGAATCATCTAAGGATAGTATTAGACATATTGAAAGAAAAGAAATTATATGCTAAGCTAAGTAAGTGTAATTTTTGGTAATCTGAAATATCATTCTTGGGGCATGTAATCTCAAAAGAGGGAGTGATGGTTGATCATGAAAAGATAAAAGCGATTGTCGAATGGTCAACACCAACAAATGTTTCAGAAGTACGGAGTTTTATGGGTTTAGCAGGGTATTATAGGAAATTTGTGGATAATTTTTCAACGATTTCCCGCCAATTACTATGTTGATGCGGAAAAATGTGAAATTTCAATGGACGAGAAAAATGTGAAAAAGCTTTTCGGGAGTTGAAACGAAAGTTAACTAGTGCTCCAAGTGTTAACCCTACCAACCGACAAGGAGGAGTACGAGATATATAGTGATGCGTCAAAAGAAGGTTTGGGTTGTGTATTGATGCGAAAGGGAAAGTTATTGCTTACGCCTCTAGACAATTGAGACCTCATGAGGGAAATTACCCGGTACACGACCTAGAACCTGGCTGCAGTTGTGTTTGCATTAAAGTTGTGGCGACATTATCTGTATGGCGTTCCATGTAAAATCTTCACCGACCATAAAAGTTTAAAGTACATCTTTACACAGAGAGATCTGAATATGCGACAACGAAGGTGGTTGGAATTGATCAAGGATTATGAGATAGATATCCAGTATCATCCAGGGAAAGCCAATCGAGTGGCGGACGCCTTAAGTAGAATGCCTCGAAGAATGGTGAATGAACTTATTTCTGTGCCACAAGAAATTTATGAAGATATGAGAAGATTGGATTTAGCCATTGTACAAAAGGGGGATACCCAAGGTATCCTTAATACAATGACTATTCAACCAACTTTATTCGATGAAATTATACAAAAACAACAACATGACCCATTCTTGAGTAAAATAAGATGTAAGATAGAAAAAGGGGAATCTACGATTTTTGCTTTCATGAGAATGGAAGTATTATGATCCATAATCGATGGTGTGTTCCGAGATAACCGTGAGTTAAAGGATAAAATCTTAGGGGAAGCCCACAATAGCTCTTACTCCATCCACCTAGGGAGAGATAAACTGATAAAGGATCTCAAGAAGACTTTTTGGTGGAAAGGACTTAAAAGAGATGCTTCAAAATTTGTCGCAAGATGTTTGACGTGTCAAAAGATCAAATTCGATCGAGGGAAGATGCCTGGAATGCTACAACCATTACCAATACCTGATTGGAAGTGGGACTCTGTATCTATGGATTTTATTGTAGGGTTGCCTCGCTCAAGAAAGTTGAAGGACTCTATATGGGTAATTGTGGACCGACTGACAAAAACAGGTAGATTTATTGCTATAAAGACTACGTGGACGATGAAACAGATGGCAGATGCATATGTTCGAGAGATCATACGATTACATGGTACCCCACGAACTATCATCTCTGATAGGGATACTCGGTTTCTATCTAACTTCTGGGGAAAGTTACAAGAAGCATTTGGGACACGACTACATATGAGCACAGCTTTCCATACAAAGAATCGATGGACGAGACGGAAAGAACGATTCAAACATTAGAAGATATGTTACGAGCTTGTGTAATGGAGTTTCAAGGATCATGGGAGGATCATTTAGCACTTATTGAATTCTCATATAATAACAGTCATCATTCTAGCATTAGAATGGCTCCTTATGAAGCGTTATATGGCCGGAAATGTCGTATGCCAATTTGTTGGGATGACTTGAATCGTCAAGTGCCAACTGGACCTGAGCTGATCCAAGAAACAATGGAACAAATTAGGATGATTCAGGATAAGATGAGAGCAGCACAAGATCGTCAGAAGAAGTACGCTGATCTAAGAAGAAGGAAGTTAGAGTTTGAGGTTGGAGATAAAGTATTTCTCAAAATTTCACCTACACGGGGAGTAAGGAGATTTGGAGTTAAAGGCAAATTGAGCCCTAAGTATGTTGGCCCGTATGAGATAATAAATAGAATTGGAGAAGTAGCATATGAACTAGCTTTACCAGTAGAACTAGCCAAAGTGCATAATGTTTTCCATGTGTCTCAACTAAGGAAATATGTCCATGACCCATCCCACGTGTTATCCTATGAACCACTGAAATTAGATGAGGCGTTGACTTATGAAGAAAAACCCTTACAGATATTAGATCACCGGGAAAAAGTATTAAGACACAAAACGATCCCGCTCGTGAAAGTATTGTGGTCTAATCATGGAATAGAAGAAGCCACTTGGGAAAAAGAAGCAGATATGCGAGATCAATATCCACAGTTATTTTCAAAAGGTAATATTTTAAGTTTCGAGGACGAAACTTCTTTTAAGAGGGGTAGAATGTAATAGCCCTAAGAAAATCCTAAACCTAAAACCCCAACTTTGTGTTAAAGTGTGGGATCACATTAGAAAATAAACAAAGTGCAAGTATAACAAAGTGTATTTCTCTTGAATTGTGTTTAAATAATTGATTTATATGTGTTACATGAGTTATTGTTATAGGAAATGCCAAAGTAGCTAAGAGGTATCATTCTTAGTGGTTAAGAAAGCTTTGGAAACCAATAGATAAGTTAGAAATCCATTGAGAGCTTATTCCTTAAGATTACGAAAATCGCATAAGGACTGTTTTATCGCATAGCAATGAACTTCCAGTTAAAAGGCCTTTTGAGATTGAATACATGCTCAAAATCTATTTAAATTGGATATAACCAAAGTTTGGGATGTCTTAAGGATAGAATGATCATTCACCATCATAATTTACGTGGCTAAATAGGGTGAATTCCATACATAGTAAAATCTGACCAGCTAAAATATCAGTTTGTACCTATCCTCAAAGAATGCCTCTTACCAGCTGCTTGAGTGTCGATCTCTTAAAGATCTTTTCATGCATGAAAGCCAACACATTAAGCTAACAACTCCAACAAGAATAACCCAGAAAGTCCAAGAAACCGACCTCACCCAGAAGAGGTTTCCCTCCCTCGGGGGTACCGCAGAATCAGTCTATAAAAGACTGTTTTGGTTTTTCGATTCTTTCTCTTAAAATTTCTTCTTCAACACCTACTTCTCTTTACATACAACTCTTCTAGACATAATTCCTTAGTGTTTCAAGCTTTTAGTAGAGTTTTCAAGCTTTGGGAAATTGTAGAAAACTTCATAGGAACATAGAACAGATTGCTGTAAGTACATCTTTGCACCTCTCTTGTACTTAACTTAGTTATTTATGTTCTAAAACTTGTGTAAACTAATTCCTATCACTTTACATATTCAGGGGAAGGTGTAGAAAGAGTAAACTACTTGAGATAAGAAGTTTTAAGTGCACTAAGCAACCTAAGTGAAGGTACACACTTAGTTTGGATTGTAACCTAGAGTTTTTCCTACCTATGGTTAAATGATTGTTTCTTTCTATTTTGAAGCATGATTATGAAATGAAATATCTTATGATATGCATATTAGTATGTGTGCTTTGAGTATATGACATGGATTTGGCATGCTATGGTTCACTTGAGATGTTTTACTTATCCTAAGCTGAGCTTAAACACTAAATTGCCATGTTTATGCTTCTAAATGGAATTTGTAAAGTATATGGAATTGTATGGTAATGAAACACTAAATGTATTGGTTTTAATCACGGAAGCGAGGCGTGAGCATACACCCGGGTTAGGGCGGGTATTCCCTAACTGTTACCCAACCAAGAGGGGGAAATCTTGGCGGAAGTAGGACATGTCCGGGTTAAGTCTTGCAAGCAGAACAGTAAAAGGTGGGGTGACGACCCTCAATAGTTTGCTACACTCGCGTTCATATTAAAAGAATGATCTTATGAAAACTCTAAGTAATTCAGCTGGTTATGTTTACTTGCTATTATAATGATGTGTTATCAATTAGTTTTCAAAACACACCTAAACATGTATTTTCTATTATATAGTGTGTACTCAACTTTGCTGATAGTGTTGTCATTTCTATGGCCTGTCACTTGGTGGGTGGCAGAGTCCAACTTTGTTGCAGGTTAAGACAAGGACATTGGATAAAAGAGTTACTTTTGTAATGGACTTTTAGTAATAGCTGGCCAGATTTTACTATGTATGGTAGTAGCCTAATTGACGTGTTTCATAAGGCCTACTTAGATCAGTTCGTAGTGGTCTTTATTGATGATATACTAGTGTACTCGAAAAATGAAAGAGACCATGGGAATCATCTAAGGATAGTATTAGACATATTGAAAGAAAAGAAATTATATGCTAAGCTAAGTAAGTGTAATTTTTGGTTATCTGAACTATCATTCTTGGGGCATGTAATCTCAAAAGAGGGAGTGATGGTTGATCCTGAAAAGATAAAAGCGATTGTCGAATAGTCAACACCAACAAATGTTTCAGAAGTACGGAGTTTTATGGGTTTAGCAGGGTATTATAGGAAATTTGTGGATAATTTTTCAACGATTTCCCTGCCAATTACTATGTTGATGCGGAAAAATGTGAAATTTCAATGGACAGAAAAATGTGAAAAAGCTTTTCAGGAGTTGAAACGAAAGTTAACTAGTGCTCCAAGTGTTAACCCTACCAACGGACAAGGAGGAGTACGAGATATATGGTGATGCGTCAAAAGAAGGTTTGGGTTGTGTATTGATGCAGAAAGGAAAGTTATTGCTTACGCCTCTAGACAATTGAGACCTCATGAGGGAAATTACCCGGTACACGACCTAGAACTGGCTGCAGTTGTGTTTGCATTAAAGTTGTGGCGACATTATCTGTATGGCGTTTCATGTAAAATCTTCACCGACCATAAAAGTTTAAAGTACATCTTTACACAGAGAGATCTGAATATGCGACAACGAAGGTGGTTGGAATTGATCAAGGATTATGAGATAGATATCCAGTATCATCCAGGGAAAGCCAATCGAGTGGCGGACGCCTTAAGTAGAATGCCTCGAAGAATGGTGAATGAACTTATTTCTGTGCCACAAGAAATTTATGAAGATATGAGAAGATTGGATTTAGCCATTGTACAAAAGGGAGAGACCCAAGGTATCCTTAATACAATGACTATTCAACCAACTTTATTCGATGAAATTATACAAAAACAACAACATGACCCATTCTTGAGTAAAATAAGATGTAAGATAGAAAAAGGGGAATCTACTGATTTTTGCTTTCATGAGAATGGAAGTATTATGATCCATAATCGATGGTGTGTTCCAGATAACCGTGAGTTAAAGGATAAAATCATAGGGGAAGCCCACAATAGCTCTTACTCCATCCACCCAGGGAGAGATAAACTGATAAAGGATCTCAAGAAGACTTTTTGGTGGAAAGGACTATAAAGAGATGCTTCAAAATTTGTCGCAAGATGTTTGACGTGTCAAAAGATCAAATTCGATCGAGGGAAGATGCCTGGAATGCTACAACCATTACCAATACCTGATTGGAAGTGGGACTCTGTATCTATGGATTTTATTGTAGGGTTGCCTCGCTCAAGAAAGTTGAAGGACTCTATATGGGTAATTGTGGACCGACTGACAAAAACAGGTAGATTTATTGCTATAAAGACTACGTGGACGATGAAACAGATGGCAGATGCATATGTTCGAGAGATCATACGATTACATGGTACCCCACGAACTATCATCTCTGATAGGGATACTCGGTTTCTATCTAACTTCTGGGGAAAGTTACAAGAAGCATTTGGGACACGACTACATATGAGCACAGCTTTCCATCCAGCAACTGATGGACAGACGGAAAGAACGATTCAAACATTAGAAGATATGTTACGAGCTTGTGTAATGGAGTTTCAAGGATCATGGGAGGATCATTTAGCACTTATTGAATTCTCATATAATAACAGTCATCATTCTAGCATTAGAATGGCTCCTTATGAAGCGTTATATGGCCGGAAATGTCGTATGCCAATTTGTTGGGATGACTTGAATCGTCAAGTGCCAACTGGACCTGAGCTGATCCAAGAAACAATGGAACAAATTAGGATGATTCAGGATAAGATGAGAGCAGCACAAGATCGTCAGAAGAAGTACGCTGATCTAAGAAGAAGGAAGTTAGAGTTTGAGGTTGGAGATAAAGTATTTCTCAAAATTTCACCTACACGGGGAGTAAGGAGATTTGGAGTTAAAGGCAAATTGAGCCCTAAGTATGTTGGCCCGTATGAGATAATAAATAGAATTGGAGAAGTAGCATATGAACTAGCTTTACCAGTAGAACTAGCCAAAGTGCATAATGTTTTCCATGTGTCTCAACTAAGGAAATATGTCCATGACCCATCCCATGTGTTATCCTATGAACCACTGAAATTAGATGAGGCGTTGACTTATGAAGAAAAACCCTTATAGATATTAGATCACCGGGAAAAAGTATTAAGACACAAAACGATCCCGCTCGTGAAAGTATTGTGGTCTAATCATGGAATAGAAGAAGCCACTTGGGAAAAGAAGCAGATATGCGAGATCAATATCCACAGTTATTTTCAAAAGGTAATATTTTAAGTTTCGAGGACGAAACTTCTTTTAAGAGGGGTAGAATGTAATAGCCCTAAGAAAATCCTAAACCTAAAACCCCAACTTTGTGTTAAAGTGTGGGATCACATTAGAAAATAAACAAAGTGCAAGTATAACAAAGTGTATTTCTCTTGAATTGTGTTTAAATAGTTGATTTATATGTGTTACATGAGTTATTGTTATAAGAAATGCCAAAGTAGCTAAGAGGTATCATTGTTAGTGGTTAAGAAAGCTTTGGAAACCAATAGATAAGTTAGAAATCCCTTGAGAGCTTATTCCTTAAGATTACGAAAATCGCATAAGGACTGTTTTATCGCATAGCAATGAACTTCCAGTTAAAAGGCCTTTTGAGATTGAATACATGCTCAAAATCTATTTAAATTGGATATAACCAAAGTTTGGGATGTCTTAAGGATAAAATGATCATTCACCATCATAATTTACGTGGCTAAATAGGGTGAATCCCATACATAGTAAAATCTGGCCAGCTAAAATATCAGTTTGTACCTATCCTCAAAGAATGCCTCTTACCAGCTGCTTGAGTGTCGATCTCTTAAAGATCTTTTCATGCATGAAAGCCAACACATTAAGCTAACACCTCAAGCAAGAATCACCCAGAAAGTCCAAGAAACCGACCTCACCCGGAATAGGTTTCCCTCCCCTTAGGGTACCGCGGAAACAGGCCCTATAAAAGGGTGTCATGGTTTTTCGTCCTTTTCTCCTAATTCTTGTTCTTCAACACCTACTTCTCTTTACATACAACTCTTCTAGACATAATTCCTTAGTGTTTCAAGCTTTTAGTAGAGTTTTCAAGCTTTGGGAAATTGTAGAAAACTTCATAGGAACATAGAACAGATTGCTGTAAGTACATCTTTGCACCTCTCTTGTACTTAACTTAGTTATTTATGTTCTAAAACTTATGTAAACTAATTCCTATCACTTTACATATTCAGGGGAAGGTGTAGAAAGAGTAAACTACTTGAGATAAGAAGTTTTAAGTGCACTAAGCAACCTAAGTGAAGGTACACACTTAGTTTGGATTGTAACCTAGAGTTTTTCCTACCTATGGTTAAATGATTGTTTCTTTCTATTTTGAAGCATGATTATGAAATGAAATATCTTATGATATGCATATTAGTATGTGTGCTTTGAGTATATGACATGGATTTGGCATGCTATGGTTCACTTGAGATGTTTTACTTATCCTAAGCTGAGCTTAAACACTAAATTGCCATGTTTATGCTTCTAAATGAAATTTGTAAAGTATATGGAATTGTATGGTAATGAAACACTAAATGTATTGGTTTTAATCACGGAAGCGAGGCGTGAGCATACACCCGGGTTAGGGCGGGTATTCCCTAACTGTTACCCAACCAAGAGGGGGAAATCTTGGCGGAAGTAGGACATGTCCGGGTTAAGTCTTGCAAGCGAAACAAAAGGTGGGGTGACGACCCTCAATAGTTTGCTACACTCGCGTTCATATTAAAAGAATGATCTTATGAAAACTCTAAGTAATTCAGCTGGTTATGTTTACTTGCTATTATAATGATGTGTTATCAATTAGTTTTCAAAACACACCTAAACATGTATTTTCTATTATATAGTGTGTACTCAGCTTTGCTGATAGTGTTGTCATTTCTGTGGCCTGTCACTTGGTGGGTGGCAGAGTCCAACTTTGTTGCAGGTTAAGACAAGGACATTGGATAAAAGAGTTACTTTTGTAATGGACTTTTAGTAATGTAAATTAAGAGATGCTATATATATATTATATATATATATGTATGTATGTACTTGTAGTATGAATAAGGAATAATAGACTAAGGAACCTTGGTTACTTTTAATGGAAGTTGTTATAAGAACAAGTTTGTAGCTGTTATATGATGAAATTGAGTATTGTTATGTGTTAATTCGATATTCTCTTCCTTACATGTTGAGAATGTCATGGTAGTAGCCTAAATCTTATCTGGATACGCTTTCGTTGTGATTAAACTCTGTGGATTCGGGTTAGTAGGGATTTGGGCTGTTATTATATGAATGTGATGATGAAATGTCGTTGATTATATGAATATGCAATTGTTTTGCTGGCTTAGTTTATGAACTGAAAATAGAAAGTGGGCAAGGTATGGGTGGAGGATGGTTACTCTTTTGACCTGGTATGGTCAGCTACGCTCCATAATGAACCTTGGGGGTAGTATTGCTGGGCTCCATAACGAACCTTGGAGGCAGCGTTTGTCCGAATCCCGTACTTGCCACTGATTTATTTAAGAGAATGAGCTATACCAGCGTTGTAACGAAAAGGAAATGATTTGATAAATAAAATGTTTATAACGGGCTGAAGTAAAGGTTACGAGTTTTCCACTCATTTTGGAATTTTGTTTGTTTTGTATTTCTTCCCTGAATTTGCAGGTTTGGTGTTGTAAGCTCGGAATTGGAAGTGAAGCAAGATAAAGATGTCTTGTGGATTAAAGATTGAGTTTGGATTTTAGATAGTTGATTCAGGAATAGTTACTGATATTTCATTGTATATAATTTTTTTTGGGATTTTAGTCGAGTTATTGGTGTATTTAAAGGATATTGTTTTGTGGGCCCATAACCCACAGGTCCAGGATCGTATATTTCAGGTTGTTTCCACTACAAATGTTATCTGATTCATAAGTAATTAGTATTATTTTAGTGCTAATTGAGATTTGTGATTGTTAAGCGAGTTAAGCTAGCAGCTCGGGAATCGGGCTGTTACAAATGTGGGTAATGAAAAAGGACACCAAGGAGGATCAAGTTTTAATCGCAACAATCGAGGAGGATCGTTTGCAAATTCAGGAAAGATAGCTGGGAAAATGTATGCCATGGATACTGAAGGGGAGGTACAAACCGAGTTTTTCGAGGATGAAAATCTGACTGTTAGTAGAAACGAGGAGATTGAACTTACCAGGGATGGAGGTAATGTAATCTCCGGAACTTTCCTTGTGAATCATGTGCCTGCATATGTTCTTTTTGATTCTGGAGCATCGAATTCATTTATATCCTCCTTGTTTCTTAAAAGATTGAATCCAATCCCAAAACAGTCAAAAATAAAATTAGCAATAGATCTTCCTGATGGTTTACGAGTTAAGTGTGAGAAGTTATATAAAGAAAGTTGTATAAATGTGGCTGGTGTTGAGTTAATAGCCGATCTAGTACAATTTGACTTAGGATATTACGATGTAATTTTGGGAATGGACTGGCTTAGTAAATATGAAGCTGTGATCAAGTGCGAAACACAGACAATTCAGTTGAAAACCCCACAAGATGATAAAATTGTATATCAAGGAGTTACAAAGAAGCCGAAAGTAAAGGTTGTGTTTGTAATGAAGATTGCCAAGGAAGTAAGAAGAGGAAGTAATGCTTACTTGTGCCATGTAATTGACACAACTGCAAATTCCTTAAAGGTAGAGGAGATTCCGATAGTGGAAGAATTTCCAGATGTATTTCCTGAAGAACTACCTGGCGTGCCCCCTAAACGTATAGTAGATTTTCACATTGATTTAGTGCCTGGAGCAACACCCATTTCTAGAAGTCCATATCGGATGGCCCCGGCGGAGATGGTCGAATTAAAGAAACAATTAGAGGAGCTGTTACAAATGGTATCAGAGCCCAATTAAGACATTAGAATGTATAAGTATGACCATTCCGCGTTATTCTAAGGTGATTACTATTTTATGAAGTCTGAGTTAGACTAGTTGTTAAACGATGTCTATATGCTTTGATACCATTTGTAACAGCCCAAATCCCTACTAACCCGAATCCACAGAGTTTAATCACAACGAAAGCGTATCCAGATAAGATTTAGGCTACTACCATGACATTCTCAACATGTAAGGAAGAGAATATCGAATTAACACATAACAATACTCAATTTTATCATATAACAGCTACAAACTTGTTCTTATAACAACTTCCATTAAAAGTAACCAAGGTTCCTTAGCTAAAAGGTATCATTGTTAGTGGTTAAGAAAGCTTTGGAAACCAATAGATAAGTTAGAAATCCCTTGAGAGCTTATTCCTTAAGATTACGAAAATCGCATAAGGACTGTTTTATCGCATAGCAATGAACTTCCAGTTAAAAGGCCTTTTGAGATTGAATACATGCTCAAAATCTATTTAAATTGGATATAACCAAAGTTTGGGATGTCTTAAGGATAAAATGATCATTCACCATCATAATTTACGTGGCTAAATAGGGTGAATTCCATACATAGTAAAATCTGGCCAGCTAAAATATCAGTTTGTACCTATCCTCAAAGAATGCCTCTTACCACCTGCTTGAGTGTCGATCTCTTAAAGATCTTTTCATGCATGAAAGCCAACACATTAAGCTAACACCTCCAACAAGAATCACCCAGAAAGTCTAAGAAACCGACCTCACCCAGAAGAGGTTTCCCTCCCCTGGGCGTACCGCCAGAATCAGTCTATAAAAGACTGTTTTGGTTTTTCGTCCTTTTCTCCTAAATTTTCTTCTTCAACACCTACTTCTCTTTACATACAACTCTTCTAGACATAATTCCTTAATGTTTCAAGCTTTTAGTAGAGTTTTCAAGCTTTGGGAAATTGTAGAAAACTTCATAGGAACATAGAACAGATTGCTGTAAGTACATCTTTGCACCTCTCTTGTACTTAACTTAGTTATTTATGTTCTAAAACTTGTGTAAACTAATTCCTATCACTTTACATATTCAGGGGAAGGTGTAGAAAGAGTAAACTACTTGAGATAAGAAGTTTTAAGTGCACTAAGCAACCTAAGTGAAGGTACACACTTAGTTTGTATTGTAACCTAGAGTTTTTCCTACCTATGGTTAAATGATTGTTTCTTTCTATTTTGAAGCATGATTATGAAATGAAATATCTTATGATATGCATATTAGTATGTGTGCTTTGAGTATATGACATGGATTTGGCATGCTATGGTTCACTTGAGATGTTTTACTTATCCTAAGCTGAGCTTAAACACTAAATTGTCATGTTTATGCTTCTAAATGGAATTTGTAAAGTATATGGAATTGTATGGTAATGAAACACTAAATGTATTGGTTTTAATCACGGAAGCGAGGCGTGAGCATACACCCGGGTTAGGGCGGGTATTCCCTAACTGTTACCCAACCAAGAGGGGGAAATCTTGGCGGAAGTAGGACATGTCCGGGTTAAGTCTTGCAAGCGAGATCAAGTAAAAGGTGGGGTGACGACCCTCAATAGTTTGCTACACTCGCGTTCATATTAAAAGAATGATCTTATGAAAACTCTAAGTAATTCAGTTGGTTATGTTTACTTGCTATTATAATGATGTGTTATCAATTAGTTTTCAAAACACACCTAAACATGTATTTTCTATTATATAGTGTGTACTCAGCTTTGCTGATAGTGTTGTCATTTCTGTGGCCTGTCACTTGGTGGGTGGCAGAGTCCAACTTTGTTGCAGGTTAAGACAAGGACATTGGATAAAAGAGTTACTTTTGTAATGGACTTTTAGTAATGTAAATTAAGAGATGCTATATATATATTATATATATATATGTATGTATGTACTTGTAGTATGAATAAGGAATAATAGACTAAGGAACCTTGGTTACTTTTAATGGAAGTTGTTATAAGAACAAGTTTGTAGCTGTTATATGATAAAATTGAGCATTGTTATGTGTTAATTCGATATTCTCTTCCTTACATGTTGAGAATGTCATGGTAGTAGCCTAAATCTTATCTGGATACGCTTTCGTTGTGATTAAATTATGTGGATTCGGGTTAGTAGGGATTTGGGCTGTTACAAATGGTATCAGAGCCAAATTAAGACATTAGAATGTATAAGTATGACCATTCCGCGTTATTCTAAGGTGATTACTATTTTATGAAGTCTGAGTTAGACTAGTTGTTAAACGATGTCTATATGCTTTGATCTTGTAGATGAATCCAGGAAGTAAAGGGAAACCAATAGTGATTGACACTTCTGATTCCGAGGATACGAGTACTGAAAGTCTTGGAAGCATAGGTGAAGATATTCCAGGGATTCGTGAACCAGATACTTTATTCTCTGCTAGCTTGTGTTATACAGATGTACCTGCTTGTGCAAGGCATGTAATGAAGGCAATTGTGGAGTACAATCAAGCAATGGGCCGAGGAGAAGAAAACCCATATGCTCGTCCTGAAGTTCAAGCTTATACATTAGTGAAGACCTTGCCTTTGAATTATCCATGGAGAGATCTTATGCAGGAATATTGGAAGATATTAGACTATTATATTCCTGATAGAGAATTGAGGAGGTCAGAAATTGACTATGCCACAATAGATAAGAAGCTTATACAATGGAATGTCACAGTCGAGGAAGTTTATAGGAGGATTCAAGAAGTGGATCGTAAAGGAAGAAAAGAAGGGGCTATCATAACATATGAAGAGTATAAAACTAGGAAAATCAAGGAATTAGAAGCTCAAATGGTTTGGGAAAATGCTGAAGTGGATGGTGGTAACAAGAACAAGGAACCGCCTCCCAAAAAGAGGAGGGTTGAGGATGAAGCGAGGTTCCGAGGGATAGCCAAAAGTAGGATTGAAGAAGTTAATCAGTCTGAGTTAGATAATAAGGAAATTGAGTATATCAATATTAGTTCTGATAGTGAAGAGATTGAGGAGGAGGATCCCGAGATGGAAATAGAAGAGGCCGAGATAGGAAATGAGGGAATAGAAGACCAGGATACAGAAGGAGATGAAGATATCAAGGATGCAAGTAGTATCTCTTATGAAAGTAGCTCAAGTTATGATTCGGATTACAAGCCGAGAAAAGACAGGGTCGGGAAGTAGTAGTGATAGTGGTTATGTTCGAGATCCCTTTCGGTTAGATTAGAGCATTGGAGAGAACTTAAAGTGAAGATGATTTTTTTTGGGGTAACATTATGGTTGGTATAGTATGGGGTGACCTCTTTTAAGGTATATGATGTTAGGATGTATATAGGTGTACTAACTTTTGGGCCTATGAGCCGTGTATATATGTTAGAATATAGTAGTATTAACTAATGTAAATAGTATATATATATTAGTAACTAGTAGTATTGATTACTCGGATATGGTTGTATAAATTTGAAACTATATGCTTTTATATAAGAGCAAATTTTGGTGTGCATATGTGTTGTTCTTTACTTTACTTTTATGTTATGTATTTAATGTATTAAGTAGGAAGGTAATAGTATTTCATTCTCTTTAATTAGATGGTAGGAACTAGAGGTCGTGCTTCATCATCGGGATCCGGTGACTCAATTCACCAAATGGAGGCTAGAATTAACCAGGTTAGAAAATATGAATACCCGATTGTTGAACCTTTTGGAGAACAATCATACAAATAGGGATGCAGACGATGAAGGGAAGTATTACAAAAGGTTAGCATCACACAATCCTAGGACTTATGATTGGGGAACCCGATCCGGTGAAATTCGAGGACTGGATTGCTTACATGGAGAAACTTTTGGATGTGGTGAATTGTCCAGGCAAACATACGAGTGAAGTTAGCATCATTCTATTTAGATGGACCAGCGAGATATGTGGTGGAAGACTGTGAAAACTATTGCCCAACAACCCGACTTTACTTGGGATAAGTTCCTCGAGAAATTACGTGAGAGGTTTTATCCACTCGCACTTCGGACTAAGAAGGAGTGTGAATTCCTAAACTTACGTCGGGGTAAGATGTCGATAGTGGAATACACAACAAAGTTTATAGAGTTATCCCGATTTGCACCTGATTTGGTGAAGTCGAAAAGTTTAGGGTAACACGGTTTTTCGAAGGACTGAATTTTACTTATCGGAAGAGGGTGGGACACTTGTATAAATTTTCAAGAATTATATGATAGAGCATCGGAACAAGAAAGAATTAGTGAGAAAGAAAGAGAGGTGAGTAAACGGAGGAATGTTGGAAATGATGAAGAGGAGAAAAATAAAAAGCCTCGATTTGCTCGGCCGGTTGCACGTGCACCAAACTTCCAAAGAACGTACTCAACCTAAAGATCGAAGATGTTATCAATGCGGGAAGGAACATTTGGGAAAGACTTGTGATGGAAAGAATATATGTTATGAATGTAAGAAACCTGGACATTTTGCTAGGGATTGTCCGAGTTGGCTAGGAAGAATGTAAAAACGTTCGGAGATGTAAAACAACAAGTTGGACCTAGCAAATTTGGAGTGGGTAATGAAAAAGGACACCGAGGAGGATCAAGTTTTAATCGCAACAATCGAGGAGGATCGTTTGCAAATTCGGGAAAGATAGTTGGGAAAATGTATGCCATGGATACTGAAGGGGAGGTACAAACCGAGTTTTTCGAGGATGAAAATCGACATGTTAGTAGAAACGAGGAGACCGAACTTACCGGGGATGGAGGTAATGTAATCTCCGGAACTTTCCTTGTGAATCTTGTGCTCGCATATGTTCTTTTTGATTCGGAGCATCGAATTCATTTATATCCTCCTTGTTTCTTAAAAGATTGAATCCAATCCCAAAACAGTCAAAAATAAAATTAGCAATAGATCTTCCTGATGGTTTACGAGTTAAGTGTGAGAAGTTATATAAAGAATGTTGTATAAATGTGGCTGGTGTTGAGTTAATAGCCGATCTAGTACAATTTGACTTAGGATATTACGATGTAATTTTGGGAATGGACTGGCTTAGTAAATATGAAGCTGTGATCAAATGCGAAACACGAGACAATTCAGTTGAAAACCCCACAAGATGATAAAATTGTATATCAAGGAGTTACAAAGAAGCCGAAAGTAAAGGTTGTGTCCGTAATGAAGATTGCCAAGGAAGTAAGAAGAGGAAGTAATGCTTACTTGTGCCATGTAATTGACACAACCGCAAATTCCTTAAAGGTAGAGGAGATTCCGATAGTGAAAGAATTTCCAGATGTATTTCCTGAAGAACTACCTGGAGTGCCGCCTAAACGTATAGTAGATTTTCACATTGATTTAGTGCCTGGAGCAACGCCTATTTCTAGAAGTCCATATCGGATGGCCCCGGCGGAGATGGTCGAATTAAAGAAACAATTAGAGGAGCTGTTGCAAAAAGGATATATCAGGCCGAGTGTGTCGCCATGGGGAGCCCCTGTGCTATTTGTTCGAAAGAAAGACGGAACAATGAGATTGTGTATAGATTATAGAGAGATTAATAAGATTACGATCAAGAATAGGTACCCTCTTCCTAGAATAGATGATTTGTTTGACCAGCTAAAAGGTCTTGAAGTTTTCTCGAAGATAGATTTGAGATCGGGGTATCATCAAATGAGGATTCTTGACGAAGATATTCCTAAAACGGCGTTCCGAACAAGATACGGTCATTATGAGTTTGTGGTAATGCCTTTTGGGTGACTAATGCTCCAGCCGCATTTATGGATTTGATGCGAGAGATATTTTAAGGCCTATTTAGATCGGTTCGTAGTGGTCTTTATTGATGATATACTAGTGTACTCGAAAAATGAAAGAGACCATG
Organism: Beta lomatogona; assembly: GCA_947646795.1. Taxonomy (NCBI): domain Eukaryota; kingdom Viridiplantae; phylum Streptophyta; class Magnoliopsida; order Caryophyllales; family Amaranthaceae; genus Beta; species Beta lomatogona. The sequence continues at coordinate 50,589 of CANSNZ010001092.1, forward strand.
GGAATCATCTAAGGATAGTATTAGACATATTGAAAGAAAAGAAATTATATGCTAAGCTAAGTAAGTGTAATTTTTGGTTATCTGAAATATCATTCTTGGGGCATGTAATCTCAAAAGAGGGAGTGATGGTTGATCCTGAAAAGATAAAAGCGATTGTCGAATGGTCAACACCAACAAATGTTTCAGAAGTACGGAGTTTTATGGGTTTAGCAGGGTATTATAGGAAATTTGTGGATAATTTTTCAACGATTTACCTCGCCAATTACTATGTTGATGCGGAAAAATGTGAAATTTCAATGGACAGAAAAATGTGAAAAAGCTTTTCGGGAGTTGAAACGAAAGTTAACTAGTGCTCCGGTGTTAACCCTACCAAGCGACAAGGAGGAGTACGAGATATATAGTGATGCGTCAAAAGAAGGTTTGGGTTGTGTATTGATGCGAAAGGGAAAGTTATTGCTTACGCCTCTAGACAATTGAGACCTCATGAGGGAAATTACCCGGTACACGACCTAGAACTGGCTGCAGTTGTGTTTGCATTAAAGTTGTGGCGACATTATCTGTATGGCGTTCCATGTAAAATCTTCACCGACCATAAAAGTTTAAAGTACATCTTTACACAGAGAGATCTGAATATGCGACAACGAAGGTGGTTGGAATTGATCAAGGATTATGAGATAGATATCCAGTATCATCCAGGGAAAGCCAATCGAGTGGCGGACGCCTTAAGTAGAATGCCTCGAAGAATGGTGAATGAACTTATTTACGTGCCACAAGAAATTTATGAAGATATGAGAAGATTGGATTTAGCCATTGTACAAAAGGGAGAGACCCAAGGTATCCTTAATACAATGACTATTCAACCAACTTTATTCGATGAAATTATACAAAAACAACAACATGACCCATTCTTGAGTAAAATAAGATGTAAGATAGAAAAAGGGGAATCTACTGATTTTTGCTTTCATGAGAATGGAAGTATTATGATCCATAATCGATGGTGTGTTCCAGATAACCGTGAGTTAAAGGATAAAATCTTAGGGGAAGCCCACAATAGCTCTTACTCCATCCACCCAGGGAGAGATAAACTGATAAAGGATCTCAAGAAGACTTTTTTGGTGGAAAGGACTTAAAAGAGATGCTTCAAAATTTGTCGCAAGATGTTTGACGTGTCAAAAGATCAAATTCGATCGAGGGAAGATGCCTGGAATGCTACAACCATTACCAATACCTGATTGGAAGTGGGACTCTGTATCTATGGATTTTATTGTTGGGTTGCCTCGCTCAAGAAAGTTGAAGGACTCTATATGGGTAATTGTGGACCGACTGACAAAAATAGGTAGATTTATTGCTATAAAGACTACGTGGACGATGAAACAGATGGCAGATGCATATGTTCGAGAGATCATACGATTACATGGTACCCCACGAACTATCATCTCTGATAGGGATACTCGGTTTCTATCTAACTTCTGGGGAAAGTTACAAGAAGCATTTGGGACACGACTACATATGAGCACAACTTTCCATCCAACAACTGATGGACAGACGGAAAGAACGATTCAAACATTAGAAGATATGTTACGAGCTTGTGTAATGGAATTTCAAGGATCATGGGAGGATCATTTAGCACTTATTGAATTCTCATATAATAACAGTCATCATTCTAGCATTAGAATGGCTCCTTATGAAGCGTTATATGGCCGGAAATGTCGTATGCCAATTTGTTGGGATGACTTGAATCGTCAAGTGCCAACTGGACCTGAGCTGATCCAAGAAACAATGGAACAAATTAGGATGTTTCAGGATAAGATGAGAGCAAGCACAAGATCGTCAGAAGAAGTACGCTGATCTAAGAAGAAGGAAGTTAGAGTTTGAGGTTGGAGATAAAGTATTTCTCAAAATTTCACCTACACGGGGAGTAAGGAGATTTGGAGTTAAAGGTAAATTGAGCCCTAAGTATGTTGGCCCGTATGAGATAATAAATAGAATTGGAGAAGTAGCATATGAACTAGCTTTACCAGTAGAACTAGCCAAAGTGCATAATGTTTTCCATGTGTCTCAACTAAGGAAATATGTCCATGACCCATCCCATGTGTTATCCTATGAACCACTGAAATTAGATGAGGCGTTGACTTATGAAGAAAAACCCTTACAGATATTAGATCACCGGGAAAAAGTATTAAGACACAAAACGATCCCGCTCGTGAAAGTATTGTGGTCTAATCATGGAATAGAAGAAGCCACTTGGGAAAAAGAAGCAGATATGCGAGATCAATATCCACAGTTATTTTCAAAAGGTAATATTTTAAGTTTCGAGGACGAAACTTCTTTTAAGAGGGGTAGAATGTAATAGCCCTAAGAAAATCCTAAACCTAAAACCCCAACTTTGTGTTAAAGTGTGGGATCACATTAGAAAATAAACAAAGTGCAAGTATAACAAAGTGTATTTCTCTTGAATTGTGTTTAAATAGTTGATTTATATGTGTTAAAGTGAGTTATTGTTATAAGAAACCGAGTATCCCTATCAGAGATGATAGTTCGTGGGGTACCATGTAATCGTATGATCTCTCGAACATATGCATCTGCCATCTGTTTCATCGTCCACGTAGTCTTTATAGCAATAAATCTACCTGTTTTTGTCAGTCGGTCCACAATTACCCATATAGAGTCCTTCAACTTTCTTGAGCGAGGCAACCCTACAATAAAATCCATAGATATAGAGTCCCACTTCCAATCGGGTATTGGTAATGGTTGTAGCATTCAGGCATCTTCCCTCGATCGAATTTGCTCTTTTGACACGTCAAACATCTTGCGACAAATTTTGAAGCATCTCTTTTAAGTCCTTTCCACCAAAAAGTCTTCTTGAGATCCTTTATCAGTTTATCTCTCCCTGGGTGGATGGAGTAAGAGCTATTGTGGGCTTCCCCTAAGATTTTATCCTTTAACTCACGGTTATCTGGAACACACCATCGATTATGGATCATAATACTTCCATTCTCATGAAAGCAAAAATCAGTAGATTCCCCTTTTTATATCTTACATCTTATTTTACTCAAGAATGGGTCATGTTGTTGTTTTTGTATAATTTCATCGAATAAAGTTGGTTGAATAGTCATTGTATTAAGGATACCTTGGGTCTCTCCCTTTTGTACAATGGCTAAATCCAATCTTCTCATATCTTCATAAATTTCTTGTGGCACGAAATAAGTTCATTCACCATTCTTCGAGGCATTCTACTTAAGGCGTCCGCCACTCGATTGGCTTTCCCTGGATGATCTTTGGATATCTATCTCATAATCCTTGATCAATTCCAACCACCTTCGTTGTCGCATATTCGGATCTCTCGTGTAAAGATGTACTTTAAACTTTTATGGTCGGTGAAGATTTTACATGGAACGCCATACAGATAATGTCGCCACAACTTTAATGCAAACACAACTGCAGCCAGTTCTAGGTCGTGTACCGGGTAATTTCCCTCATGAGGTCTCAATTGTCTAGAGGCGTAAGCAATAACTTTCCCTTTCTTCGCATCAATACACAACCCAAACCTTCTTTTGACGCATCACTATATATCTCGTACTCCTCCTTGTCAGTTGGTAGGGTTAACACTAGAGCACTAGTTAACTTTCGTTTCAACTCCTGAAAAGCTTTTTCACATTTTTATGTCCATTGAAATTTCACATTTTTCCGCATCAACATAGTAATTGGCGGGGAAATCGTTGAAAAATTATCCACAAATTTCCTATAATACCCGCTAAACCCATTAAACTCCGTACTTCTGAAACATTTGTTGGTGTTGACCATTCGACAATCGCTTTTATCTTTTCAGGATCAACCATCACTCCCTCTTTTGAGATTACATGCCCCAAGAATGATATTTCAGATAACCAAAAATTACACTTACTTAGCTTAGCATATAATTTCTTTTCTTTCAATATGTCTAATACTTTCCTTAGATGATTCCCATGGTCTCTTTCATTTTTCGAGTACACTAGTATATCATCAATAAAGACCACTACGAACTGATCTAAATAGGCCTTAAAATATCTCTGCATCAACTCCATAAATGCGGCTGGAGCATTAGTCAGTCCAAAAGGCATTACCACAAACTCATAATGACCGTATCTTGTTCGGAACGCCGTTTTAGGAATATCTTCGTCAGCAATCCTCATTTGATGATACCCTGATCTCAAATCTATCTTCGAGAAAACTTCAGCACCTTTTAGCTGGTCAAACAAATCATCTATTCTAGGAAGAGGGTACCTATTCTTGACTGTAATCTTATTAATCTCTCTATAATCTATACACAATCTCATTGTTCCGTCTTTCTTTCGAACAAATAGCACAGGGGCTCCCCATGGCGACACACTCGGCCTGATATATCCTTTTTGCAACAGCTCCTCTAATTATTTCTTTAATTCGACCATCTCCGCCGGGGCCATCCGATATGGACTTCTAGAAATGGGTGTTGCTCCAGGGACTAAATCAATGTGAAAATCTACTATACGTTTAGGGGGCACTCCAGGTAGTTCTTCAGGAAATACATCTGGAAATTCTTTCACTATCGGAATCTCCTCTACCTTTAAGGAATTTGCAGTTGTGTCAATTACATGGCACAAGTAAGCATTACTTCCTCTTCTTACTTCCTTGGCAATCTTCATTACAGACACAACCTTTACTTTCGGCTTCTTTGTAACTCCTTGATATACAATTTTATCATCTTGTGGGGTTTTCAACTGAATTGTCTGTGTTTCGCACTTGATCACAGCTTCATATTTACTAAGCCGGTCCATTCCCAAAATTACATCGTAATATCCTAAGTCAAATTGTACTAGATCGGCTATTAACTCAACACCAGCCACATTTATACAACATTCTTTATATAACTTCTCACCCTTAACTCGTAAACCATCAGGAAGATCTATTGCTAATTTTATTTTTGACTGTTTTGGGATTGGATTCAATCTTTTAAGAAACAAGGAGGATATAAATGAATTCGATGCTCCAGAATCAAAAAGAACATATGCAGGCACATGATTCACAAGGAAAGTTCCGGAGATTACATTACCTCCATCCCTGGTAAGTTCAATCTCCTCGTTTCTACTAACAGTCAGATTTTCATCCTCGAAAAACTCGGTTTGTACCTCCCCTTCAGTATCCATGGCATACATTTTCCCAGACTATCTTTCCCGAATTTGCAAACGATCCTCCTCGATTGTTGCGATTAAAACTTGATCCTCCTTGGTGTCCTTTTTCATTACCCACTCCAAATTTGCTAGGTCCACTTGTTGTTTTACATCTCCGAACGTTTTTACATTCACGCCTAGCCAACTCGGACAATCCCTAGCAAAATGTCAAGGTTTCTTACATTCATAACATATATTCTTTCCATCACAAGTCTTTCCCAAATGTTCCTTCCCGCATTGATAACATCTTCGATCTTTAGGTTGAGTACGTTGTTGGAAGTTTGGTGCACGTGCAACCTGGCCGAGCAAATCGAGGCTTTTTATTTTTCTCCTCTTCATCATTTCCAACATTCCTCCGTTTACTCACCTCTCTTTCTTTCTCACTAATTCTTTCTTGTTCCAATGCTCTATCATATAATTCTTGAAAATTTATACGGTGTCCCACCCTCTTCCGATAAGTAAAATTCAGTCCTTCGAAAAACCGTGTTACCCTAAACTTTTCGGACTTCACCAAATCAGGTGCAAATCGGGATAACTCTATAAACTTTGTTGTGTATTCCACTATCGACATATTACCCGACGTAAGTTTAGGAATTCACACTCCTTCTTAGTCTCGAAGTGCGGTGGATAAAACCTCTCACGTAATTTCTCGAGGAACTTATCCCAAGTAAAGTCAGGTTGTTGGGCAATAGTTTTCACGAGTCTTCCACCACATATCCGCTGGTCCATCTAAATAGAATGATGCTAACTTCACTCGTATGTTTGCTCGGACAATTCACCACATCCAAAAGTTTCTCCATGTAAGCAATCCAGTCCTCGAATTTCACTGGATCGGGTTCCCCATCATAAGTCCTAGGATTGTGTGATGCTAACCTTTTGTAATACTTCCCTTCATCGTCTGCATCCCTATTTGTATGATTGTTCTCCAAAAGGTTCAACAGTCGGGTATTCATATTTTCTAACTGGTTAATTCTAGCCTCCATTTGGTGAATTGAGTCACCAGATCCTGATGATGAAGCACGACCTCTAGTTCCTACCATCTAATTAAAGAGAATGAAATACTATTACCTTCCTACTTAATACATTAGATACATAACATAAAAGTAAAGTAAAGAACAACACATATGCACACCAAAATTTGCTCATATATAAAAGCATATAGTTTCAGCTTATACAACCATATCCGAGTAATCAATACTACTAGTTACTAATATATATATACTATTTACATTAGTTAATACTACTATATTCTAACATATATACACGGCTCATAGGCCCAAAAGTTAGTACACCTATATACATCCTAACATCATATACCTAAAAAGAGGTCACCCCATACTATACCAACCATAATGTTACCCCAAAAAAAAATCATCCTAAGTTAACACCTCCAACAAGGATATACCATTCCGCGTTATTCTAAGGTGATGTAAGATAGAAAAAGGGGAATCTACTGATTTTTGCTTTCATGAGAATGGAAGTATTATGATCCATAATCGATGGTGTGTTCCAGATAACCGTGAGTTAAAGGATAAAATCTTAGGGGAAGCCCACAATAGCTCTTACTCCATCCACCCAGGGAGAGATAAACTGATAAAGGATCTCAAGAAGACTTTTTGGTGGAAAGGACTTAAAAGAGATGCTTCAAAATTTGTCGCAAGATGTTTGACGTGTCAAAAGATCAAATTCGATCGAGGGAAGATGCCTGGAATGCTACAACCATTACCAATACCTGATTGGAAGTGGGACTCTGTATCTATGGATTTTATTGTAGGGTTGCCTCGCTCAAGAAAGTTGAAGGACTCTATATGGGTAATTGTGGACCGACTGACAAAAACAGGTAGATTTATTGCTATAAAGACTACGTGGACGATGAAACAGATGGCAGATGCATATGTTCGAGAGATCATACGATTACATGGTACCCCACGAACTATCATCTCTGATAGGGATACTCGGTTTCTATCTAACTTCAGGGGAAAGTTACAAGAAGCATTTGGGACACGACTACATATGAGCACGGCTTTCCATCCAAAGAACCGATGGACAGACGGAAAGAACGATTCAAACATTAGAAGATATGTTACGAGCTTGTGTAATGGAGTTTCAAGGATCGGGGAGGATCATTTAGCACTTATTGAATTCTCATATAATAACAGTCATCATTCTAGCATTAGAATGGCTCCTTATGAAGCGTTATATGGCCGGAAATGTCGTATGCCAATTTGTTGGGATGACTTGAATCGTCAAGTGCCAACCTGGACTCGAGCCGATCCAAGAAACAATGGAACAAATTAGGATGATTCAGGATAAGATGAGAGCAGCACAAGATCGTCGGAAGAAGTACGCCGATCTAAGAAGAAGGAAGTTAGAGTTTGAGGTTGGAGATAAAGTATTTCTCAAAATTTCACCTACACGGGGAGTAAGGAGATTTGGAGTTAAAGGCAAATTGAGCCCTAAGTATGTTGGCCCGTATGAGATATTAAATAGGATTGGAGAAGTAGCATATGAACTAGCTTTACCAGTAGAACTAGCCAAAGTGCATAATGTTTTCCATGTGTCTCAACTAAGGAAATATGTCCATGACCCATCCCATGTGTTATCCTATGAACCACTGAAATTAGATGAGGCGTTGACTTATGAAGAAAAACCCTTACGAGATATTAGATCACGGGAAAAAGTATTAAGACACAAAACGATCCCGCTCGTGAAAGTATTGTGGTCTAATCATGGAATAGAAGAAGCCACTTGGGAAAAAGAAGCGAGATATGCGAGATCAATATCCACAGTTATTTTCAAAAGGTAATATTTTAAGTTTCGAGGACGAAACTTCTTTTAAGAGGGGTAGAATGTAATAGCCCTAAGAAAATCCTAAACCTAAAACCCCAACTTTGTGTTAAAGTGTGGGATCACATTAGAAAATAAACAAAGTGCAAGTATAACAAAGTGTATTTCTCTTGAATTGTGTTTAAATAGTTGATTTATATGTGTTACATGAGTTATTGTTATAAGAAATGCCAAAGTAGCTAAGAGGTATCATTGTTAGTGGTTAAGAAAGCTTTGGAAACCAATAGATAAGTGAGAAATCCCTTGAGAGCTTATTCCTTAAGATTACGAAAATCGCATAAGGACTGTTTTATCGCATAGCAATGAACTTCCAGTTAAAAGGCCTTTTGAGATTGAATACATGCTCAAAATCTATTCAAATTGGATATAACCAAAGTTTGGGATGTCTTAAGGATAAAATGATCATTCACCATCATAATTTACGTGGCTAAATAGGGTGAATCCCATACATAGTAAAATCTGGCCAGCTAAAATATCAGTTTGTACCTATCCTCAAAGAATGCCTCTTACCAGCTGCTTGATTGTCGATCTCTTAAAGATCTTTTCATGCATGAAAGCCAACACATTAAGCTAACACCTCAAGCAAGAATCACCCAGAAAGTCCAAGAAACCGACCTCACCCGGAAGAGGTTTCCCTCCCCTTAGGGTACCGCTGGAACAGGCCCTATAAAAGGGTGTCATGGTTTTTCGTCCTTTTCTCCTAATTCTTGTTCTTCAACACCTACTTCTCTTTACATACAACTCTTCTAGACATAATTCCTTAGTGTTTCAAGCTTTTAGTAGAGTTTTCAAGCTTTGGGAAATTGTAGAAAACTTCATAGGAACATAGAACAGATTGTTTGTAAGTACATCTTTGCACCTCTCTTGTACTTAACTTAGTTATTTATGTTCTAAAACTTATGTAAAATAATTCCTATCACTTTACATATTCAGGGGAAGGTGTAGAAAGAGTAAACTACTTGAGATAAGAAGTTTTAAGTGCACTAAGCAACCTAAGTGAAGGTACACACTTAGTTTGGATTGTAACCTAGAGTTTTTCCTACCTATGGTTAAATGATTGTTTCTTTCTATTTTGAAGCATGATTATGAAATGAAATATCTTATGATATGCATATTAGTATGTGTGCTTTGAGTATATGACATGGATTTGGCATGCTATGGTTCACTTGAGATGTTTTACTTATCCTAAGTCGAGCTTAAACACTAAATTGCCATGTTTATGCTTCTAAATGGAATTTGTAAAGTATATGGAATTGTATGGTAATGAAACACTAAATGTATTGGTTTTAATCACGGAAGCGAGGCGTGAGCATACACACCGGGTTAGGGCGGGTATTCCCTAACTGTTACCCAACCAAGAGGGGGGAAATCTTGGCGGAAGTAGGACATGTCCGGGTTAAGTCTTGCAAGCGAGAACAGTAAAAGGTGGGGTGACGACCCTCAATAGTTTGCTACACTCGCGTTCATATTAAAAGAATGATCTTATGAAAACTCTAAGTAATTCAGTCTGGTTATGTTTACTTGCTATTATAATGATGTGTTATCAATTAGTTTTCAAAACACACCAAAACATGTATTTTCTATTATACAGTGTGTACTCGGCTTTCTGCGATAGTGTTGTCATTTTCGTGGCCTGTCACTTGGTGGGTGGCAGAGTCCAACTTTGTTGCAGGTTAAGACAAGGATATTGGATAAAAGAATTACTTTTGTAATGGACTTTTAGTAATGTAAATTAAGAGATGCTATATATATTATATATATATATATGTATGTATGTACTTGTAGTATGAATAAGGAATAATAGACTAAGGAACCTTGGTTACTTTTAATGGAAGTTGTTATAAGAACAAGTTTGTAGCTGTTATATGATAAAATTGAGTATTGTTATGTGTTAATTCGATATTCTCTTCCTTACATGTTGAGAATGTCATGGTAGTAGCCTAAATCTTATCTTGATACGCTTTCGTTGTGATTAAACACTGTGGATTCGGGTTAGTAGGGATTTGGGCTGTTACAAATGGTATCAGAGCCAAATTAAGACATTAGAATGTATAAGTATGACCATTCCGCGTTATTCTAAGGTGATTACTATTTTATGAAGTCTGAGTTAGACTAGTTGTTAAACGATGTCTATATGCTTTGATCTTGTAGATGAATCCAGGAAGTAAAGGGAAACCAATAGTGATTGACACTTCTGATTCCGAGGATACGAGTACCGAAAGTCTTGAAAGCATAGGTGAAGATATTCCAGGGGATTCGTGAACCGAGATACTTTATTCTCTCGCTAGCTTGTGTTATACGGGATGTACCTGCTTGTGCAAGGCATGTAATGAAGGCAATTGTGGAGTATAATCAAGCAATGAGCCGAGGAGAAGAAAACCCATATGCTCGTCCTGAAGTCCAAGCTTATACATTAGTGAAGACCTTGCCTTTGAATTATCCATGGAGAGATCTTATGCAGGAATATTGGAAGATATTAGACTATTATATTCCTGATAGAGAATTGAGGAGGTCAGAAATTGACTATGCCACAATAGATAAGAAGCTTATACAATGGAATGTCACAGTCGAGGAAGTTTATAGGAGGATTCAAGAAGTGGATCGTAAAGGAAGAAAAGAAGGGGCTATCATAACATATGAAGAGTATAAAACTAGGAAAATCAAGGAATTAGAAGCTCAAATGGTTTGGGAAAATGCTGAAGTGGATGGTGGTAACAAGAACAAGGAACTACCTCCCAAAAAGAGGAGGGTTGAGGATGAAGCAGGTTCCAACAGGATAGCCAAAAGTAGGATTGAAGAAGTTAATCGATCCGAGTTAGATAATAAGGAAATTGAGTATATCAATATTAGTTCGATAGTGAAGAGATTGAGGAGGAGGATCCCGAGATGGAAATAGAAGAGGCCGAGATAGGAAATGAGGGAATAGAAGACCAGGATACAGAAGGAGATGAAGATATCAAGGATGCAAGTAGTATCTCTTATGAAAGTAGCTCAAGTTATGATTCGGATTACAAGCCGAAAAAGACAGGGGTCGGGAAGTAGTAGTGATAGTGGTTATGTTCGAGATCCCTTTCAGTTAGATTAGAGCATTGGAGAGAACTTAAAGTGAAGATGATTTTTTTTTGGGGTAACATTATGGTTGGTATAGTATGGGGTGACCTCTTTTTAGGTATATGATGTTAGGATGTATATAGGTGTACTAACTTTTGGGCCTATGAGCCGTGTATATATGTTAGAATATAGTAGTATTAACTAATGTAAATAGTATATATATATTAGTAACTAGTAGTATTGATTACTCGGATATGGTTGTATAAGTTTGAAACTATATGCTTTTATATATGAGCAAATTTTGGTGTGCATATGTGTTGTTCTTTACTTTACTTTTATGTTATGTATCTAATGTATTAAGTAGGAAGGTAATAGTATTTCATTCTCTTTAATTAGATGGTAGGAACTAGAGGTCGTGCTTCATCATCGGGATCCGGTGACTCAATTCACCAAATGGAGGCTAGAATTAACCAGTTAGAAAATATGAATACCCGATGTTGAACCTTTTGGAGAACAATCATACAAATAGGGATGCGAGACGATGAAGGGAAGTATTACAAAAGGTTAGCATCACACAATCCTAGGACTTATGATGGGGAACCCGATCCAGTGAAATTCGAGGACTGGATTGCTTACATGGAGAAACTTTTGGATGTGGTGAATTGTCCGGCAAACATACGAGTGAAGTTAGCATCATTCTATTTAGATGGACCAGCGAGATATGTGGTGGAAGACTGTGGAAAACTATTGCCCAACAACCCGACTTTACTTGGGATAAGTTCCTCGAGAAATTACGTGAGAGGTTTTATCCACCCGCACTTCGGACTAAGAAGGAGTGTGAATTCCTAAACTTACGTCGGGGTAAGATGTCGATAGTGGAATACACAACAAAGTTTATAGAGTTATCCCGATTTGCACCTGATTTGGTGAAGTCCGAAAAGTTTAGGGTAACACGGTTTTTCGAAGGACTGAATTTTACTTATCGAAGAGGGTGGGACCTTTGTATAAATTTTCAAAAATTATATGATAGAGCATTGGAACAAGAAAGAATTAGTGAGAAAGAAAGAGAGGTGAGTAAACGGAGGAATGTTGGAAATGATGAAGAGGAGAAAAATAAAAAGCCACAATTTGCTCGGCCCGAGTTGCACGTGCACCAAACTTCCAACAACGTACTCAACCTAAAGATCGAAGATGTTATCAATGCGGGAAGGAACATTTGGGAAAGACTTGTGATGGAAAGAATATATGTTATGAATGTAAGAAACCTGGACATTTTGCTAGGGATTGTCCCGGAGTTGGCTAAAGCGAGAATGTAAAAACGTTCGGAGATGTAAAACAACAAGTTGGACCTAGCAAATTTGGAGTGGGTAATGAAAAAGGACACCAAGGAGGATCAAGTTTTAATCGCAACAATCGAGGAGGATCGTTTGCAAATTCGGGAAAGATAGCTGGGAAAATGTATGCCATGGATACTGAAGGGGAGGTACAAACCGAGTTTTTGGAGGATGAAAATCAGATTGTTAGTAGAAACGAGGAGACCGAACTTACCGGGGATGGAGGTAATGTAATCTCCGGAACTTTCCTTGTGAATCATGTGCCTGCATATGTTCTTTTTGATTCTGGAGCATCGAATTCATTTATATCCTCCTTGTTTCTTAAAAGATTGAATCCAATCCCAAAACAGTCAAAAATAAAATTAGCAATAGATCTTCCTGATGGTTTACGAGTTAAGTGTGAGAAGTTATATAAAGAATGTTGTATAAATGTGGCTGGTGTTGAGTTAAAAGCCGATCTAGTACAATTTGACTTAGGATATTACGATGTAATTTTGGGAATGGACTGGCTTAGTAAATATGAAGCTGTGATCAAGTGCGAAACACAGACAATTCAGTTGAAAACCCCACAAGATGATAAAATTGTATATCAAGGAGTTACAAAGAAGCCGAAAGTAAAGGTTGTGTACGTAATGAAGATTGCCAAGGAAGTAAGAAGAGGAAGTAATGCTTACTTGTGCCATGTAATTGACACAACTGCAAATTCCTTAAAGGTAGAGGAGATTCCGATAGTGAAAGAATTTCCAGATGTATTTCCTGAAGAACTACCTGGAGTGCCCCCTAAACGTATAGTAGATTTTCACATTGATTTAGTGCCTCGAGCAACACCCATTTCTAGAAGTCCATATCGGATGGCCCGGCGGAGAGATGGTCGAATTAAAGAAACAATTAGAGGAGCTGTTGCAAAAAGGATATATCAGGCCGAGTGTGTCGCCATGGGGAGCCCCTGTGCTATTTGTTCGAAAGAAAGACGGAACAATGATATTGTGTATAGATTATAGAGAGATTAATAAGATTACAGTCAAGAATAGGTACCCTCTTCCTAGAATAGATGATTTGTTTGACCAACTAAAAGGTGCTGAAGTTTTCTCGAAGATAGATTTGAGATCAGGGTATCATCAAATGAGGATTGCTGACGAAGATATTCCTAAAACGGCGTTCCGAACAAGATACGGTCATTATGAGTTTGTGGTAATGCCTTTTGGACTGACTAATGCTCCAGCCGCATTTATGGATTTGATGCGAGAGATATTTTAAGGCCTATTTAGATCGGTTCGTAGTGGTCTTTATTGATGATATACTAGTGTACTCGAAAAATGAAAGAGACCATGGGAATCATCTAAGGATAGTATTAGACATATTGAAAGAAAAGAAATTATATGCTAAGCTAAGTAAGTGTAATTTTTGGTTATCTGAAATATCATTCTTGGGGCATGTAATTTCAAAAGAGGGAGTGATGGTTGATCCTGAAAAGATAAAAGCGATTGTCGAATGGTCAACACCAACAAATGTTTCAGAAGTACGGAGTTTTATGGGTTTAGCAGGGTATTATAGGAAATTTGTGGATAATTTTTCAACGATTTCCCCGCCAATTACTATGTTGATGCGGAAAAATGTGAAATTTCAATGGACGAGAAAAATGTGAAAAAGCTTTTCGGGAGTTGAAACGAAAGTTAACTAGTGCTCCAAGTGTTAACCCTACCAACCGACAAGGAGGAGTACGAGATATATAGTGATGCGTCAAAAGAAGGTTTGGGTTGTGTATTGATGCGGAAAGGGAAAGTTATTGCTTACGCCTCTAGACAATTGAGACCTCATGAGGGAAATTACCCGGTACACGACCTAGAACGGCTGCAGTTGTGTTTGCATTAAAGTTGTGGCGACATTATCCGTATGGCGTTCCATGTAAAATCTTCACCGACCATAAAAGTTTAAAGTACATCTTTACACAGAGAGATCTGAATATGCGACAACGAAGGTGGTTGGAATTGATCAAGGATTATGAGATACATATCCAGTATCATCCAGGGAAAGCCAATCGAGTGGCGGACGCCTTAAGTAGAATGCCTCGAAGAATGGTGAATGAACTTATTTCGTGCCACAAGAAATTTATGAAGATATGAGAAGATTGGATTTAGCCATTGTACAAAAGGGAGAGACCCAAGGTATCCTTAATACAATGACTATTCAACCAACTTTATTCGATGAAATTATACAAAAACAACAACATGACCCATTCTTGAGTAAAATAAGATGTAAGATAGAAAAAGGGGAATCTACTGATTTTTGCTTTCATGAGAATGGAAGTATTATGATCCATAATCGATGGTGTGTTCCAGATAACCGTGAGTTAAAGGATAAAATCTTAGGGGAAGCCCACAATAGCTCTTACTCCATCCACCCAGGGAGAGATAAACTGATAAAGGATCTCAAGAAGACTTTTTGGTGGAAAGGACTTAAAAGAGATGCTTCAAAATTTGTCGCAAGATGTTTGACGTGTCAAAAGATCAAATTCGATCGAGGGAAGATGCCTGGAATGCTACAACCATTACCAATACCTGATTGGAAGTGGGACTCTGTATCTATGGATTTTATTGTAGGGTTGCCTCGCTCAAGAAAGTTGAAGGACTCTATATGGATAATTGTGGACCGACCGACAAAAACAGGTAGATTTATTGCTATAAAGACTACGTGGACGATGAAACAGATGGGCGATGCATATGTTCGAGAGATCATACGATTACATGGTACCCCACGAACTATCATCTCTGATAGGGATACTCGGCAGCCCGTTATAAACATTTTATTTATCAAATCATTTCCTTTTCGTTACAACGCTGGTATAGCTCATTCTCTTAAATAAATCAGTGGCAAGTACGGGATTCGGACAAACGCTGCCTCCAAGGTTCGTTATGGAGCCCAGCAATACTACCCCCAAGGTTCATTATGGAGCGTAGCTGACCATACCAGGTCAAAAGAGTAACCATCCTCCACCCATACCTTGCCCACTTTCTATTTTCAGTTCATAAACTAAGCCAGCAAAACAATTGCATATTCATATAATCAACGACATTTCATCATCACATTCATATCTATGGCCATAGTACGAACTTAATTATCAAAAACAGAACAAAGAGATCCACACACAGAAGGGCATGAGTAAATGATTTTACTGAACATAAAAGTTACCTCAAACGCAATCCAATTCCATAGTAATACACCACCAAGTATAATCATGGGCAATTGATCGCCAACTCTAACTTGAACTCTACAATAATACACCTCACAACAATAACAATATGAATCAGAACCACTCGTAGATCCCTATACCTGGAAACCAATCTAACTAACTCTTTCTAATATAATCTCTTTCAACAATCATTCTTCGAATAGATACTAATTAACCTAAACCTTGCCCACAATAACAATAATAAATGTATCTATCCATTAATCCCAAATACATAATTCTTCTTTTTCATGTAATCCATTATACCGACTGACAAAAACAGGTAGATTTATTGCTATAAAGACTACGTGGACGATGAAACAGATGGCAGATGCATATGTTCGAGAGATCATACGATTACATGGTACCCCACGAACTATCATCTCTGATAGGGATACTCGGTTTCTATCTAACTTCTGGGGAAAGTTACAAGAAGCATTTGGGACACGACTACATATGAGCACAGCTTTCCATCCAGCAACTGATGGACAGACGGAAAGAACGATTCAAACATTAGAAGATATGTTACGAGCTTGTGTAATGGAGTTTCAAGGATCATGGGAGGATCATTTAGCACTTATTGAATTCTCATATAATAACAGTCATCATTCTAGCATTAGAATGGCTCCTTATGAAGCGTTATATGGCCGGAAATGTCGTATGCCAATTTGTTGGGATGACTTGAATCGTCAAGTGCCAACTGGACCTGAGCTGATCCAAGAAACAATGGAACAAATTAGGATGATTCAGGATAAGATGAGAGCAGCACAAGATCGTCAGAAGAAGTACGCTGATCTAAGAAGAAGGAAGTTAGAGTTTGAGGTTGGAGATAAAGTATTTCTCAAAATTTCACCTACACGGGGAGTAAGGAGATTTGGAGTTAAAGGCAAATTGAGCCCTAAGTATGTTGGCCCGTATGAGATATTAAATAGAATTGGAGAAGTAGCATATGAACTAGCTTTACCAGTAGAACTAGCCAAAGTGCATAATGTTTTCCATGTGTCTCAACTAAGGAAATATGTCCATGACCCATCCCATGTGTTATCCTATGAACCACTGAAATTAGATGAGGCGTTGACTTATGAAGAAAAACCCTTACAGATATTAGATCACCGGGAAAAAGTATTAAGACACAAAACGATCCCGCTCGTGAAAGTATTGTGGTCTAATCATGGAATAGAAGAAGCCACTTGGGAAAAAGAAGCAGATATGCGAGATCAATATCCACAGTTATTTTCAAAAGGTAATATTTTAAGTTTCGAGGACGAAACTTCTTTTAAGAGGGGTAGAATGTAATAGCCCTAAGAAAATCCTAAACCTAAAACCCCAACTTTGTGTTAAAGTGTAGGATCACATTAGAAAATAAACAAAGTGCAAGTATAACAAAGTGTATTTCTCTTGAATTGTGTTTAAATAGTTGATTTATATGTGTTACATGAGTTATTGTTATAAGAAATGCCAAAGTAGCTAAGAGGTATCATTGTTAGTGGTTAAGAAAGCTTTGGAAACCAATAGATAAGTTAGAAATCCCTTGAGAGCTTATTCCTTAAGATTACGAAAATCGCATAAGGACTGTTTTATCGCATAGCAATGAACTTCCAGTTAAAAGGCCTTTTGAGATTGAATACATGCTCAAAATCTATTCAAATTGGATATAACCAAAGTTTGGGATGTCTTAAGGATAAAATGATCATTCACCATCATAATTTACGTGGCTAAATAGGGTGAATCCCATACATAGTAAAATCTGGCCAGCTAAAATATCAGTTTGTACCTATCCTCAAAGAATGCCTCTTACCAGCTGCTTGAGTGTCGATCTCTTAAAGATCTTTTCATGCATGAAAGCCAACACATTAAGCTAACACCTCAAGCAAGAATCACCCAGAAAGTCCAAGAAACCGACCGCACCCAGAATAGGTTTCCCTCCCCTTAGGGTACCGCCAGAACAGGCCCTATAAAAGGGTGTCATGGTTTTTCGTCCTTTTCTCCTAATTCTTGTTCTTCATCACCAACTTCTCTTTACATACAACTCTTCTAGACATAATTCCTTAGTGTTTCAAGCTTTTAGTAGAGTTTTCAAGCTTTGGGAAATTGTAGAAAACTTCATAGGAACATAAACAGATTGCTTGTAAGTACATCTTTGCACCTCTCTTGTACTTAACTTAGTTATTTATGTTCTAAAAGTTGTGTAAACTAATCCCTAGCACTTTACATACTCAGGGGAAGCTGTAGGAAGGGTAAACCACTTGCAATAAGGAGTTTAAGTGCATTAAGCACCCTAAGTGAAGGTACACACTTAGTTTGGATTGTAACCTAGAGATATTTTTCCTTCATATGGTTGGATGATTGTCAGTTGGGTATAATGGATTACATGAAAAAGAAGAATTATGTATTTGGGATTAATGGATAGATACATTTATTATTGTTATTGTGGGCAAGGTTTAGGTTAATTAGTATCTATTCGAAGAATGATTGTTGAAAGAGATTATATTAGAAAGAGTTAGTTAGATTGGTTTCCAGGTATAGGGAGCTACGAGTGGTTCTGATTCATATTGTTATTGTTGTGAGGTGTATTATTGTAGAGTTCAAGTTAGAGTTGGCGATCAATTGCCCATGATTATACTTGGTGGTGTATTACTATGGAATTGGATTGCGTTTGAGGTAACTTTTATGTTCAGTAAAATCATTTACTCATGCCCTTCTGTGTGTGGATCTCTTTGTTCTGTTTTTGATAATTAAGTTCGTACTATGGCCATAGATATGAATGTGATGATGAAATGTCGTTGATTATATGAATATGCAATTGTTTTGCTGGCTTAGTTTATGAACTGAAAATAGAAAGTGGGCAAGGTATGGGTGGAGGATGGTTACTCTTTTGACCTGGTATGGTCGGCCTACGCTCCATAATGAACCTTGGGGGTAGTATTCTTTGGGCTCCATAACGAACCTTGGAGGCAGCGTTTGTCCGAATCTCGTACTTGCCACTCGATTTATTTAAGAGAATGAGCTATACCCGGCGTTGTAACGAAAAGGAAATGATTTCATAAATAAAATGTTTATAACGGGCTGAAGTAAAGGTTACGAGTTTTCCACTCATTTTGGAATTTTGTTTGTTTTGTATTTCTTCCCTGAATTTGCAGGTTTGGTGTTGTAAGCTCGGAATTGGAAGTGAAGCAAGATAAAGATGTCTTGTGGATTAAAGATTGAGTTTGTATTTTAGATAGTTGATTCAGGAATAGTTACCGATATTTCATTGTATATAATTTTTTTTGGGATTTTAGTCGAGTTATTGGTGTATTTAAAGGATATTGTTTTGTGGGCCCATAACCCACGGGTCCAGGATCGTATATTTCAAGGTTGTTTCCACTACAAATGTTTTCTTGATTCATAAGTAATTAGTATTATTTTAGTGCTAATTGAGATTTGTGACTCTTAAGCGAGTTAAGCTAGCGGCTCGGGAATCGGGCTGTTACAAAAATCTCAATTAGCACTAAAATAATACTAATTACTTATGAATCAGATAACATTTGTAGTGGAAACAACCTGAAATATACGATCCTGGACCTCGTGGGTTATGGGCCCACAAAACAATATCCTTTAAATACACCAATAACTCGACTAAAATACCAAAAAAAATTATATACAATGAAATATCGTAACTATTCCCGAATCAACTATCTAAATTACAAACTCAATCTTTAATCCACAAGACATCTTTATCTTGCTTCACTTCCAATTCCGAGCTTACAACACCAAACCTGCAAATTCAGGGAAGAAATACAAAACAAACAAAATTCCAAAATGAGTGGAAAACTCGTAACCTTTACTTCATCCCGTTATAAACATTTTATTTATGAAATCATTTCCTTTTCGTTACAACGCTGGTATAGCTCATTCTCTTAAATAAATCAGTGGCAAGTACGGGATTCGGACAAACGCTGCGCTCCAAGGTTCGTTATGGAGCCCAGCAATACTACCCCCCAAGGTTCATTATGGAGCGTAGCCGACCATACCAGTCAAAAGAGTAACCATCCTCCACCCATACCTTGCCCACTTTCTATTTTCAGTTCATAAACTAAGCCAAAGCAAAACAATTGCATATTCATATAATCAACGACATTTCATCATCACATTCATATCTATGGCCATAGTACGAACTTAATTATCAAAAACAGAACAAAGAGATCCACACACGAAGGGCATGAGTAAATGATTTTACCGAACATAAAAAAAATAAGTAAAATAAGATCATTCTTTTAATATGAACGCGAGTGTATTATAAGGGTTATGGGCCAACATTCCAGCCATTCGAGTTTTGATCTTATAAGTATTATAATGATACATAACTTCATAAGGGTGTCATGGTTTTTCGTCCTTTTCTCCTAATTCTTGTTCTTCAACACCTACTTCTCTTTACATACAACTCTTCTAGACATAATTCCTTAGTGTTTCAAGCTTTTAGTAGAGTTTTCAAGCTTTGGGAAATTGTAGAAAACTTCATAGGAACATAGAACAGATTGCTTGTAAGTACATCTTTGCACCTCTCTTGTACTTAACTTAGTTATTTATGTTCTAAAACTTATGTAAACTAATTCCTATCACTTTACATATTCGGGGAAGGTGTAGAAAGAGTAAACTACTTGAGATAAGAAGTTTTAAGTGCACTAAGCAACCTAAGTGAAGGTACACACTTAGTTTGGATTATAACCTAGAGTTTTTCCTACCTATGGTTAAATGATTGTTTCTTTCTATTTTGAAGCATGATTATGAAAAGAAATATCTTATGATATGCATATTAGTATGTGTGCTTTGAGTATATGACATGGATTTGGCATGCTATGGTTCACTTGAGATGTTTTACTTATCCTAAGCTGAGCTTAAACACTAAATTGCCATGTTTATGCTTCTAAATGGAATTTGTAAAGTATATGGAATTGTATGGTAATGAAACACTAAATGTATTGGTTTTAATCACGGAAGCGAGGCGTGAGCATACACCCGGGTTAGGGCGGGTATTCCCTAACTGTTACCCAACCAAGAGGGGGAAATCTTGGCGGAAGTAGGACATGTCCGGGTTAAGTCTTGCAAGCAGAACAGTAAAAGGTGGGGTGACGACCCTCAATAGTTTGCTACACTCGCGTTCATATTAAAATAATGATCTTATGAAAACTCTAAGTAATTCATTTGGTTATGTTTACTTGCTATTATAATGATGTGTTATCAATTAGTTTTCAAAACACACCTAAACATGTATTTTCTATTATACGGTGTGTACTCGGCTTTCGCGATAGTGTTGTCATTTCGTGGCCTGTCACTTGGTGGGTGGCAGAGTCCAACTTTGTTGCAAGGTTAAGACAAGGACATTGGATAAAAGAGTTACTTTTGTAATGGACATTTAGTAATGTAAATTAAGAGATGCTATATATATATTATATATATATATATGTATGTATGTACTTGTAGTATGAATAAGGAATAATAGACTAAGGAACCTTGGTTACTTTTAATGGAAGTTGTTATAAGAACAAGTTTGTAGCTGTTATATGATAAAATTGAGCATTGTTATGTGTTAATTCGATATTCTCTTCCTTACATGTTGAGAATGTCATGGTAGTAGCCTAAATCTTATCTGGATACGCTTTCGTTGTGATTAAACTCTGTGGATTCGGGTTAGTAGGGATTTGGGCTGTTACAATTTGTAACAGCCCGATTCCCGAGCTGCTAGCTTAACTCGCTTAACAATCACAAATCTCAATTAGCACTAAAATAATACTAATTACTTATGAATCAGATAACATTTGTAGTGGAAACAACCTGAAATATACGATCCTGGACCTGTGGGTTATGGGCCCACAAAACAATATCCTTTAAATACACCAATAACTCGACTAAAATCCCAAAAAAAATTATATACAATGAAATATCAGTAACTATTCCTGAATCAACTATCTAAAATACAAACTCAATCTTTAATCCACAAGACATCTTTATCTTGCTTCACTTCCAATTCCGAGCTTACAACACCAAACCTGCAAATTCAGGGAAGAAATACAAAACAAACAAAATTCCAAAATGAGTGGAAAACTCGTAACCTTTACTTCAGCCCGTTATAAACATTTTATTTATCAAATCATTTCCTTTTCGTTACAACGCTGGTATAGCTCATTCTCTTAAATAAATCAGTGGCAAGTACGGGATTTGGACAAACGCTGCCTCCAAGGTTCGTTATGGAGCCCAGCAATACTACCCCCAAGGTTCATTATGGAGCGTAGCTGACCATACCAGGTCAAAAGAGTAACCATCCTCCACCCATACCTTGCCCACTTTCTATTTTCAGTTCATAAACTAAGCCAGCAAAACAATTGCATATTCATATAATCAACGACATTTCATCATCACATTCATATCTATGGCCATAGTACGAACTTAATTATCAAAAACAGAACAAAGAGATCCACACACAGAAGGGCATGAGTAAATGATTTTACTGAACATAAAAAAATAAGTAAAATAAGATCATTCTTTTAATATGAACGCGAGTGTATTATAAGGGTAATGGGCCAACATTCCAGCCATTCGAGTTTTGATCTTATAACTATTATAATGATACTTAACTTCATAAGGGTGTCATGGTTTTTCGTCCTTTTCTCCTAATTCTTGTTCTTCAACACCTACTTCTCTTTACATACAACTCTTCTAGACATAATTCCTTAGTGTTTCAAGCTTTTAGTAGAGTTTTCAAGCTTTGGGAAATTGTAGAAAACTTCATAGGAACATAGAACAGATTGCTGTAAGTACATCTTTGCACCTCTCTTGTACTTAACTTAGTTATTTATGTTCTAAAACTTATGTAAACTAATTCCTATCACTTTACATATTCAGGGGAAGGTGTAGAAAGAGTAAACTACTTGAGATAAGAAGTTTTAAGTGCACTAAGCAACCTAAGTGAAGGTACACACTTAGTTTGGATTGTAACCTAGAGTTTTTCCTACCTATGGTTAAATGATTGTTTCTTTCTATTTTGAAGCATGATTATGAAAAGAAATATCTTATGATATGCATATTAGTATGTGTGCTTTGAGTATATGACATGGATTTGGCATGCTATGGTTCACTTGAGATGTTTTACTTATCCTAAGTCGAGCTTAAACACTAAATTGCCATGTTTATGCTTCTAAATGGAATTTGTAAAGTATATGGAATTGTATGGTAATGAAACACTAAATGTATTGGTTTTAATCACGGAAGCGAGGCGTGAGCATACACCCGGGTTAGGGGCGGGTATTCCCTAACCTGTTACCCAACCAAGAGGCGGAAATCTTGGCGGAAGTAGGACATGTCCGGGTTAAGTCTTGCAAGCAGAACAGTAAAAGGTGGGGTGACGACCCTCAATAGTTTGCTACACTCGCGTTCATATTAAAAGAATGATCTTATGAAAACTCTAAGTAATTCATTGGTTATGTTTACTTGCTATTATAATGATGTGTTATCAATTAGTTTTCAAAACACACCTAAACATGTATTTTCTATTATACGGTGTGTACTCGGCTTTGCTGATAGTGTTGTCATTTCGTGGCCTGTCACTTGGTGGGTGGCGAGTCCAACTTTGTTGCGAGGTTAAGACAAGGACATTGGATAAAATAGTTACTTTTGTAATGGACTTTTAGTAATGTAAATTAAGAGATGCTATATATATTATATATATATATATGTATGTATGTACTTGTAGTATGAATAAGGAATAATAGACTAAGGAACCTTGGTTACTTTTAATGGAAGTTGTTATAAGAACAAGTTTGTAGTTGTTATATGATAAAATTGAGTATTGTTATGTGTTAATTCGATATTCTCTTCCTTACATGTTGAGAATGTCATGGTAGTAGCCTAAATCTTATCGGATACGCTTTCGTTGTGATTAAACTCCGTGGATTCGGGTTAGTAGGGATTTGGGGCCGTTACAAATGCTTTGATACCATTTGTCACAGCCCAAATCCCTACTAACCCGAATCCACAGAGTTTAATCACAACGAAAGCGTATCCGGATAAGATTTAGGCTACTACCATGACATTCTCAACATGTAAGGAAGAGAATATCGAATTAACACATAACAATACTCAATTTTATCATATAACAACTACAAACTTGTTCTTATAACAACTTCCATTAAAAGTAACCAAGGTTCCTTAGTCTATTATTCCTTATTCATACTACAAGTACATACATACATATATATATATATAATATATATAGCATCTCTTAATTTACATTACTAAAAGTCCATTACAAAAGTAACTCTTTTATCCAATGTCCTTGTCTTAACCTGCAACAAAGTCAGACTCGCCACCCACCAAGTGATCGGCCACTTAAATGATAACACTATCAAGAAAGCCGAGTACACACCGTATAATAGAAAATACATGATTAGGTGTGTTTTGAAAACTAATTGATAACACATCATTATAATAGCAAGTAAACATAACCAGCTGAATTACTTAGAGTTTTCATAAGATCATTCTTTTAATATGAACGCGAGGGTAGCAAACTATTGAGAAAACTTCATAGGAACATAGAACAGATTGCTATTTGGGACATGACTACATATTTGTTTCTCACTAATATCCCTACTAACTTTAGAAAATAAGAAGAAGGAAGTTAGAGTTTGAGGTTGGAGATAAAGTATTTCTCAAAATTTCACCTACACGGGGAGTAAGGAGATTTGGAGTTAAAGGCAAATTGAGCCCTAAGTATGTTGGCCCGTATGAGATATTAAATAGAATTGGAGAAGTAGCATATGAACTAGCTTTACCAGTAGAACTAGCCAAAGTGCATAATGTTTTCCATGTGTCTCAACTAAGGAAATATGTCCATGACCCATCCCATGTGTTATCCTATGAACCACTGAAATTAGATGAGGCGTTGACTTATGAAGAAAAACCCTTACAGATATTAGATCACCGGGAAAAAGTATTAAGACACAAAACGATCCCGCTCGTGAAAGTATTGTGGTCTAATCATGGAATAGAAGAAGCCACTTGGGAAAAAGAAGCAGATATGCGAGATCAATATCCACAGTTATTTTCAAAAGGTAATATTTTAAGTTTCGAGGACGAAACTTCTTTTAAGAGGGGTAGAATGTAATAGCCCTAAGAAAATCCTAAACCTAAAACCCCAACTTTGTGTTAAAGTGTGGGATCACATTAGAAAATAAACAAAGTGCAAGTATAACAAAGTGTATTTCTCTTGAATTGTGTTTAAATAGTTGATTTATATGTGTTACATGAGTTATTATTATAAGAAATGCCAAAGTAGCTAAAAGGTATCATTGTTAGTGGTTAAGAAAGCTTTGGAAACCAATAGATAAGTTAGAAATCCCTTGAGAGCTTATTCCTTAAGATTACGAAAATCGCATAAGGACTGTTTTATCGCATAGCAATGAACTTCCAGTTAAAAGGCCTTTTGAGATTGAATACATGCTCAAAATCTATTTAAATTGGATATAACCAAAGTTTGGGATGTCTTAAGGATAAAATGATCATTCACCATCATAATTTACGTGGCTAAATAGGGTGAATTCCATACATAGTAAAATCTGGCCAGCTAAAATATCAGTTTGTACCTATCCTCAAAGAATGCCTCTTACCAGCTGCTTGAGTGTCGATCTCTTAAAGATATTTTCATGCATGAAAGCCAACACATTAAGCTAACACCTCCAACAAGAATCACCCAGAAAGTCCAAGAAACCGACCTCACCCAGAAGAGGTTTCCCCCCCTAGGGGTGCGCGAGAATCAGTCTATAAAAGACTGTTTTGGTTTTTCGTCCCTTTTCTCCTAAATTTTCTTCTTCAACACCTACTTCTCTTTACATACAACTCTTCTAGACATAATTCCTTAGTGTTTCAAGCTTTTAGTAGAGTTTTCAAGCTTTGGGAAATTGTAGAAAACTTCATAGGAACATAGAACAGATTGCTGTAAG
Organism: Beta lomatogona; assembly: GCA_947646795.1. Classification (NCBI taxonomy): domain Eukaryota; kingdom Viridiplantae; phylum Streptophyta; class Magnoliopsida; order Caryophyllales; family Amaranthaceae; genus Beta; species Beta lomatogona. Next base: position 76,207 of record CANSNZ010001092.1, read on the forward strand.
TACATCTTTGCACCTCTCTTGTACTTAACTTAGTTATTTATGTTCTAAAACTTGTGTAAACTAATTCCTATCACTTTACATATTCAGGGAAGGTGTAGAAAGAGTAAACTACTTGAGATAAGAAGTTTTAAGTGCACTAAGCAACCTAAGTGAAGGTACACACTTACTTTGGATTGTAACCTAGAGTTTTTCCTACCTATGGTTAAATGATTGTTTCTTTCTATTTTGAAGCATGATTATGAAATGAAATATCTTATGATATGCATATTAGTATGTGTGCTTTGAGTATATGACATGGATTTGGCATGCTATGGTTCACTTGAGATGTTTTACTTATCCTAAGCTGAGCTTAAACACTAAATTGCCATGTTTATGCTTCTAAATGGAATTTGTAAAGTATATGGAATTGTATGGTAATGAAACACTAAATGTATTGGTTTTAATCACGGAAGCGAGGCGTGAGCATACACCCGGGTTAGGGCGGGTATTCCCTAACTTTTACCCAACCAAGAGGGGGGAAATCTTGGCGGAAGTAGGACATGTCCGGGTTAAGTCTTGCAAGCAGATCAGTAAAAGGTGGGGTGACGACCCTCAATAGTTTGCTACACTCGCGTTCATATTAAAAGAATGATCTTATGAAAACTCTAAGTAATTCAGCTGGTTATGTTTACTTGCTATTATAATGATGTGTTATCAATTAGTTTTCAAAACACACCTAAACATGTATTTTCTATTATACAGTGTGTACTCAGCTTTGCTGATAGTGTTGTCATTTCTGTGGCCTGTCACTTGGTGGGTGGCAGAGTCCAACTTTGTTGCCAGGTTAAGACAAGGACATTGGATAAAAGAGTTACTTTTGTAATGGACTTTTAGTAATGTAAATTAAGAGATGCTATATATATATTATATATATATATGTATGTATGTACTTGTAGTATGAATAAGGAATAATAGACTAAGGAACCTTGGTTACTTTTAATGGAAGTTGTTATAAGAACAAGTTTGTAGCTGTTGTTAATTCGATATTCTCTTCCTTACATGTTGAGAATGTCATGGTAGTAGCCTAAATCTTATCTGGATACGCTTTCGTTGTGATTAAACTCTGTGGATTCGGGTTAGTAGGGATTTGGGCTGTTACAAATGTTTTGATACCATTTGTAACAGCCCGATTCCCGAGCTGCTAGCTTAACTCGCTTAACAATCACAAATCTCAATTAGCACTAAAATAATACTAATTACTTATGAATCAGATAACATTTGTAGTGGAAACAACCTGAAATATACGATCCTGGACCTGTGGGTTATGGGCCCACAAAACAATATCCTTTAAATACACCAATAACTCGACTAAAATCCCAAAAAAAATTATATACAATGAAATATCAGTAACTATTCCTGAATCAACTATCTAAAATACAAACTCAATCTTTAATCCACAAGACATCTTTATCTTGCTTCACTTCCAATTCCGAGCTTACAACACCAAACCTGCAAATTCAGGGAAGAAATACAAAACAAACAAAATTCCAAAATGAGTGGAAAACTCGTAACCTTTACTTCAGCCCGTTATAAACATTTTATTTATCAAATCATTTCCTTTTCGTTACAACGCTGGTATAGCTCATTCTCTTAAATAAATCAGTGGCAAGTACGGGATTCGGACAAACGCGCCTCCAAGGTTCGTTATGGAGCCCAAGCAATACTACCCCCAAGGTTCATTATGGAGCGTAGCTGACCATACCAGGTCAAAAGAGTAACCATCCTCCACCCATACCTTGCCCACTTTCTATTTTCAGTTCATAAACTAAGCCAGCAAAACAATTGCATATTCATATAATCAACGACATTTCATCATCACATTCATATCTATGGCCATAGTACGAACTTAATTATCAAAAACAGAACAAAGAGATCCACACACGAAGGGCATGAGTAAATGATTTTACTTGAACATAAAAGTTACCTCAAACGCAATCCAAATCCATAGTAATACACCACCAAGTATAATCATGGGCAATTGATCGCCAACTCTAACTTGAACTCTACAATAATACACCTCACAACAATAACAATATGAATCGGAACCACTCGTAGATCCCTATACCGGAAACCAATCTAACTAACTCTTTCTAATATAATCTCTTTCAACAATCATTCTTCGAATAGATACTAATTAACCTAAACCTTGCCCACAATAACAATAATAAATGTATCTATCCATTAATCCCAAATACATAATTCTTCTTTTTCATGTAATCCATTATACCCAACTGACAATCATCCAACCATATGAAGGAAAAATATCTCTAGGTTACAATCCAAACTAAGTGTGTACCTTCACTTAGGGTGCTTAATGCACTTAAACTCCTTATTCCAAGTGGTTTACCCTTCCTACAGCTTCCCCTGAGTATGTAAAGTGCTAGGGATTAGTTTACACAACTTTTAGAACATAAATAACTAAGTTAAGTACAAGAGAGGTGCAAAGATGTACTTACAAAGAATCTGTTTTATGTTCCTATGAAGTTTTCTACAATTTCCAAAAGCTTGAAAACTCTACTAAAAGCTTGAAACACTAAGGAATTATGTCTAGAAGAGTTGTATGTAAAGAGAAGTAGGTGTTGAAGAAGAAATTTTAAGAGAAAGAATCGAAAAACCAAAACAGTCTTTTATAGACTGATTCTGGCGGTACCCCCAGGGGAGGGAAACCTCTTCTGGGTGAGGTCGGTTTCTTGGACTTTCTGGGTGATTCTTGTTGGAGGTGTTAGCTTAATGTGTTGGCTTTCATGCATGCAAAGATCATTAAGAGGTCGACACTGAAGCAGCTACTAAGAAGCTTTCTTTGAGGATAGGTACGAACTGATATTTTAGCTGGCCAGATTTTACTGTAAGGAACTTACCATATTAAGCCACGTATATTTTGGGAACAAATGACCATTTTAACCTTAAGACCTCCCAAACAAAACATATATCAGGTTTGATTAGGTTTTGAGCTCGGATTCCACCCAAAAAGGCTCTTTAACTGGAAGTTTATTGTTACCCGATAAAACGGTCTCTATGCGATTTTCATAATCATAAAGAATAAGGCTCTCCAAGGCTTTTTAGCTTATCTATTGGTTCTCAAGGCTTTCTTAACCAATAAGAATGATAGTGCTTATCCTCATTGACCTTTCTTAACCATTAAGAATGATAGTGCTTATCCACAAGCTTTCTTAACCACTAAGAATGTTAGAGCTTATCCACTTGATTTCTTAACCACTAAGAATGTTAGAACTTATCCACTTGCTTTCTTAACCACTAAGAATATTAGAGCTTATCCACTTGCTTTCTTAACCACTAAGAATGATGGTTCTTATCCACTTTTTTTCCTAGTATGATGTTGGAGAGAATTCAAACTACTTAAAGGACCAAAGCCTGATGAAGACTTAATATAGCTAACAAAATAATTGAACCTGCTTAAAAATTCAGGCTATTACACTCTACCACCCTTAAAAAAAGTTTCGTCCTCAAAACTTGAAAACATAAACTCATAGATCAACCTTAAGTATCCATATATCAAGTAGTACAGCCTCCGATAGTCCTTACTAAAATTTTATGAAAAAGTTCTCAATATTCCCAACAAATAGATTTCAAATATCCTCAAATTACAACTTCGAATTCCATATTCTTATTCCCAAAGTTTTGCACAAATCTAGACTCTTATTCTTATTCAATAGCTCAAAAATTGGAGTCTAATTACCCAAGTAACAGACACACATTCCCAATGATCTTTTACTCCCGCTATGTGGCAAACTCAGCACACAGTCGCAGGGTTGCTCTGATACCATTTGTAACAGCCCGATTTCCGAGCTGCTAGCTTAACTCGCTTATTAATCACAAATCTCAATTAAGACCAAAACAATAATAATCACTTATAAATTAGATAATACTCATAGCGGAAACAACCTGAAATATACGATCCTGGACCTGTGGGTTATGGGCCCACTAAACAATATCCCTTAAATACACCAATAACTCGACTAAAATCCCAAAACAATTATATATAATGAAATATTAGTAACTAAACCTGAATCAACTATCTAAAATACAAACTCAATCCTTAATCCACAAGACATCTTTATCTTGCTTCACTTCCAATTCCGAGCTTACAACACCAAATCTGCAAATTCAGGGAAGAAATACAAAACAAACAAAATTCCAAAATGAGTGGAAAACTCGTAACCTTTACTTCAGCCCGTTATAAACATTTTATTTATCAAATCATTTCCTTTTCGTTACAACGCTGGCACAGCTCATTCTCTTAAATAAATCAGTGGCAAGTACGGGATTCGGACAAACGCTGCCTCCAATGTTCGTTAGGGAGGCCAGCAATACTACCCCCAAGGTTCATTATGGAGCGTAGCCGACCATACCAGGTCAAAAGTGTAACCATCCTCCACCCATACCTTGCCCACTTTCTATTTTCAGTTCATAAACTAAGCCAGCAAAACAATTGCATATTCATATAATTAATGACATTTCATCATCACATTCATATCTATGGCCATAGTACGAACTTAATTATAAAAACGAACGATAGAGATTCACACATGAAAGCGCATGAGTAAATGATTTTACTGAACATAAAAGTTACCTGAACGCATTCCAAATTACCAACAATACAACCTCCTTTATTTTGATCTCCAAACGATACTCAAATTCATAATCATTCTCCAACAATTTACCTCACAACAATAACAATAATTAATAAACTCCTCACTACATGAGAAACTAATCTAAATAACCTTTCTTAATACACGCTACTATACTAACCCAACTAACATACTTTCAATGCCATCCAACTAGATTATCTCATAAATCATTCAATAACAGTAGCTATATCACACGACTCGCTTCCCCAAATCATAATCATAATTCTAAGTTATAAAACTAAACTAACTAAACTTAACTATCAAACTTAATTAAACAAATAAGAAACTCATTTGGCTACTAATGATATTAAAACACTCCTAAAAACAACAGCAGCAGCAGTGTTACCAACAACAACACAATCGTAACACAACAACAACCACAGCAACAATAACTACAACATATAAGAAACTAAGAAAATACCCTGGTGCTTTGCAACCACCAACACACGACCACCACTAGAGGTGGCAGCACCACGAAGCAGCAACAACACCTCACCAATGACACAACGACAACAACAACTCGTGCAGAGGAGAACGACAGTAGAGCAGCAGCGACGGTAACCAACATCAGCAGTGACAGCACAACCAAAATAGGGAAGAGAGAGAATAGTGGTGAGGAGCACCACCAGCAAGAACGCACCGAAACAACAGCAGCAACAAATACACAACAACGACAATAACACCGCGACGGCTAGCGGTGGTAGCACTGATAGCAGCGTCGGCAGACGGTGGCGAAGAGCTAGGCTCAGCCAAAAGCAGAGGAAGGAGGGAAGAGAGAGAGCTGTGAGGAGGAGAGAGGGTGACCGAAGCTTGAGAGAGAAATCACGAGTCAGAGATTCGGGGTTGGGGTTTTCGGGTTTCTTTGGGGTTTCTCTTTTCGGTGATGATGAGGATGAGGGAGTGTAAGAAACAGCCACGACATATTGGGAAAAATAAAGAATTGAATTGGGTTTTGTTGACAAATCGCCAAGGGCCGAAAGAAATGGGCCGACTTAATTTCCTATTTGTCCAAACACCACTCAATTAATTTCAGATATCTAGAACCCAAAATAATAATAACTTCAAAAATTAATAGACATATTACAACACGACAAATAAAAATTCGTAGTCCAAACTCAAATAAAATAAGAATTTATGAAACATAATTAACTTAATAAATATAATTAGCATTTAATAGACGCTCTTAAAGAATAAGGCTCTCAAAGGCTTTCTAACTTATCTATTGGTTCTCAAGGCTTTCTTCACCTCTATCAATGATACCTCTTAGCTACTTTGGCATTTCTTATAACAATAACTCATGTAACACATATAAATCAACTATTTAAACACAATTCAAGAGAAATACACTTTGTTATACTTGCACTTTGTTTATTTTCTAATGTGATCCCACACTTTAACACAAAGTTGGGGTTTTAGGTTTAGGATTTTCTTAGGGCTATTACATTCTACCCCTCTTAAAAGAAGTTTCGTCCTCGAAACTTAAAATATTACCTTTTGAAAATAACTGTGGATATTGATCTCGCATATCTGCTTAAACACTGTGCTATTTGTTCGATAAGATGTAACAGCCCAAATCTATTTGTTGTGGCGACATTATCTTAAGTAAACTCTGTGGATTTTCTAAAGTTTGGTGCACGTGCAACTGGCTGAGCAAATCGAGGCTTTTTATTTTTCTCCTCTTCATCATTTCCAACATTCCTCCGTTTACTCACCTCTCTTTCTTTCTCACTAATTCTTTCTTGTTCCAATGCTCTATCATATAATTCTTGAAAATTTATACAGTGTCCCACCCTCTTCTGATAAGTAAAATTCAGTCCTTCGAAAAACCGTGTTACCCTAAACTTTTCAGACTTCACCAAATCAGGTGCAAATCGGGATAACTCTATAAACTTTGTTGTGTATTCCACTATCGACATCTTACCCTGACGTAAGTTTAGGAATTCACACTCCTTCTTAGTCTGAAGTGCAGGTGGATAAAACCTCTCATGTAATTTCTCGAGGAACTTATCCCAAGTAAAGTCAGGTTGTTGGGCAATAGTTTTCACAGTCTTCCACCACATATCTGCTGGTCCATCTAAATAGAATGATGCTAACTTCACTCGTATGTTTGCCGGACAATTCATCACATCCAAAAGTTTCTCCATGTAAGCAATCCAGTCCTCGAATTTCACTGGATCGGGTTCCCCATCATAAGTCCTAGGATTGTGTGATGCTAACCTTTTGTAATACTTCCCTTCATCGTCTGCATCCCTATTTGTATGATTGTTCTCCAAAAGGTTCAACAGTCGGGTATTCATATTTTCTAACTGGTTAATTCTAGCCTCCATTTGGTGAATTGAGTCACCAGATCCTGATGATGAAGCACGACCTCTAGTTCCTACCATCTAATTAAAGAGAATGAAATACTATTACCTTCCTACTTAATACATTAAATACATAACATAAAAGTAAAGTAAAGAACAACACATATGCACACCAAAATTTGCTCTTATATAAAAGCATATAGTTTCAGCTTATACAACCATATCCGAGTAATCAATACTACTAGTTACTAATATATATATACTATTTACATTAGTTAATACTACTATATTCTAACATATATACACGGCTCATAGGCCCAAAAGTTAGTACACCTATATACATCCTAACATCATATACCTAAAAAGAGGTCACCCCATACTATACCAACCATAATGTTACCCCAAAAAAAAATCATCTTCACTTTAAGTTCTCTCCAATGCTCTAATCTAACTGAAAGGAATCTCGAACATAACCACTATCACTACTACTTCCCGACCCTGTCTTTTCTGGCTTGTAATCTGAATCATAACTTGAGTTCATTCACCATTCTTCGAGGCATTCTACTTAAGGCGTCCGCCACTCGATTGGCTTTCCCTGGATGATACTGGATATCTATCTCATAATCCTTGATCAATTCCAACCACCTTCGTTGTCGCATGTTCAGATCTCTCTGTGTAAAGATGTGCTTTAAACTTTTATGGTCGGTGAAGATTTTACATGGAACGCCATACAGATAATGTCGCCACAACTTTAATGCAAACACAACCTGCAGCCGGTTCTAGGTCGTGTACCGGGTAATTTCCCTCATGAGGTCTCAATTGTCTAGAGGCGTAAGCAATAACTTTCCCTTTCGCATCAATACACAACCCAAACCTTCTTTTGACGCATCACTATATATCTCGTACTCCTCCTTGTCAGTTGGTAGGGTTAACACTGGAGCACTAGTTAACTTTCGTTTCAACTCCTGAAAAGCTTTTTCACATTTTTCTGTCCATTGAAATTTCACATTTTTCCGCATCAACATAGTAATTGGCAGGGAAATCGTTGAAAAATTATCCACAAATTTCCTATAATACCCTGCTAAACCCATAAAACTCCGTACTTCTGAAACATTTGTTGGTGTTGACCATTCGACAATCGCTTTTATCTTTTCAGGATCAACCATCACTCCCTCTTTTGAGATTACATGCCCCAAGAATGATATTTCAGATAACCAAAAATTACACTTACTTAGCTTAGCATATAATTTCTTTTCTTTCAATATGTCTAATACTATCCTTAGATGATTCCCATGGTCTCTTTCATTTTTCGAGTACACTAGTATATCATCAATAAAGACCACTACGAACTGATCTAAATAGGCCTTAAAATATCTCTGCATCAAATCCATAAATGCGGCTGGAGCATTAGTCAGTCCAAAAGGCAATACCACAAACTCATAATGACTGTATCTTGTTCGGAACACCGTTTTAGGAATATCTTCGTCAGCAATCCTCATTTGATGATACCCTGATCTCAAATCTATCTTCGAGAAAACTTCAGCACCTTTTAGCTGGTCAAACAAATCATCTATTCTAGGAAGAGGGTACCTATTCTTGACTGTAATCTTATTAATCTCTCTATAATCTATACACAATCTCATTGTTCCGTCTTTCTTTCGAACAAATAGCACAGGGGCTCCCCATGGCGACACACTCGGCCTGATATATCCTTTTTGCAACAGCTCCTCTAATTGTTTCTTTAATTCGACCATCTCCGCCGGGGCCATCCGATATGGACTTCTAGAAATGGGTGTTGCTCCAGGCACTAAATCAATGTGAAAATCTACTATACGTTTAGGGGGCACTCCAGGTAGTTCTTCAGGAAATACATCTGGAAATTCTTTCACTATCGGAATCTCCTCTACCTTTAAGGAATTTGCAGTTGTGTCAATTACATGGCACAAGTAAGCATTACTTCCTCTTCTTACTTCCTTGGCAATCTTCATTACGGACACTAACCTTTACTTTCGGCTTCTTTGTAACTCCTTGATATACAATTTTATCATCTTGTGGGGTTTTCAACTGAATTGTCCGTGTTTCGCACTTGATCACGGCTTCATATTTACTAAGCCAGTCCATTCCCAAAATTACATCGTAATATCCTAAGTCAAATTGTACTAGATCGGCTATTAACTCAACACCGACCACATTTATACAACATTCTTTATATAACTTCTCACACTTAACTCGTAAACCATCGGGAAGATCTATTGCTAATTTTATTTTTGATCTGTTTTGGGATTGGATTCAATCTTATAAGAAACAAGGAGGATATAAATGAATTCGATGCTCCGGAATCAAAAAGAACATATGCAGGCACATGATTCACAAGGAAAGTTCCGGAGATTACATTACCTCCATCCCTGGTAAGTTCGGTCTCCTCGTTTCTACTAACGATCGGATTTTCATCCTCGAAAAACTCGGTTTGTACCTCCCCTTGAGTATCCATGGCATACATTTTCCCAGCTATCTTTCCTGAATTTGCAAACGATCCTCCTCGATTGTTGCGATTAAAACTTGATCCTCCTTGGTGTCCTTTTTCATTACCCACTCCAAATTTGCTAGGTCCAGCTTGTTGTTTTACATCTCCGAACGTTTTTACATTCTGCCTAGCCAACTCTGGACAATCCCTAGCAAAATGTCCAGGTTTCTTACATTCATAACATATATTCTTTCCATCACAAGTCTTTCCCAAATGTTCCTTCCCGCATTGATAACATCTTCGATCTTTAGGTTGAGTACGTTGTTGGAAGTTTGGTGCACGTGCAACTGGCTGAGCAAATCGAGGCTTTTTATTTTTCTCCTCTTCATCATTTCCAACATTCCTCCGTTTACTCACCTCTCTTTCTTTCTCACTAATTCTTTCTTGTTCCAATGCTCTATCATATAATTCTTGGAAATTGATACAGTGTCCCACCCTCCTCTGATAAGTAAAATTCAGTCCTTCGAAAAACCGTGTTACCCTAAACTTTTCAGACTTCACCAAATCAGGTGCAAATCGGGATAACTCTATAAACTTTGTTGTGTATTCCACTATCGACATCTTACCCTGACGTAAGTTTAGGAATTCACACTCCTTCTTAGTCTGAAGTGCAGGTGGATAAAACCTCTCACGTAATTTCTCGAGGAACTTATCCCAAGTAAAGTCAGGTTGTTGGGCAATAGTTTTCACAGTCTTCCACCACATATCTGCTGGTCCATCTAAATAGAATGATGCTAACTTCACTCGTATGTTTGCCGGACAATTCACCACATCCAAAAGTTTCTCCATGTAAGCAATCCAGTCCTCGAATTTCACTGGATCGGGTTCCCCATCATAAGTCCTAGGATTGTGTGATGCTAACCTTTTGTAATACTTCCCTTCATCGTCTGCATCCCTATTTGTATGATTGTTCTCCAAAAGGTTCAACAGTCGGGTATTCATATTTTCTAACTGGTTAATTCTAGCCTCCATTTGGTGAATTGAGTCACCAGATCCTGATGATGAAGCACGACCTCTAGTTCCTACCATCTAATTAAAGAGAATGAAATACTATTACCTTCCTACTTAATACATTAGATACATAACATAAAAGTAAAGTAAAGAACAACACATATGCACACCAAAATTTGCTCTTATATAAAAGCATATAGTTTCAGCTTATACAACCATATCCGAGTAATCAATACTACTAGTTACTAATATATATATACTATTTACATTAGTTAATACTACTATATTCTAACATATATACACGGCTCATAGGCCCAAAAGTTAGTACACCTATATACATCCTAACATCATATACCTAAAAAGAGGTCACCCCATACTATACCAACCATAATGTTACCCCAAAAAAAATCATCTTCACTTTAAGTTCTCTCCAATGCTCTAATCTAACTGAAAGGGATCTCGAACATAACCACTATCACTACTACTTCCCGACCCTATCTTTTCTGGCTTGTAATCTGAATCATAACTTGAGCTACTTTCATAAGAGATACTACTTGCATCCTTGATATCTTCATCTCCTTCTGTATCCTGGTCTTCTATTCCCTCATTTCCTATCTCGGCCTCTTCTATTTCCATCTCGGGATCCTCCTCCTCAATCTCTTCACTATCGAACTAATATTGATATACTCAATTTCCTTATTATCTAACTCGGAGCGATTAACTTCTTCAATCCTACTTTTGGCTATCCCTTTGGAACTGCTTCATCCTCAACCCTCCTCTTTTTGGGAGGCAGTTCCTTGTTCTTGTTACCACCATCCACTTCAGCATTTTCCCAAACCATTTGAGCTTCTAATTCCTTGATTTTCCTAGTTTTATACTCTTCATATGTTATGATAGCCCCTTCTTTTCTTCCTTTACGATCCACTTCTTGAATCCTCCTATAAACTTCCTCGACTGTGACATTCCATTGTATAAGCTTCTTATCTATTGTGGCATAGTCAATTTCTGACCTCCTTAATTCTCTATCAGGAATATAATAGTCTAATATCTTCCAATATTCCTGCATAAGATCTCTCCATGGATAATTCAAAGGCAAGGTCTTCACTAATGTATAAGCTTGAACTTCAGGACGAGCATATGGGTTTTCTTCTCCTCGGCCCATTGCTTGATTATACTCCACAATTGCTCATTACATGCCTTGCACAACAGGTACATCTCGTATAACACAAGCTAGCAGAGAATAAAGTATCTGGTTCACGAATCCCTGGAATATCTTCACCTATGCTTTCAAGACTTTCAGTACTCGTATCCTCGGAATCAGAAGTGTCAATCACTATTGGTTTCCCTTTACTTCCTGGATTCATCTACAAGATCAAAGCATATAGACATCGTTTAACAACTAGTCTAACTCAGACTTCATAAAATAGTAATCACCTTAGAATAACGCGGAATGGTCATACTTATACATTCTAATGTCTTAATTTGGCTCTGATACCATTTGTAACAGCCCAAATCCCTACTAACCCGAATCCACAGAGTTTAATCACAACGAAAGCGTATCCAGATAAGATTTAGGCTACTACCATGACATTCTCAACATGTAAGGAAGAGAATATCGAATTAACACATAACAATACTCAATTTTATCATATAACAGCTACAAACTTGTTCTTATAACAACTTCCATTAAAAGTAACCAAGGTTCCTTAGTCTATTATTCCTTATTCATACTACAAGTACATACATACATATATATATATATAATATATATAGCATCTCTTAATTTACATTACTAAAAGTCCATTACAAAAGTAACTCTTTTATCCAATGTCCTTGTCTTAACCTGCAACAAAGTTGGACTCTGCCACCCACCAAGTGACAGGCCACAGAAATGACAACACTATCAGCAAAGCTGAGTACACACTGTATAATAGAAAATACATGTTTAGGTGTGTTTTGAAAACTAATTGATAACACATCATTATAATAGCAAGTAAACATAACCAAATTTGAATTACTTAGAGTTTTCATAAGATCATTCTTTTAATATGAACGCGAGTGTAGCAAACTATTGAGGGTCGTCACCCCACCTTTTTTGTTCGCTTGCAAGACTTAACCCGGACATGTCCTACTTCCGCCAAGATTTCCCCCTCTTGGTTGGGTAACAGTTAGGGAATACCCGCCCTAACCCGGGTGTATGCTCACGCCTCGCTTCCGTGATTAAAACCAATACATTTAGTGTTTCATTACCATACAATTCCATATACAACACTATCAGCAAAGCTGAGTACACACTTAGTTTGGATTGTAACCTAGAGTTTTTCCTACCTATGGTTAAATGATTGTTTCTTTCTATTTTGAAGCATGATTATGAAATGAAATATCTTATGATATGCATATTAGTATGTGTGCTTTGAGTATATGACATGGATTTGGCATGCTATGGTTCACTTGAGATGTTTTACTTATCCTAAGCTGAGCTTAAACACTAAATTGCCATGTTTATGCTTCTAAATGGAATTTGTAAAGTATATGGAATTGTATGGTAATGAAACACTAAATGTATTGGTTTTAATCACGGAAGCGAGGCGTGAGCATACACCCGGGTTAGGGCGTTGTGGTCTAATCATGGAATAGAAGAAGCCACTTGGGAAAAAGAAGCAGATATGCGAGATCAATATCCACAGTTATTTTCAAAAGGTAATATTTTAAGTTTCGAGGACGAAACTTCTTTTAAGAGGGGTAGAATGTAATAGCCCTAAGAAAATCCTAAACCTAAAACCCCAACTTTGTGTTAAAGTGTGGGATCACATTAGAAAATAAACAAAGTGCAAGTATAACAAAGTGTATTTCTCTTGAATTGTGTTTAAATAGTTGATTTATATGTGTTACATGAGTTATTATTATAAGAAATGCCAAAGTAGCTAAAAGGTATCATTGTTAGTGGTTAAGAAAGCTTTGGAAACCAATAGATAAGTTAGAAATCCCTTGAGAGCTTATTCCTTAAGATTACGAAAATCGCATAAGGACTGTTTTATCGCATAGCAATGAACTTCCAGTTAAAAGGCCTTTTGAGATTGAATACATGCTCAAAATCTATTTAAATTGGATATAACCAAAGTTTGGGATGTCTTAAGGATAAAATGATCATTCACCATCATAATTTACGTGGCTAAATAGGGTGAATTCCATACATAGTAAAATCTGGCCAGCTAAAATATCAGTTTGTACCTATCCTCAAAGAATGCCTCTTACCAGCTGCTTGAGTGTCGATCTCTTAAAGATCTTTTCATGCATGAAAGCCAACACATTAAGCTAACACCTCCAACAAGAATCACCCAGAAAGTCCAAGAAACCGACCTCACCCAGAAGAGGTTTCCCTCCCCTGGGGGTACCGCCAGAATCAGTCTATAAAAGACTGTTTTGGTTTTTCGTCCTTTTCTCCTAAATTTTCTTCTTCAACACCTACTTCTCTTTACATACAACTCTTCTAGACATAATTCCTTAGTGTTTCAAGCTTTTAGTAGAGTTTTCAAGCTTTGGGAAATTGTAGAAAACTTCATAGGAACATAGAACAGATTCTTTGTAAGTACATCTTTGCACCTCTCTTGTACTTAACTTAGTTATTTATGTTCTAAAACTTGTGTAAACTAATTCCTATCACTTTACATATTCAGGGGAAGGTGTAGAAAGAGTAAACTACTTGAGATAAGAAGTTTTAAGTGCACTAAGCAACCTAAGTGAAGGTACACACTTAGTTTGGATTGTAACCTAGAGTTTTTCCTACCTATGGTTAAATGATTGTTTCTTTCTATTTTGAAGCATGATTATGAAATGAAATATCTTATGATATGCATATTAGTATGTGTGCTTTGAGTATATGACATGGATTTGGCATGCTATGGTTCACTTGAGATGTTTTACTTATCCTAAGCTGAGCTTAAACACTAAATTGCCATGTTTATGCTTCTAAATGGAATTTGTAAAGTATATGGAATTGTATGGTAATGAAACACTAAATGTATTGGTTTTAATCACGGAAGCGAGGCGTGAGCATACACCCGGGTTAGGGCGGGTATTCCCTAACTGTTACCCAACCAAGAGGGGGAAATCTTGGCGGAAGTAGGACATGTCCGGGTTAAGTCTTGCAAGCAGATCAGTAAAAGGTGGGGTGACGACCCTCAATAGTTTGCTACACTCGCGTTCATATTAAAAGAATGATCTTATGAAAACTCTAAGTAATTCAGCTGGTTATGTTTACTTGCTATTATAATGATGTGTTATCAATTAGTTTTCAAAACACACCTAAACATGTATTTTCTATTATACGGTGTGTACTCGGCTTTCTTGATAGTGTTGTCATTTCGTGGCTGTCACTTGGTGGGTGGCGAGTCCAACTTTGTTGCGAGGTTAAGACAAGGACATTGGATAAAAGAGTTACTTTTGTAATGGACTTTTAGTAATGTAAATTAAGATATGCTATATATGTATTATATATATATATGTATGTATGTACTTGTAGTATGAATAAGGAATAATAGACTAAGGAACCTTGGTTACTTTTAATGGAAGTTGTTATAAGAACAAGTTTGTAGCTGTTATATGATAAAATGGAGCATTGTTATGTGTTAATTCGATATTCTCTTCCTTACATGTTGAGACTGTCATGGTAGTAGCCTAAATCTTATCTGGATACGCTTTCGTTGTGATTAAACTACGTGGATTTGGGTTAGTAGGGATTTGGGCTGTTACACTTTATTATCATTATAATTATTGAATTCTAGTTCATATGCAGGAATGTTTGAATCTTATTATATTCATCTCAATTAGCACTAAAATAATACTAATTACTTATGAATAAGATAACATTTGTAGTGGAAACAACCTGAAATATACGATCCTGGACCTGTGGGTTATGGGCCCACAAAACAATATCCGTAAGAGCTATTGTGGGCTTCCCCTAAGATTTTATCCTTTAACTCACGGTTATCTGGAACACACCATCGATTATGGATCATAATACTTCCATTCTCATGAAAGCAAAAATCAGTAGATTCCCCTTTTTCTATCTTACATCTTATTTTACTCAAGAATGGGTCATGTTGTTGTTTTTGTATAATTTCATCGAATAAAGTTGGTTGAATAGTCATTGTATTAAGGATACCTTGGGTCTCTCCCTTTTGTACAATGGCTAAATCCAATCTTCTCATATCTTCATAAATTTCTTGTGGCACAGAAATAAGTTCATTCACCATTCTTCGAGGCATTCTACTTAAGGCGTCCGCCACTCGATTGGCTTTCCCTGGATGATACTGGATATCTATCTCATAATCCTTGATCAATTCCAACCACCTTCGTTGTCGCATATTCAGATCTCTCTGTGTAAAGATGTACTTTAAACTTTTATGGTCGGTGAAGATTTTACATGGAACGCCATACAGATAATGTCGCCACAACTTTAATGCAAACACAAGCTGCAGCCGGTTCTAGGTCGTGTACCGGGTAATTTTCCTCATGAGGTCTCAATTGTCTAGAGGCGTAAGCAATAACTTTCCCTTTCGCATCAATACACAACCCAAACCTTCTTTTGACGCATCACTATATATCTCGTACTCCTCCTTGTCAGTTGGTAGGGTTAACACTGGAGCACTAGTTAACTTTCGTTTCAACTCCTGAAAAGCTTTTTCACATTTTTCTGTCCATTGAAATTTCACATTTTTCCGCATCAACATAGTAATTGGCAGGGAAATCTTTGAAAAATTATCCACAAATTTCCTATAATACCCTGCTAAACCCATAAAACTCCGTACTTACGAAACATTTGTTGGTGTTGACCATTCGACAATCGCTTTTATCTTTTCGGGATCAACCATCACTCCCTCTTTTGAGATTACATGCCCCAAGAATGATATTTGGGATAACCAAAAATTACACTTACTTAGCTTAGCATATAATTTCTTTTCTTTCAATATGTCTAATACTATCCTTAGATGATTCCCATGGTCTCTTTCATTTTTCGAGTACACTAGTATATCATCAATAAAGACCACTACGAACCGATCTAAATAGGCCTTAAAATATCTCTGCATCAAATCCATAAATGCGGTTGGAGCATTAGTCGGTCAAAAGGCATTACCACAAACTCATAATGACCGTATCTTGTTCGGAACGCCGTTTTAGGAATATCTTCGTCAGCAATCCTCATTTGATGATACCCTGATCTCAAATCTATCTTCGAGAAAACTTCAGCACCTTTTAGTTGGTCAAACAAATCATCTATTCTAGGAAGAGGGTACCTATTCTTGACTGTAATCTTATTAATCTCTCTATAATCTATACACAATCTCATTGTTCCGTCTTTCTTTCGAACAAATAGCACGGGGGCTCCCCATGGCGACACACTCGGCTTTGATATATCCTTTTTGCAACGGCTCCTCTAATTGTTTCTTTAATTCGACCATCTCCGTCGGGGCCATCCGATATGGACTTCTAGAAATGGGTGTTGCTCCGGGCACTAAATCAATGTGAAAATCTACTATACGTTTAGGGGGCACTCCAGGTAGTTCTTCAAGAAATACATCTGGAAATTCTTTCACTATCGGAATCTCCTCTACCTTTAAGGAATTTGCAATTGTGTCAATTACATGGCACAAGTAAGCATTACTTCCTCTTCTTACTTCCTTGGCAATCTTCATTACGGACCCAACCTTTACTTTCGGCTTCTTTGTAACTCCTTGATATACAATTTTATCATCTTGTGGGGTTTTCAACTGAATTGTACGTGTTTCGCACTTGATCACGGCTTCATATTTACTAAGCCGAGTCCATTCCCAAAATTACATCGTAATATCCTAAGTCAAATTGTACTAGATCGGCTATTAACTCAACACCAGCCACATTTATACAACATTCTTTATATAACTTCTCACACTTAACTCGTAAACCATCGGGAAGATCTATTGCTAATTTTATTTTTGACTGTTTTGGGATTGGATTCAATCTTTTAAGAAACAAGGAGGATATAAATGAATTCGATGCTCCAGAATCAAAAAGAACATATGCAGGCACATGATTCACAAGGAAAGTTCCGGAGATTACATTACCTCCATCCCCGGTAAGTTCGGTCTCCTCGTTTCTACTAACGATCGGATTTTCATCCTCGAAAAACTCGGTTTGTACCTCCCCCTCGGTATCCATGGCATACATTTTCCCGGCTATCTTTCCTGAATTTGCAAACGATCCTCCTCGATTGTTGCGATTAAAACTTGATCCTCCTTGGTGTCCTTTTTCATTACCCACTCCAAATTTGCTAGGTCCCGACTTGTTGTTTTACATCTCCGAACGTTTTTACATTCGCTTGCTTGCCAACTCGGGACAATCCCTAGCAAAATGTCCGGGTTTCTTACATTCATAACATATATTCTTTCCATCACAAGTCTTTCCCAAATGTTCCTTCCCGCATTGATAACATCTTCGATCTTTAGGTTGAGTACGTTGTTGGAAGTTTGGTGCACGTGCAACTGGCTGAGCAAATCGAGGCTTTTTATTTTTCTCCTCTTCATCATTTCCAACATTCCTCCGTTTACTCACCTCTCTTTCTTTCTCACTAATTCTTTCTTGTTCCAATGCTCTATCATATAATTCTTGAAAATTTATACGGTGTCCCACCCTCTTTACGATAAGTAAAATTCAGTCCTTGAAAACCGTGTTACCCTAAACTTTTCGGACTTCACCAAATCAGGTGCAAATCGGGATAACTCTATAAACTTTGTTGTGTATTCCACTATCGACATCTTACCCCGACGTAAGTTTAGGAATTCACACTCCTTCTTAGTACGAAGTGCAGGTGGATAAAACCTCTCACGTAATTTCTCGAGGAACTTATCCCAAGTAAAGTCGGGTTGTTGGGCAATAGTTTTCCACGGTCTTCCACCACATATCTGCTGGTCCATCTAAATAGAATGATGCTAACTTCACTCGTATGTTTGCCGGACAATTCACCACATCCAAAAGTTTCTCCATGTAAGCAATCCAGTCCTCGAATTTTTCTTGGATCGGGTTCCCCATCATAAGTCCTAGGATTGTGTGATGCTAACCTTTTGTAATACTTCCCTTCATCGTCTGCATCCTTATTTGTATGATTGTTCTCCAAAAGGTTCAACGAGTCGGGTATTCATATTTTCTAAGCTGGTTAATTCTAGCCTCCATTTGGTGAATTGAGTCACCGGATCCCGATGATGAAGCACGACCTCTAGTTCCTACCATCTAATTAAAGAGAATGAAATACTATTACCTTCCTACTTAATACATTAAATACATAACATAAAAGTAAAGTAAAGAACAACACATATGCACACCAAAATTTGCTCTTATATAAAAGCATATAATTTCAGCTTATACAACCATATCCGAGTAATCAATACTACTAGTTACTAATATATATACACGGCTCATAGGCCCAAAAGTTAGTACACCTATATACATCCTAACATCATATACCTAAAAAGAGGTCACCCCATACTATACCAACCATAATGTTACCCCAAAAAAAATCATCTTCACTTTAAGTTCTCTCCAATGCTCTAATCTAGCGAAAGGGATCTCGAACATAACCACTATCACTACTACTCCCCGACCCTGTCTTTTACGGCTTGTAATCCGAATCATAACTTGAGCTACTTTCATAAGAGATACTACTTGCATCCTTGATATCTTCATCTCCTTCGTATCCTGGTCTTCTATTCCCTCATTTCCTATCTCGGCCTCTTCTATTTCCATCTCGGGATCGTCCTCCTCAATCTCTTCACTATCGGAACTAATATTGATATACTCAATTTCCTTATTATCTAACTCGAGGCGATTAACTTCTTCAATCCTACTTTTGGCTATCCCTTTGGAACCTGCTTCATCCTCAACCCTCCTCTTTTTGGGAGGCGGTTCCTTGTTCTTGTTACCACCATCCACTTCAGCATTTTCCCAAACCATTTGAGCTTCTAATTCCTTGATTTTCCTAGTTTTATACTCTTCATATGTTATGATAGCCCCTTCTTTTCTTCCTTTACGATCCACTTCTTGACTCCTCCTATAAACTTCCTCGATTGTGACATTCCATTGTATAAGCTTCTTATCTATTGTGGCATAGTCAATTTTCGACCTCCTCGATTCTCTATCGGGAATATAATAGTCTAATATCTTCCAATATTCCTGCATAAGATCTCTCCATGGATAATTCAAAGGCAAGGTCTTCACTAATGTATAAGCTTGGACGTCGGGACGAGCATATGGGTTTTCTTCTCCTCGGCCCATTGCTTGATTATACTCCACAATTGCCTTCATTACATGCCTTGCACAAGCGGGTACATCTCGTATAACACAAGCTAGCGAGAGAATAAAGTATACGGTTCACGAATCCCTGGAATATCTTCACCTATGCTTTCAAGACTTTCGGTACTCGTATCCTCGGAATCGAAGTGTCAATCACTATTGGTTTCCCTTTACTTCCTGGATTCATCTACAAGATCAAAGCATATAGACATCGTTTAACAACTAGTCTAACTCGGACTTCATAAAATAGTAATCACCTTAGAATAACGCGGAATGGTCATACTTATACATTCTAATGTCTTAATTTGGCTCGATACCATTTGTAATGACCCCAAATCCCTACTAACCCGAATCCACGAGTTTAATCACAACGAAAGCGTATCCGGATAATATTTAGGCTACTACCATGACATTCTCAACATGTAAGGAAGAGAATATCGAATTAACACATAACAATACTCAATTTTATCATATAACGACTACAAACTTGTTCTTATAACAACTTCCATTAAAAGTAACCAAGGTTCCTTAGTCCATTATTCCTTATTCATACTACAAGTACATACATACATATATATATATATATATATATATAGCATCTCTTAATTTACATTACTAAAAGTCCATTACAAAAGTAACTCTTTTTATCCAATGTCCTTGTCTTAACTGCAACAAAGTTGGACTCGCCACCCACCAAGTGACAGGCCACGAAATGACAACACTATCAGCAAAGCCGAGTACACACCTTGTATAATAGAAAATACATGTTTAGGTGTGTTTTGAATACTAATTGATAACACATCATTATAATAGCAAGTAAACATAACCAATTTGAATTACTTAGAGTTTTCATAAGATCATTCTTTTAATATGAACGCGAGTGTAGCAAACTATTGAGGGTCGTCACCCCACCTTTTAGCGATCTGCTTGCAAGACTTAACCCGGACATGTCCTACTTCCGCCAAGATTTCCCCCTCTTGGTTGGGTAACGGTTAGGGAATACCCATTGTTGTAGCCAAATATCTACGGCTCCCTTGGCGACACATGGGCTCATCGAGCCGTACACGTGTCATCCTAGTTAAAATAAAAATAAGGCTTAATCTCCGGGCTATACTCGGTTGGGTAAAAGGATCGAATTTCGACCCAATAGCGAGCCGGCGGTGCCAAATGGTGAAGGGGAGTGGTTAATAGACATCCCCGGTCATGGTGCGCCACGTGTCATGATCTGATTCCTCAGCCAATCAGAGGCCACTATTGCAGGTCAGTTTTTAAGGTTAGCTGTCAACTTGCTATCACTATAAATACCCCTGAAATCAGGAGAAAACACATTCAATGCAAACAGTGTAAAGTTACTCTGATAAATTCTCTCTCACTTTCTCTTTCTATCTCTACTTTCTCTCACAACTCCTGATAACTGACTTAAGCATCGGAGGGGGAACCACTACCCAAACCTCCAGGGTGGGTCCCTTTGTGCAGGTACGGGAGCGAAGCCAAGGCTAAGGATCAAGCTATAATACAGGCATTGTTGCACAAGTCTCCATCTGAATAACACTCAAGATACTACTCTACTTGCTCGACAAGGAAGCTAAGCTTACAGCTTACTTGTTGGACAAGAGGACGAAACACCCGCCCTAACCCGGGTGTATGCTCACGCCTCGCTTCCGTGATTAAAACCAATACATTTAGTGTTTCATTACCATACAATTCCATATACTTTACAAATTCCATTTAGAAGCATAAACATGGCAATTTAGTGTTTAAGCTCAGCTTAGGATAAGTAAAACATCTCAAGTGAACCATAGCATGCCAAATCCATGTCATATACTCAAAGCACACATACTAATATGCATATCATAAGATATTTCATTTCATAATCATGCTTAAAAATAGAAAGAAACAATCATTTAACCATAGGTAGGAAAAACTCTAGGTTACAATCCAAACTAAGTGTGTACCTTCACTTAGGTTGCTTAGTGCACTTAAAACTTCTTATCTCAAGTAGTTTACTCTTTCTACACCTTCCCCTGAATATGTAAAGTGATAGGAATTAGTTTACACAAGTTTTAGAACATAAATAACTAAGTTAAGTACAAGAGAGGTGCAAAGATGTACTTACAGCAATCTGTTCTATGTTCCTATGAAGTTTTCTACAATTTCCCAAAGCTTGAAAACTCTACTAAAAGCTTGAAACGCTAAGGAATTATGTCTAGAAGAGTTGTATGTAAAGAGAAGTAGGTGTTGAAGAAGAAAATTTAGGAGAAAAGGACGAAAAACCAAAACAGTCTTTTATAGACTGATTCTGGCGGTACCCCCAGGGGAGGGAAACCTCTTCTGGGTGAGGTCGGTTTCTTGGACTTTCTGGGTGATTCTTGTTGGAGGTGTTAGCTTAATGTGTTGGCTTTCATGCATGAAAAGATCTTTAAGAGATCGACACTCAAGCAGCTGGTAAGAGGCATTCTTTGAGGATAGGTACAAACTGATATTTTAGCTGGCCAGATTTTACTATGTATGGAATTCACCCAATTTAGCCACGTAAATTATGATGGTGAATGATCATTTTATCCTTAAGACATCCCAAACTTTGGTTATATCCAATTTAAATAGATTTTGAGCATGTATTCAATCTCAAAAGGCCTTTTAACTGGAAGTTCATTGCTATGCGATAAAACAGTCCTTATGCGATTTTCGTAATCTTAAGGAATAAGCTCTCAAGGGATTTCTAACTTATCTATTGGTTTCCAAAGCTTTCTTAACCACTAACAATGATACCTTTTAGCTACTTTGGCATTTCTAATAATAATAACTCATGTAACACATATAAATCAACTATTTAAACACAATTCAAGAGAAATACACTTTGTTATACTTGCACTTTGTTTATTTTCTAATGTGATCCCACACTTTAACACAAAGTTGGGGTTTTAGGTTTAGGATTTTCTTAGGGCTATTACAAGACGGTTGGTCACAGTCATTGGCAACCTCTCTCAAAACTTCATTAGATAGACTTAAATGAATCGCGGAGAGTGCCTTCAAATCGATCTCCTCCCACTTGTCATCCGTCATACCCGAAGGCTTTTTGGATGCACCTTCAAGAGCCTTGTGACAACCACTTTGAACCAGGATGGCTTTCATCTTCAATTGCCATAGGCCAAAATTTACTTGCCTATCAAATTTCTCAATATCGAATTTCATTGGCATAATTGAATCAAACTCGTTCTATAAACACCTAAGATCTTAAACAACCTAGCTCTTGATACCAATTTGTTAGGAATCTAGATGTTGTAGTTTGATTAATACGAAACAGAAAATCAATGAAATAATTAAGGTGAGAAAACAATAAAGATGAACAAACAAATAACACAAGGATTTACGTGGTTCAGTCAAAATTTGACCTACGTCCACAGGTGGGGGATTAGAGCTTCTTCACTATAATGGAGAAAATCAGAGAGAATAATACAAGGAGTCCTAAATTCTAGAGGCTAGAAGTGTTTCATAAGTTGTGTCCATAATAATGAACACCAGGAAGCCCTTTTATAACATAAGGAACCCCGTACAAACCCTAAAAAATAACTCAAAAACGAAAAATACCGAAAAAACGCGTGCAGCGCACAAATCGGCGCACCGCCCGACCGGGTCGGGATAAATCCGACCGATCGGGCCCGAGACGAAACAGTTTCGTCAGTTCTTCGTAAAACAGTCATAACTTTCTCGTTTCTCAGCGGAATTGGGCATATGACCTATCGTTGGAAAGCACTTTGAACAAGATTTCATCTCCAATTTGAATCACATCAAAACCATTTATAGATTGAAAGATATGTGCATTCAAAGTCACCCTTATGCCATTCACAAGATTTCAAGTCATAATTAACAATCTCCACCTTGACTTGAAACCAATCAATCAAGATACCTCCGCCTTGAACCAAAAAGTGATGCTCAACCAAAACCACCATAGAACCTCCACCTTAAACAAAATTCCATAAGCCTACTCACTTTAGGCAACCCAAAAAACGGACATCTTCTATAATTCTGTACCGATGCGTTTTCGAACACAAAATCCGTATACAAAACCATCACAAGGCCTAGATCGAGAGTATAAAGTCACCAACGCCAAACATGTTTACTCAAATTTACCAAATTCTCTTCAAACACTTCTTCATATCAACAACAAACTCAAGCAATTCTAGAAAACCAATTGACAATAACATCCAAATTGCAATTGTACTTAACAAAACACAAAAGTACCAAATTTGAGATAAGAAATAGCATAACTAGAACAAAAATCTAATGCATAACCAAGATTGTTACAAAAAAAACTCAAAAAAATCTATCATAGACTCCATAGCAAAAAATCCACACGGTTTCTCGTTTTACCAAGAGATCTCAAAGGGACACTAAACATAAAGAGATCGTAGAAACCGCAGCCCCAAAACTTGTAACCCTAAAGTGCAAGATCATCATCAAAGGCATCGTTGGCGATATTTGCGGATTGGTCCTCATTGGACTTTTCTCCATTCTTCTTCTTTAATTTCCAGCACTCAGATTTAATATGACCCTTCACATGACAATATGTACAAATTTTGCCAGAATTCTTTCCACCATGTGCAACAAAAGCATTTATGTAAGAAGAATTATTAGATTTACTAACCAATTTATTGTCAATAAAATCTCTCTGAGTTAAGGCCTCCTTAACATCCTGCAAACTCAAATCATCTTTACCATATAATAAGGTATCTCGTAAATGTTTATACGAAGGTGGTAAAGAGCACAACAACCTAATAGCCATATCCTCTCATCGATCTCAACATCGATGTTTTGCAAATCCATAATAATAGAGAAGAATTCATCAAACTGAGGCTCAAGCGGTTTACCTTCTTCTAGACTAAGATCATGAAGTCTAGATTTGAGTAGTAGACGGTTGGTCACAGTCATTGGCAACCTCTCTCAAAACTTCATTAGATAGACTTAAATGAATCGCGGACAGTACCTTCAAATCGATCTCCTCCCACTTGTCATCCGTCATACCCGAAGGCTTTTTGGATGCACCTTCAAGAGCCTTGTGACAACCACTTTGAACCAGGATGGCTTTCATCTTCAATTGCCATAGGCCAAAATTTACTTGCCAATCAAATTTCTCAATATCGAATTTCATTGGCATAATAGAATCAAACTCGTTCTATAAAGACCTAAGATCTTAAACAACCTAGCTCTTGATACCAATTTGTTAGGAATCTAGATGTTGTAGTTTGATTAATGCGGAACAGAAAATCAATGAAATAATAAAGGTGAGAAAACAATAAAGATGAACAAACAAATAACACAAGGATTTACGTGGTTCAGTCAAAATTTGACCTACGTCCACAGGTGGGGGATTAGAGCTTCTTCACTATAATGGAGAAAATCAAAGAGAATAATACAAGGAGTCCTAAATTCAAGAGGCTAGAAGTGTTTCATAAGTTGTGTCAATAATAATGAACACCAGGAAGCCCTTTTATAACATAAGGAACCCCGTACAAACCCTAAAAAATAACTCAAAAACGAAAAATATCGAAAAAACGTGTGCAGCGCACAAATCGGCGCACCGCCCGACCGGGTCGGGAAAAATCCGACCGATCGGGCCCGAGACGAAACAGTTTCGTCAGTTCTTCGTAAAACAGTCATAACTTTCTCGTTTCTCAGCGGAATTGGGCATATGACCTATCGTTGTAAAGCACTTTGAACAAGATTTCATCTCCAATTTGAATCACATCAAAACCATTTATAGATTGAAAGATATGTGCATTCAAAGTCACCCTTAAGCCATTCACAAGATTTCAAGTCATAATTAAAAATCTCCACCTTGACTTGAAACCAATCAATCAAGATACCTCCACCTTGAACCAAAAAGTGATGCTCAACCAAAAACACCATAGAACCTCCACCTTAAACAAAATTCCATAAGCCTACTCACTTTAGGCAACCCAGAAAACGGACATCTTCTATAATTGTGTACCGATGCGTTTTCGAACACAAAATCCGTATACAAAACCATCACATGGCCTAGATCGAGAGTATAAAGTCACCAACGCCAAACATGTTTACTCAAATTTACCAAATTCTCTTCAAACACTTCTTCATCTCAACAACAAACTCAAGCAATTCTAGAAAACCAATTGACAATAACATCTAAATTGCAATTGTACTTAACAAAACACAAAAGTACCAAATTTGAGATAAGAAATAGCATACCTAGAACAAAAATCTAATGCATAACCCAGATTGTTACAAAAAAAACTCAAAAAAATCTATCATGGACTCCATAGCAAAAAAATCCACACGGTTTCTCATTTTACCAAGAGATCTCAAAGGGACACTAAGCATAAAGAGATCGTAGCAACCGCAGCCCCAAAACTTGTAACCCTAAAGTGCAAGATCATCATCAAAGGCATCGTTAGCTATATTTGCGGATTGGTCCTCATTGGACTTTTCTCCATTCTTCTTCTTTAATTTCCAACACTCAGATTTAATATGACCCTTCACATGACAATAGGTACAAATTTTGCCAGAATTCTTTCCACCATGAGCAACAAAAGCATTTATGTAAGCAGAATTATTTGATTTATTAACCAATTTATTGTCAATTAAATCTCTCTGAGTTAAGGCCTCCTAAACATCCTGCAAACTCAAATCATCTTCACCATATAATAAGGTATCTCGAAAATCTTTATACGAAGGTGGTAAAGAGCACAACAACCTAATAGCCATATCCTCCTCATCGATCTCAACATCGATGTTTTGCAAATCCATAATAATAGAGAAGAATTCATCAAACTGAGGCTCAAGCGGTTTACCTTCATCTAGACTAAGATCATGAAGTCTAGATTTGAGTAGTAGACGGTTGGTCACATTCATTGGCAACCTCTCTCAAAACTTCATTAGATAGACATAAATGAATCGCGGAGAGTGCCTTCAAATCGATCTCCTCCCACTTGTCATCCGTCATACCCGAAGGATTTTTGGATGCACCTTCAAGAGCCTTGTGATAGCCACTTTGAACCAGGATGGCTTTCATCTTCAATTGCCATAGGCCAAAATTAACTCGCCTATCAAATTTCTCAATATCGAATTTCATTGGCATAATTGAATCAAACTCGTTCTATAAACACCTAAGATCTTAAACAACCTAGCTCTTGATACCAATTTGTTAGGAATCTAGATGTTGTAGTTTGATTAATGAGGAACAGAAAATCAATGAAATAATAAAGGTGAGAAAACAATAAAGATGAACAAACAAATAACATAAGGATTTACGTGGTTCAGTCAAAATTTGACCTACGTCCACAGGTGGGGGATTAGAGCTTCTTCACTATAATGGAGAAAATCAAAGAGAATAATACAAGGAGTCCTAAATTCTAGAGGCTAGAAGTGTTTCATAAGTTGTGTCAATAATAATGAACACTAGGAAGCCCTTTTATAACATAAGGAACCCCGTACAAACCCTAAAAAATAACTCAAAAACGAAAAATATCGAAAAAACGCGTGCAGCGCACAAATCGGCGCACCGCCCGACCGGGTCGGGAAAAATCCGACCGATCGGGCCCGAGACGAAACAGTTTCGTCAGTTCTTCGTAAAACAGTCATAACTTTCTCGTTTCTCAGCGGAATTGGGCGTATGACCTATCGTTGTAAACCACTTTGAACAAGATTTCATTTCCAATTTGAATCACATCAAAACCATTTATAGATTGAAAGATATGTGCATTCAAAGTCACCCTTATGCCATTCACAAGATTTCATGTCTTAATTAACAATCTCCACCTTGACTTGAAACCAATCAATCAAGATACCTCCACCTTGAACCAAAAAGTGATGCTCAACCAAAAACACCATAGAACCTCCACCTTAAACAAAATTCCATAAGCCTACTTACTTTAGGCAACCCAGAAAACGGACATCTTCTATAATTGTGTACCGATGCGTTTTCGAACACAAAATCCGTATACAAAACCATCACATGGCCTAGATCGAGAGTATAAAGTCACCCACGGTAAATATGTTTACTCAAATTTACCAAATTCTCTTCAAACACTTCTTCATATCAACAACAAACTCAAGCAATTCTAGAAAACCAATTGACAATAACATCTAAATTGCAATTGTACTTAACAACACACAAAAGTACCAAATTTGAGATAAGAAATAGCATAACTAGAACAAAAATATAATGCATAACTAAGATTGTTACAAAAAAAACTCAAAAAAATCTATCATAGACTCCATAGCAAAAAATCCACACGGTTTCTCGTTTTACCAAGAGATCTCAAAGGGACAACAAACATAAAGAGATCGTAGAAACCGCAGCCCCAAAACTTGTAACCGTAAAGTGCAAGATCATCATCAAAGGCATCGTTGGCGATATTTGCGGATTGGTCCTCATTGGACTTTTCTCTATTCTTCTTCTTTAACTTGCAACACTCAGATTTAATATGACCCTTCACATGACAATAGGTACAAATTTTGCCAGAATTCTTTCCACCATGAGCAACAAAAGCATTTATGTAAACAGAATTATTAGATTTATTAACCAATTTATTGTCAATTAAATCTCTATTAGTTAAGGCCTCCTTAACATCCTGCAAACTCAAATCATCATTACCATATAATAAGGTATCTCGAAAATGTTTATACGAAGGTGGTAAAGAGCACAACAACCTAATAGCCATATCCTCCCCATCGATCTCAACATCGATGTTTTGCAAATCCATAATAATAGAGAAGAATTCATCAAACTGAGGCTCAAGCGGTTTACCTTCTTCTAGACTAAGATCATGAAGTCTAGATTTGAGTAGTAGACGGTTGGTCACATTCATTGGCAACCTCTCTCAAAACTTCATTAGATAGACATAAATGAATCGCGGAGAGTACCTTCAAATCGATCTCCTCCCACTTGTCATCCGTCATACCCGAAGGCTTTTTGGATGCACCTTCAAGAGCCTTGTGATAGCCACTTTGAACCAGGATGGCTTTCATCTTCAATTGCCATAGGCCAAAATTTACTCGCCTATCAAATTTCTCAATATCGAATTTCATCCCGCATAATTGAATCAAACTCGTTCTATAAACACCTAAGATCTTAAACAACCTAGCTCTTGATACCAATTTGTTAGGAATCTAGATGTTGTAGTTTGATTAATGAGGAACAGAAAATCAATGAAATAATAAAGGTGAGAAAACAATAAAGATGAACAAACAAATAACATAAGGATTTACGTGGTTCAGTCAAAATTTGACCTACGTCCACAGGTGGGGGATTAGAGCTTCTTCACTATAATGGAGAAAATCAAAGAGAATAATACAAGGAGTCCTAAATTCTAGAGGCTAGAAGTGTTTCATAAGTTGTGTCAATAATAATGAACACCAGGAAGCCCTTTTATAACATAAGGAACCCCGTACAAACCCTAAAAAATAACTCAAAAACGAAAAATATCGAAAAAACGCGTGTAGCGCACAAATCGGCGCACCGCCCGACCGGGTCGGGCAAAATCCGACCGATCGGGCCCGAGACGAAACAGTTTCGTCAGTTCTTCGTAAAACAGTCATAACTTTCTCGTTTCTCAGCGGAATTGGGCATATGACCTATCGTTGTAAAGCACTTTGAACAAGATTTCATCTCCAATTTGAATCACATCAAAACCATTTATAGATTGAAAGATATGTGCATTCAAAGTCACCCTTATGCCATTCACAAGATTTCATGTCTTAATTAACAATCTCCACCTTGACTTGAAACCAATCAATTAAGATACCTCCACCTTGAACCAAAAAGTGATGCTCAACCAAAAACACCATAGAACCTCCACCTTAAACAAAATTCCATAAGCCTACTCACTTTAGGCAACCCAGAAAACGGACATCTTCTATAATTGTGTACCGATGCGTTTTCGAACACAAAATCCGTATACAAAACCATCACATGGCCTAGATCGAGAGTATAAAGTCACCAACGATAAATATGTTTACTCAAATTTACCAAATTCTCTTCAAACACTTCTTCATATCAACAACAAACTCAAGCAATTCTAGAAAACCAATTGACAATAACATCTAAATTGCAATTGTACTTAACAACACACAAAAGTACCAAATTTGAGATAAGAAATAGCATAACTAGAACAAAAATCTAATGCATAACCAAGATTGTTACAAAAAAAACTCAAAAAAATCTATCATAGACTCCATAGCAAAAAATCCACACGGTTTCTCGTTTTACCAAGAGATCTCAAAGGGACAACAAACATAAAGAGATCGTAGAAACCGCAGCCCCAAAACTTGTAACCGTAAAGTGCAAGATCATCATCAAAGGCATCGTTGGCGATATTTGCGGATTGGTCCTCATTGGACTTTTCTCTATTCTTCTTCTTTAATTTGCAACACTCAGATTTAATATGACCCTTCACATGACAATAGGTACAAATTTTGCCAGAATTCTTTCCACCATGAGCAACAAAAGCATTTATGTAAACAGAATTATTAGATTTATTAACCAATTTATTGTCAATTAAATCTCTATTAGTTAAGGCCTCCTTAACATCCTGCAAACTCAAATCATCATTACCATATAATAAGGTATCTCGAAAATGTTTATACGAAGGTGGTAAAGAGCACAACAACCTAATAGCCATATCCTCCTCATCGATCTCAACATCGATGTTTTGCAAATCCATAATAATAGAGAAGAATTCATCAAACTGAGGCTCAAGCGGTTTACCTTCTTCTAGACTAAGATCATGAAGTCTAGATTTGAGTAGTAGACGGTTGGTCACATTCATTGGCAACCTCTCTCAAAACTTCATTAGATAGACATAAATGAATCGCGGAGAGTGCCTTCAAATCGATCTCCTCCCACTTGTCATCCGTCATACCCGAAGGCTTTTTGGATGCACCTTCAAGAGCCTTGTGATAGCCACTTTGAACCAGGATGGCTTTCATCTTCAATTGCCATAGGCCAAAATTTACTCGCCTATCAAATTTCTCAATATCGAATTTCATCTGCATAATTGAATCAAACTCGTTCTATAAACACCTAAGATCTTAAACAACCTAGCTCTTGATACCAATTTGTTAGGAATCTAGATGTTGTAGTTTGATTAATGAGGAACAGAAAATCAATGAAATAATTAAGGTGAGAAAACAATAAAGATGAACAAACAAATAACATAAGGATTTACGTGGTTCAGTCAAAATTTGACCTACGTCCACAGGGGGGGGATTAGAGCTTCTTCACTCTAATGGAGAAAATCAAAGAGAATAATACAAGGAGTCCTAAATTCTAGAGGCTAGAAGTGTTTCATAAGTTGTGTCAATAATAATGAACACCAGGAAGCCCTTTTATAACATAAGGAACCCCGTACAAACCCTAAAAAATAACTCAAAAACGAAAAATATCGAAAAAACGCGTGTAGCGCACAAATCGGCGCACCGCCCGACCGGGTCGGGCAAAATCCGACCGATCGGGCCCGAGACGAAACAGTTTCGTCAGTTCTTCGTAAAACAGTCATAACTTTCTCGTTTCTCAGCGGAATTGGGCATATGACCTATCGTTGTAAAGCACTTTGAACAAGATTTCATCTCCAATTTGAATCACATCAAAACCATTTATAGATTGAAAGATATGTGCATTCAAAGTCACCCTTATGCCATTCACAAGATTTCAAGTCATAATTAACAATCTCCACCTTGACTTGAAACCAATCAATCAAGATACCTCCACCTTGAACCAAAAAGTGATGCTCAACCAAAAACACCATAGAACCTCCACCTTAAACAAAATTCCATAAGCCTACTCACTTTAGGCAACCCAGAAAACGGACATCTTCTATAATTGTGTACCGATGCGTTTTCGAACACAAAATCCGTATACAAAACCATCACATGGCCTAGATCGAGAGTATAAAGTCACCAACGCCAAACATGTTTACTCAAATTTACCAAATTCTCTTCAAACACTTCTTCATCTCAACAACAAACTCAAGCAATTCTAGAAAACCAATTGACAATAACATCTAAATTGCAATTGTACTTAACAAAACACAAAAGTACCAAATTTGAGATAAGAAATAGCATAACTAGAACAAAAATCTAATGCATAACCAAGATTGTTACAAAAAAAACTCAAAAAAATCTATCATAGACTCCATAGCAAAAAATCCACACGGTTTCTCGTTTTACCAAGAGATCTCAAAGGGACACCAAACATAAAGAGATCGTAGAAACCGCAGCCCCAAAACTTGTAACCGTAAAGTGCAAGATCATCATCAAAGGCATCGTTGGCGATATTTGCGGATTGGTCCTCATTGGACTTTTCTCTATTCTTCTTCTTTAATTTGCAACACTCAGATTTAATATGACCCTTCACATGACAATAGGTACAAATTTTGCCAGAATTCTTTCCACCATGAGCAACAAAAGCATTTATGTAAGCAGAATTATTAGATTTATTAACCAATTTATTGTCAATTAAATCTCTCTGAGTTAAGGCCTCCTTAACATCCTGCAAACTCAAATCATCTTTACCATATAATAAGGTATCTCGAAAATGTTTATACGAAGGTGGTAAAGAGCACAACAACCTAATAGCCATATCCTCCTCATCGATCTCAACATCGATGTTTTGCAAATCCATAATAATAGAGAAGAATTCATCAAACTGAGCCTCAAGTGGTTTACCTTCTTCTAGACTAAGATCATGAAGTCTAGATTTGAGTAGTAGACGGTTGGTCACATTCATTGGCAACCTCTCTCAAAACTTCATTAGATAGACATAAATGAATCGCGGAGAGTGCCTTCAAATCGATCTCCTCCCACTTGTCATCCGTCATACCCGAAGGCTTTTTGGATGCACCTTCAAGAGCCTTGTGACAGCCACTTTGAACCAGGATGTCTTTCACCTTCAATTGCCATAGGCCAAAATTTACTTGCATATCAAATTTCTCAATATCGAATTTCATTGGCATAATTGAATCAAACTCGTTCTATAAACACCTAAGATCTTAAACAACCTAGCTCTTGATACCAATTTGTTAGGAATCTAGATGTTGTAGTTTGATTAATGCGGAACAGAAAATCAATGAAATAATAAAGGTGAGAAAACAATAAAGATGAACAAACAAATAACACAAGGATTTACGTGGTTCAGTCAAAATTTGACCTACGTCCACAGGTGGGGGATTAGAGCTTATTCACTGTAATGGAGAAAATCAGAGAGAATAATACAAGGAGTCTTAAATTCTAGAGGATAGAAGTGTTTCATAAGTTGTGTCAATAATAATGAACACCAGGAAGCCCTTTAATAACATAAGGAACCCCGTACAAACCCTAAAAAATAAATCAAAAACGAAAAATACCGAAAAAACGCGTGCAGCGCACAAATCGGCGCACCGCCCGACCGGGTCGGGAAAAATCCGACCGATCGGGCCCGAGACGAAACAGTTTCGTCAGTTCATCGTAAAACAGTCATAACTTTCTCGTTTCTCATCGGAATTGGGCATATGACCTATCGTTGGAAAGCACTTTGAACAAGATTTCATCTCCAATTTGAATCACATCAAAACCATTTATAGATTGAAAGATATGTGCATTCAAAGTCACCCTTATGCCATTCACAAGATTTCAAGTCATAATTAACAATCTCCACCTTGACTTGAAACCAATCAATCAAGATACCTCCACCTTGAACCAAAAAGTGATGCTCAACCAAAAACACCATAGAACGTCCACCTTACACAAAATTCCATAAGCCTACTCACTTTAGGCAACCCAGAAAACGGACATCTTCTATAATTGTGTACCGATGCGTTTTCGAACACAAAATCCGTATACAAAACCATCACATGGCCTAGATTGAGAGTATAAAGTCACCAACGCCAAACATGTTTACTCAAATTTTCCAAATTCTCTTCAAACACTTCTTCATCTCAACAACAAACTCAAGCAATTCTAGAAAACCAATTGACAATAACATCTGAATTGCAATTGTACTTAACAAAACACAAAAGTACCAAATTTGAGATAAGAAATAGCATAACTAGAACAAAAATCTAATGCATAACCAAGATTGTTACAAAAAAAACTCAAAAAAATCTATCATAGACTCCATAGCAAAAAATCCACACGGTTTCTCGTTTTACCAAGAGATCTCAAAGGGACACCAAACATAAAGAGATCGTAGAAACCGCAGCCCCAAAACTTGTAACCGTAAAGTGCAAGATCAACATCAAAGGCATCGTTGGCGATATTTGCGGATTGGTCCTCATTGGACTTTTCTCTATTCTTCTTCTTTAATTTGCAACACTCAGATTTAATATGACCCTTCACATGACAATAGGTACAAATTTTGCCAGAATTCTTTCCACCATGAGCAACAAAAGCTTTTATGTAAGCAGAATTATTAGATTTATTAACCAATTTATTGTCAATTAAATCTCTCTGAGTTAAGGCCTCCTTAACATCCTGCAAACTCAAATCATCTTTACCATATAATAAGGTATCTCGAAAATATTTATACGAAGGTGGTAAAGAGCACAACAACCTAATAGCCATATCCTCCTCATCGATCTCAACATCGATGTTTTGCAAATCCATAATAATAGAGAAGAATTCATCAAACTGAGCCTCAAGTGGTTTACCTTCTTCTAGACTAAGATCATGAAGTCTAGATTTGAGTAGTAGACGGTTGGTCACATTCATTGGCAACCTCTCTCAAAACTTCATTAGATAGACATAAATGAATCGCGGAGAGTGCCTTCAAATCGATCTCCTCCCACTTGTCATTCGTCATACCCGAAGGCTTTTTGGATGCACCTTCAAGAGCCTTGTGACAGCCACTTTGAACCTGGATGTCTTTCATCTTCAATTGCCATAGGCCAAAATTTACTTGCCTATCAAATTTCTCAATATCGAATTTCATTGGCATAATTGAATCAAACTCGTTCTATAAACACCTAAGATCTTAAACAACCTAGCTCTTGATACCAATTTGTTAGGAATCTAGATGTTCTAGTTTGATTAATGCGGAACAGAAAATCAATGAAATAATAAAGGTGAGAAAACAATAAAGATGAACAAACAAATAACACAAGGATTTACGTGGTTCAGTCAAAATTTGACCTACGTCAACAGGTGGGGGATTAGAGCTTCTTCACTATAATGGAGAAAATCAGAGAGAATAATACAAGGAGTCTTAAATTCTAGAGGCTAGAAGTGTTTCATAAGTTGTGTCAATAATAATGAACACCAGGAAGCCCTTTTATAACATAAGGAACCCCGTACAAACCCTAAAAAATAACTCAAAAACGAAAAATACCGAAAAAAGCGCGTGCAGCGCACAAATCGGCGCACCGCCCGACCGGGTCGGGAAAAATCCGACCGATCGGGCCCGAGACGAAACAGTTTCGTCAGTTCATCGTAAAAGAGTCATAACTTTCTCGTTTCTCATCGGAATTGGGCATATGACCTATCGTTGGAAAGCAATTTGAACAAGATTTCATCTCCAATTTGAATCACATCAAAACCATTTATAGATTGAAAGATATGTGCATTCAAAGTCACCCTTATGCCATTCACAAGATTTCAAGTCATAATTAACAATCTCCACCTTGACTTGAAACCAATCAATCAAGATACCTCCACCTTGAACCAAAAAGTGATGCTCAACCAAAAACACCATAGAACGTCCACCTTAAACAAAATTCCATAAGCCTACTCACTTTAGGCAACCCGGAAAACGGACATCTTCTATAATTGTGTACCGATGCGTTTCGAACACAAAATCCGTATACAAAACCATCACATGGCCTAGATCGAGAGTATAAAGTCACCAACGCCAAACATGTTTACTTAAATTTACCAAATTCTCTTCAAACACTTCTTCATCTCAACAACAAACTCAAGCAATTCTAGAAAACCAATTGACAATAACATCTAAATTGCAATTGTACTTAACAAAACACAAAAGTACCAAATTTGAGATAAGAAATAGCATAACTAGAACAAAAATCTAATGCATAACCAAGATTGTTACAAAAAAGCTCAAAAAAATCTATCATAGACTCCATAGCAAAAAAATCCACACGGTTTCTCGTTTTACCAAGAGATCTCAAAGGGACACCAAACATAAAGAGATCGTAGAAACCGCAGCCCCCAAAACTTGTAACCCTAAAGTGCAAGATCATCATCAAAGGCATCGTTGGCGATATTTGCGGATTGGTCCTCATTGGACTTTTCTCCATTCTTCTTCTTTAATTTGCAACACTCAGATTTAATATGACCCTTCACATGACAATAGGTACAAATTTTGCCAGAATTCTTTCCACCATGAGCAACAAAAGCATTTATGTAAGCAGAATTATTAGATTTATTAACCAACTTATTGTCAATTAAATCTCTCTGAGTTAAGGCCTCCTTAACATCCTGCAAACTCAAATCATCTTTACCATATAATAAGGTATCTCGAAAATATTTATACGAAGGTGGTAAAGAGCACAACAACCTAATAGCCATATCCTCCTCATCGATCTCAACATCGATGTTTTGCAAATCCATAATAATAGAGAAGAATTCATCAAGCGAGCCTCAAGCGGTTTACCTTCTTCTAGACTAAGATCATGAAGTCTAGATTTGAGTAGTAGACGGTTGGTCACATTCATTGGCAACCTCTCTCAAAACTTCATTAGATAGACATAAATGAATCGCGGAGAGTGCCTTCAAATCGATCTCCTCCCACTTGTCATCCGTCATACCCGAAGGCTTTTTGGATGCACCTTCAAGAGCCTTGTGACAGCCACTTTGAACCTGGATGTCTTTCATCTTCAATTGCCATAGGCCAAAATTTACTTGCCTATCAAATTTCTCAATATCGAATTTCATTGGCATAATTGAATCAAACTCGTTCTATAAACACCTAAGATCTTAAACAACCTAGCTCTTGATACCAATTTGTTAGGAATCTAGATGTTCTAGTTTGATTAATGCGGAACAGAAAATCAATGAAATAATAAAGGTGAGAAAACAATAAAGATGAACAAACAAATAACACAAGGATTTACGTGGTTCAGTCAAAATTTGACCTACGTCAACAGGTGGGGGATTAGAGCTTCTTCACTATAATGGAGAAAATCAGAGAGAATAATACAAGGAGTCTTAAATTCTAGAGGCTAGAAGTGTTTCATAAGTTGTGTCAATAATAATGAACACCAGGAAGCCCTTTTATAACATAAGGAACCCCGTACAAACCCTAAAAAATAACTCAAAAACGAAAAATACCGAAAAAACGCGTGCAGCGCACAAATCGGCGCACCGCCCGACCGGGTCGGGAAAAATCCGACCGATCGGGCCCGAGACGAAACAGTTTCGTCAGTTCATCGTAAAACAGTCATAACTTTCTCGTTTCTCATCGGAATTGGGCATATGACCTATCGTTGGAAAGCAATTTGAACAAGATTTCATCTCCAATTTGAATCACATCAAAACCATTTATAGATTGAAAGATATGTCCATTCAAAGTCACCCTTATGCCATTCACAAGATTTCAAGTCATAATTAACAATCTCCACCTTGACTTGAAACCAATCAATCAAGATACCTCCACCTTGAACCAAAAAGTGATGCTCAACCAAAAACACCATAGAACGTCCACCTTAAACAAAATTCCATAAGCCTACTCACTTTAGGCAACCCAGAAAACGGACATCTTCTATAATTGTGTACCGATGCGTTTTCGAACACAAAATCCGTATACAAAACCATCACATGGCCTAGATCGAGAGTATAAAGTCACCAACGCCAAACATGTTTACTTAAATTTACCAAATTCTCTTCAAACACTTCTTCATCTCAACAACAAACTCAAGCAATTCTAGAAAACCAATTGACAATAACATCTAAATTGCAATTGTACTTAACAAAACACAAAAGTACCAAATTTGAGATAAGAAATAGCATAACTAGAACAAAAATCTAATGCATAACTAAGATTGTTACAAAAAGCTCAAAAAAATCTATCATAGACTCCATAGCAAAAAATCCACACGGTTTCTCGTTTTACCAAGAGATCTCAAAGGGACACCAAACATAAAGAGATCGTAGAAACCGCAGCCCCAAAACTTGTAACCCTAAAGTGCAAGATCATCATCAAAGGCATCGTTGGCGATATTTGCGGATTGGTCCTCATTGGACTTTTCTCCATTCTTCTTCTTTAATTTGCAACACTCAGATTTAATATGACCCTTCACATGACAATAGGTACAAATTTTGCCAGAATTCTTTCCACCATGAGCAACAAAAGCATTTATGTAAGCAGAATTATTAGATTTATTAACCAACTTATTGTCAATTAAATCTCTCTGAGTTAAGGCCTCCTTAACATCCTGCAAACTCAAATCATATTTACCATAAAATAAGGTATCTCGAAAATGCTTATACGAAGGTGGTAAAGAGCACAACAACCTAATAGCCATATCCTCCTCATCGATCTCAACATCGATGTTTTGCAAATCCATAATAATAGAGAAGAATTCATCAAACTGAGGCTCAAGCGGTTTACCTTCTTCTAGACTAAGATCATGAAGTCTAGATTTGAGTAGTAGACGGTTGGTCACATTCATTGGCAACCTCTCTCAAAACATCATTAGATAGACATAAATGAATCGCGGAGAGTGCCTTCAAATCGATCTCCTCCCACTTGTCAGCCGTCACACCCGAAGGCTTTTTGGATGCACCTTCAAGAGCCTTGTGACAGCCACTTTGAACCAGGATGGCTTTCATCTTCAATTGCCATAAGCCAAAATTTACTTGCCTATCAAATTTCTCAATATCGAATTTCATTGGCATAATTGAATCAAACTCGTTCTTTAAACACCTAAGATCTTAAACAACCTAGCTCTTGATACCAATTTGTTAGGAATCTAGATGTTGTAGTTTGATTAATGCGGAACAGAAAATCAATGAAATAATAAAGGTGAGAAAACAATAAAGATGAACAAACAAATAACACAAGGATTTACGTGGTTCGGTCAAAATTTGACCTACGTCCACAGGTGGGGGATTAGAGCTTCTTCACAATAATGGAGAAAACCGAGAGAGAATAATACAAGGAGTCCTAAATTCTAGAGGCTAGAAGTGTTTCATAAGTTGTGTCAATAATAATGAACACCGGGAAGCCCTTTTATAACATAAGGAGCCCCGTACAAACCCTAAAAAATGACTCAAAAACGAAAAATACCGAAAAAAACGCGTGCAGCGCACAAATCGGCGCACCGCCCGACCGGGTCGGGAAAAATCCGACCGATCGGGCCCGAGACGAAACAGTTTCGTCAGTTCTTCGTAAAACAGTCATAACTTTCTCGTTTCTCGAGCGGAATTGGGCATATGACCTATCGTTGGAAAGCACTTTGAACAAGATTTCAACTCCAATTTGAATCACATCAAAACCATTTATAGATTGAAAGATATGTGCATTCAAAGTCACTCTTATGCCATTCACAAGATTTCAAGTCATAATTAAAAATCTCCACCTTGACTTGAAACCAATCAATCAAGATACCTCCACCTTGAACCAAAAAGTGATGCTCAACCAAAAACACCATAGAACCTCCACCTTAAACAAAATTCCATAAGCCTACTCACTTTAGGCAACCCGGAAAACGGACATCTTCTATAATTGTGTACCGATGCGTTTTCGAACACAAAATCCGTATACAAAACCATCACATGGCCTAGATCGAGAGTATAAAGTCACCAACGCCAAACATGTTTACTCAAATTTACCAAATTCTCTTCAAACACTTCTTCATCTCAACAACAAACTCAAGCAATTCTAGAAAACCAATTGACAATAACATTTAAATTGCAATTGTACTTAACAAAACACAAAAGTACCAAATTTGAGATAAGAAATAGCATAACTAGAACAAAAATCTAATGCATAACCAAGATTGTTACAAAAAAAACTCAAAAAAATCTATCATAGACTCCATAGCAAAAAATCCACACGGTTTCTCGTTTTACCAAGAGATCTCAAAGGGACACCAAACATAAATAGATCGTAGAAACCGCAGCCCCAAAACTTGTAACCGTAAAGTGCAAGATCATCATCAAAGGCTTCGTTGGCGATATTTGCGGATTGGTCCTCATTGGACTTTTCTCTATTCTTCTTCTTTAATTTGCAACACTCAGATTTAATATGACCCTTCACATGACAATAGGTACAAATTTTGCCGGAATTCTTTCCACCATGAGCAACAAAAGCATTTATGTAAGCGAGAATTATTAGATTTATTAACCAACTTATTGTCAATTAAATCTCTCGAGTTAAGGCCTCCTTAACATCCTCGCAAACTCAAATCATATTTACCATATAATAAGGTATCTCGAAAATGCTTATACGAAGGTGGTAAAGAGCACAACAACCTAATAGCCATATCCTCCCCATCGATCTCAACATCGATGTTTTGCAAATCCATAATAATAGAGAAGAATTCATCAAACTGAGGCTCAAGCGGTTTACCTTCTTCTAGACTAAGATCATGAAGTCTAGATTTGAGTAGTAGACGATTGGTCACATTCATTGGCAACCTCTCTCAAAACGTCATTAGATAGACATAAATGAATCGCGGAGAGTGCCTTCAAATCGATCTCCTCCCACTTGTCATCCGTCATACCCGAAGGCTTTTTGGATGCACCTTCAAGAGCCTTGTGACAGCCACTTTGAACCAGGATGGCTTTCATCTTCAATTGCCATAGGCCAAAATTTACTTGCCTATCAAATTTCTCAATATCGAATTTCATTGGCATAATTGAATCAAACTCGTTCTTTAAACACCTAAGATCTTAAACAACCTAGCTCTTGATACCAATTTGTTAGGAATCTAGATGTTGTAGTTTGATTAATGCGGAACAGAAAATCAATGAAATAAAAAAGGTGAGAAAACAATAAAGATGAACAAACAAATAACACAAGGATTTACGTGGTTCAGTCAAAATTTGACCTACGTCCACAGGTGGGGGATTAGAGCTTCTTCACAATAATGGAGAAAACCAGAGAGAATAATACAAGGAGTCCTAAATTCTAGAGGCTAGAAGTGTTTCATAAGTTGTGTCAATAATAATGAACACCAGGAAGCCCTTTTATAACATAAGGAGCCCCGTACAAACCCTAAAGAATGACTCAAAAACGAAAAATACCGAAAAAACGCGTGCAGCGCACAAATCGGCGCACCGCCCGACAGGGTCGGGAAAAATCCGACCGATCGGGCCCGAGACGAAACAGTTTCGTCAGTTCTTCGTAAAACAGTCATAACTTTCTCGTTTCTCAGCGGAATTGGGCATATGACCTATCGTTGGAAAGCACTTTGAACAAGATTTCATCTCCAATTTGAATCACATCAAAACCATTTATAGATTGAAAGATATGTGCATTCAAAGTCACTCTTATGCCATTCACAAGATTTCAAGTCATAATTAAAAATCTCCACCTTGACTTGAAACCAATCAATCAAGATACCTCCACCTTGAACCAAAAAGTGATGCTCAACCAAAAACACCATAGAACCTCCACCTTAAACAAAATTCCATAAGCCTACTCACTTTAGGCAACCCAGAAAACGGACATCTTCTATAATTGTGTACCGATGCGTTTTCGAACACAAAATCCGTATACAAAACCATCACATGGCCTAGATCGAGAGTATAAAGTCACCAACGCCAAACATGTTTACTCAAATTTACCAAATTCTCTTCAAACACTTCTTCATCTCAACAACAAACTCAAGCAATTCTAGAAAACCAATTGACAATAACATTTAAATTGCAATTGTACTTAACAAAACACAAAAGTACCAAATTTGAGATAAGAAATAGCATAACTAGAACAAAAATCTAATGCATAACCAAGATTGTTACAAAAAAAACTCAAAAAAATCTATCATAGACTCCATAGCAAAAAATCCACACGGTTTCTCGTTTTACCAAGAGATCTCAAAGGGACACCAAACATAAATAGATCGTAGAAACCGCAGCCCCAAAACTTGTAACCGTAAAGTGCAAGATCATCATCAAAGGCTTCGTTGGCGATATTTGCGGATTGGTCCTCATTGGACTTTTCTCTATTCTTCTTCTTTAATTTGCAACACTCAGATTTAATATGACCCTTCACATGACAATAGGTACAAATTTTGCCAGAATTCTTTCCACCATGAGCAACAAAAGCATTTATGTAAGCAGAATTATTAGATTTATTAACCAACTTATTGTCAATTAAATCTCTCTGAGTTAAGGCCTCCTTAACATCCTGCAAACTCAAATCATATTTACCATATAATAAGGTATCTCGAAAATGCTTATACGAAGGTGGTAAAGAGCACAACAACCTAATAGCCATATCCTCCCCATCGATCTCAACATCGATGTTTTGCAAATCCATAATAATAGAGAAGAATTCATCAAACTGAGGCTCAAGCGGTTTACCTTCTTCTAGACTAAGATCATGAAGTCTAGATTTGAGTAGTAGACGGTTGGTCACATTCATTGGCAACCTCTCTCAAAACATCATTAGATAGACATAAATGAATCGCGGAGAGTGCCTTCAAATCGATCTCCTCCCACTTGTCATCCGTCATACCCGAAGGCTTTTTGGATGCACCTTCAAGAGCCTTGTGACAGCCACTTTGAACCAGGATGGCTTTCATC
Organism: Beta lomatogona; assembly: GCA_947646795.1. Taxonomy (NCBI): domain Eukaryota; kingdom Viridiplantae; phylum Streptophyta; class Magnoliopsida; order Caryophyllales; family Amaranthaceae; genus Beta; species Beta lomatogona. The sequence goes on from CANSNZ010001092.1 coordinate 118,713, forward strand.
TTCAATTGCCATAGGCCAAAATTTACTTGCCTATCAAATTTCTCAATATCGAATTTCATTGGCATAATTGAATCAAACTCGTTCTTTAAACACCTAAGATCTTAAACAACCTAGCTCTTGATACCAATTTGTTAGGAATCTAGATGTTGTAGTTTGATTAATGCGGAACAGAAAATCAATGAAATAATAAAGGTGAGAAAACAATAAAGATGAACAAACAAATAACACAAGGATTTACGTGGTTCAGTCAAAATTTGACCTACGTCCACAGGTGGGGGATTAGAGCTTCTTCACTATAATGGAGAAAACCAGAGAGAATAATACAAGGAGTCCTAAATTCTAGAGGCTAGAAGTGTTTCATAAGTTGTGTCAATAATAATGAACACCAGGAAGCCCTTTTATAACATAAGGAGCCCCGTACAAACCCTAAAGAATGACTCAAAAACGAAAAATACCGAAAAAACGCGTGCAGCGCACAAATCGGCGCACCGCCCGACAGGGTCGGGAAAAATCCGACCGATCGGGCCCGAGACGAAACAGTTTCGTCAGTTCTTCGTAAAACAGTCATAACTTTCTCGTTTCTCAGCGGAATTGGGCATATGACCTATCGTTGGAAAGCACTTTGAACAAGATTTCATCTCCAATTTGAATCACATGAAAACCATTTATAGATTGAAAGATATGTGCATTCAAAGTCACTCTTATGCCATTCACAAGATTTCAAGTCATAATTAAAAATCTCCACCTTGACTTGAAACCAATCAATCAAGATACCTCCACCTTGAACCAAAAAGTGATGCTCAACCAAAAACACCATAGAACCTCCACCTTAAACAAAATTCCATAAGCCTACTCACTTTAGGCAACCCAGAAAACGGACATCTTCTATAATTGTGTACCGATGCGTTTTCGAACACAAAATCCGTATACAAAACCATCACATGGCCTAGATCGAGAGTATAAAGTCACCAACGCCAAACATGTTTACTCAAATTTACCAAATTCTCTTCAAACACTTCTTCATCTCAACAACAAACTCAAGCAATTCTAGAAAACCAATTGACAATAACATTTAAATTGCAATTGTACTTAACAAAACACAAAAGTACCAAATTTGAGATAAGAAATAGCATAACTAGAACAAAAATCTAATGCATAACCAAGATTGTTACAAAAAAAACTCAAAAAAATCTATCATAGACTCCATAGCAAAAAATCCACACGGTTTCTCGTTTTACCAAGAGATCTCAAAGGGACACCAAACATAAAGAGATCGTAGAAACCGCAGCCCCAAAACTTGTAACCGTAAAGTGCAAGATCATCATCAAAGGCTTCGTTGGCGATATTTGCGGATTGGTCCTCATTGGACTTTTCTCTATTCTTCTTCTTTAATTTGCAACACTCAGATTTAATATGACCCTTCACATGACAATAGGTACAAATTTTGCCAGAATTCTTTCCACCATGAGCAACAAAAGCATTTATGTAAGCAGAATTATTAGATTTATTAACCAATTTATTGTCAATTAAATCTCTCTGAGTTAAGGCCTCCTTAACATCCTGCAAACTCAAATCATCTTTACCATATAATAAGGTATCTCGAAAATGTTTATACGAAGGTGGTAAAGAGCACAACAACCTAATAGCCATATCCTCCTCATCGATCTCAACATCGATGTTTTGCAAATCCATAATAATAGAGAAGAATTCATCAAACTGAGCCTCAAGCGGTTTACCTTCTTCTAGACTAAGATCATGAAGTCTAGATTTGAGTAGTAGACGGTTGGTCACATTCATTGGCAACCTCTCTCAAAACTTCATTAGATAGACATAAATGAATCGCGGAGAGTGCCTTTAAATCGATCTCCTCCCAATTGTCATCCGTCATACCCGAAGGCTTTTTGGACGCACCTTCAAGAGCCTTGTGACAGCCACTTTGAACCAGGATGTCTTTCATCTTCAATTGCCATAGGCCAAAATTTACTTGCCTATCAAACTTCTCAATATCGAATTTCATTGGCATAATTGAATCAAACTCGTTCTATAAACACCTAAGATCTTAAACAACCTAGCTCTTGATACCAATTTGTTAGGAATCTAGATGTTGTAGTTTGATTAATGCAGAACAGAAAATCAATGAAATAATAAAGGTGAGAAAACAATAAAGATGAACAAACAAATAACACAAGGATTTACGTGGTTCAGTCAAAATTTGACCTACGTCCACAGGTGGGGGATTAGAGCTTCTTCACTATAATGGAGAAAATCAGAGAGAATAATACAAGGAGTCTTAAATTCTAGAGGCTAGAAGTGTTTCATAAGTTGTGTCAATAATAATGAACACCAGGAAGCCCTTTTATAACATAAGGAACCCCGTACAAACCCTAAAAAATAACTCAAAAACGAAAAATACCGAAAAAACGCGTGCAGCGCACAAATCGGCGCACCGCCCTACCGGGTCGGGAAAAATCCGACCGATCGGGCCCGAGACGAAACAGTTTCGTCAGTTCATCGTAAAACAGTCATAACTTTCTCGTTTCTCAGCGGAATTGGGCATATGACCTATCGTTGGAAAGCACTTTGAACAAGATTTGATCTCCAATTTGAATCACATCAAAACCATTTATAGATTGAAAGATATGTGCATTCAAAGTCACCCTTATGCCATTCACAAGATTTCAAGTCATAATTAACAATCTCCACCTTGACTTGAAACCAATCAATCAAGATACCTCCACCTTGAACCAAAAAGTGATGCTCAACCAAAAACACCATAGAACCTCCACCTTAAACAAAATTCCATAAGCCTACTCACTTTAGGCAACCCAGAAAACGGACATCTTCTATAATTGTGTACCGATGCGTTTTCGAACACAAAATCCGTATACAAAACCATCACATGGCCCAGATCGAGAGTATAAAGTCACCAACGCCAAACATGTTTACTCAAATTTACCAAATTCTCTTCAAACACTTCCTCATCTCAACAACAAACTCAAGCAATTCTAGAAAACCAATTGACAATAACATCTAAATTGCAATTGTACTTAACAAAACACAAAAGTACCAAATTTGAGATAAGAAATAGCATAACTAGAACAAAAATCTAATGCATAACCAAGATTGTTACAAAAAACTCAAAAAAATCTATCATAGACTGCATAGCAAAAAATCCACACGGTTTCTCGTTTTACCAAGAGATCTCAAAGGGACACCAAACATAAAGAGATCGTAGAAACCGCAACCCCAAAACTTGTAACCCTAAAGTGCAAGATCATCATCAAAGGCATCGTTGGCGATATTTGCGGATTGGTCCTCATTGGACTTTTCTCCATTTTTCTTCTTTAATTTCCAACACTCAGATTTAATATGACCCTTCACATGACAATAGGTACAAATTTTGCCAGAATTCTTTCCACCATAAGCAACAAAAGCATTTATGTAAGCAGAATTATTAGATTTATTAACCAACTTATTGTCAATTAAATCTCTCTGAGTTAAGGCCTCCTTAACATCCTGCAAACTCAAATCATATTTACCATAAAATAAGGTATCTCGAAAATGCTTATACGAAGGTGGTAAAGAGCACAACAACCTAATAGCCATATCCTCCTCATCGATCTCAACATCGATGTTTTGCAAATCGATAATAATAGAGAAGAATTCATCAAACTGAGGCTCAAGCGGTTTACCTTCTTCTAGACTAAGATCATGAAGTCTAGATTTGAGTAGTAGACGGTTGGTCACATTCATTGGCAACCTCTCTCAAAACATCATTAGATAGACATAAATGAATCGCGGAGAGTGCTGATGCGCTCAAGTTATACGATGTTCTTGTGGTATTTTAGGTGCACATTGCTAAGGGATTTGTTCGTAATTGTTAAGGTTTGCATATAAAATCATCCTTAGCGGAAGTTCGGAGTTTTGCGATATAAGTTGTGTTAATGTTATGCATTCCGAGCTTCCAAGGTGAAGTGCATTTGAGCCGAGCAAAGCCCAAGCATCAAACTCCACCGCAAGCCCAAACTCCACCGCAAGCCCAAGCATCATCGCCAAGCCAGCACAAGCATCGCAAGCATCATCGCCCAAGCTGCCCAGCCAGCGCTCGCCCAGCGCTCAGCAGCCTCGACCAAGCTGCCCAGCCAGCATCGCCCAGCAGCTCACTGCCCAGCGCCCATCGCACGCCAAGCCAGCTCGCACCTCGCGAGGAATGTCGCACCTCGCGACCTGAAGCTCGCACCTCGCGAGATTCCTCGCACGGTGCGACCTGCGTGGTTTTGGCCCAGCTCTTCAGCTCGTTGCGAAGGCAGTAGCTCATCGCACGGTGCGACCTGTATCGCACCTCGCGACCCCTAGGTCGGTCTAAATGTCGGCTGACTTTTGAGCCTTAGTATAAATACTAAACTTTGTTTTTAGACCTAGGGGGCAGCAGCCACAAGGGGATGGAGTTTCCAAAACTCCACTCCTCTCTTGTTGTCTTCTCTTTTTAGTTTTTATTTTCTAATTTAGTTTTTGTAGATTTCAATTATGGGATTGGCTTATGCTATGCCGATTGTAGCTTGAACCGTTCTTGAACGAGATTAATATGGAGCTTCAAGCATTATTGTGAGATCTTTCCTCTCTATTTAGTTTCTTTGATTATGGTTTAATTTCTATGATTGCTTTCTATGGTTTTTGCATAATTATGCTAGGAACGTTACTAGTTTGATTGTGTAATTAATCTAATGCTAGATTTAAGAATAGAACCCGATTGTTTTATTCTTTTATCAATTGGTAGCAAACTAGGGAGTAACTTAGATGCAGATCGTCTTGGTTATTTCTTGGGGAAATTGAATCAACTGTTGAACGTTTATCGCTTGTATGACGTTAGCGGTGTCCGTTGGTTCTCTCGTGTTTATTGCTGCTATTGGATTGAACTTAGACGCGATCGGACTAGGTTATCCTTTAGTTAGGGTTTTATAGTCACGGCCGATCGTGCTATTCAACTAAGAATAAGGAGAATGCGAGATTAATTCTCAACAATAGATAATTATGGAAATGAATAGAGTCGAGGTTCAATGATCGATAATGAATTGAAGTGCATGTTAATCGGATTCAAGATCTTCCTATAATTGATTTCTCATCTTATTTATATGTTAGTTAGTTGTAGTTTAGTTATAATCTACTTGAAACCCCCCTTTGTTATTATTATTAGGTTTCTCGGCTCTTAGCTTAATCTAGGTTTCGAATCACGCTGAATATAAACTCGTCCCCGTTTCCCTGTGGATACGAACCTTACTTCCATTATACTTGTTTAGTGTAAAAGAGAGTAGGAGAAATTTTATCTTTGGCCGGGCGCGGTGCACAACGACACATCCGCGCCCGCCAAATTTTGGCGCCGTTGCCGGGGAAACGGTGTTACTTGTTTTTATTTAGAGTGATTTTTGGATGGTATTGCTTGTGCTCTTTGTTTTTGATTGGCCACTCATATAAAGAATTCCCTTTTTGTTTGAGTTTCTAGTTTTCATCTTCCATTGAGCTCTATGTATTTCACTTTCGTATTTTGGACAAGAAGCATGGAACTTGTTGCTTAAACTATCTTGGGAATGATTGATTGAAGCTTTTGACGGCTTATTGTTTGGTTATTGTCTAGCTTTAATTATTGATATTAATGGTCATGACTTGGATTAGCTAGGAGTACTACTAGTTGATGTTTGTTGTTGACTTAATGCTAGGTTTGGGATATAATCAGATGTTATATGCTCAACCATGTTGTAGTAAGCTAGGTATTAACGATGCATTGCAAGAGTTCTTCTCAATCAATTTTGCAGGTACTTGAAGTGGAGATTGACATGGAATCACCATTGTCACACATGGAGCACAACCCAATGATTAAGCTTAAGGTATTAAGTCGAGCTCACGACTTTAAACAACAGCGCTTCTCGGGAGGCAACCCGAGACCCCTTTATTTTCTTTCTTTCTCTTTATTTTTCATCACATTTCCACCACCACAACAAATTTTCTTTCACCCACCACCCACCCACTAAAAAGATCCACAACCAATCTTCATCCACTTGGAACCAAAATCCACAAAAGAAAATCCGTTGGGAGGACTTCAATAGCTAGGAGTTGGTACACTAGAGGATTGAGATTGTTAATGTATCTTTTCGATCTCTTAAGCTAGGTGCAAATCTCACAAATTCAAAACTTTTGAGCTTGTCATTTGTTTGAGTGATTCGAGGGAGAGGTTTGTGAGTTGATTTATGAGATTTGAGTTGGTGTTGTTAAGAAATTTGAGTTTGACGGATTGTTTGGTCATGAGTTTTGAGCATTCGATCTTCGATTTACCCGATTTTCGATTTTCTTCTCCCCATTTTCAGTTTACTTTTCTTCTAATTGTCGACACATTGAGGACAATGTGTAGTTTAAGTAGGGGGGAGGGTATTCTCATTCTCATGTATCTATGTTGTGTATATTACTTTCAATTTGAAAAAAAAATGAAAATGAAAAAAAAAAAAAAATAAAAAAAAAAAAAAAAAAAAAAAAAAAAAAAAAAAAAAATTATGATGAAATGAAACCCGCTGAGTTGAAAACCCACAAGGGTGGGCGACTCAGGCAAAAATGGGGGCCCGGATAGGTTGAAAACCCGAAAGGGCAACTTATGCAAAAAAGTGGCTTATATTGAGCGGGTAAAATGGTGAGATAAAAAAATGTGAGAAGCTAGGATGAAAACCCGAAAGGGCTCCTAGGCAAAATGAGAGATTAAGAGAGAATTATACACTTTGAAAACTCATTTGCCGGAGATGGTTTCATAAGGTTGAAAGCGTTTTCGGGTTGGGTTAGTGAATTCATCCTTTGTTTTGTGAAGATCTATTTAAAGTTGGCTTTCACATTCTTTTGGGTTGATTGTTTGTTTTTGGGAGTAAGCATGGAGTATATTTCTTTTTGTCTTTGTTCCATGGCTTGCTTGTTTAGATTAGTTGTAGTAGTAGTAGTTTTAGATCATCTTTTGGAGGTTTTGGGAGAGCTGATAGTTTAGTGTGTCGTGAGTGACATTCTTTGATTTCGTGTTTTGGTGTTCTTGGTTATTATTGTTGTCGCGTCTTTGTATTTTTCGGGTGAGCTCGAATCTAAGTGTGGGGGAATCATCGTCCCTTACGTTTAGGTTTTTGAGCGGATGTTGTTAAGATGTGATGATGATGATGTAGTTAATGGGGAGTGTAGGTTGGTGTCGTTAGTTTGGGTGATGATTCATTTGGTGATCCTCATTTTGAGTTTACTCGAGGTCGAGTAAAGTTCAAGTGTGGGGGTATTTGATGCGCTCAAGTTATACGATGTTCTTGTGGTATTTTAGGTGCACATTGCTAAGGGATTTGTTCGTAATTGTTAAGGTTTGCATATAAAATCATCCTTAGCGGAAGTTCGGAGTTTTGCGATATAAGTTGTGTTAATGTTATGCATTCCGAGCTTCCAAGGTGAAGTGCATTTGAGCCGAGCAAAGCCCAAGCATCAAACTCCACCGCAAGCCCAAACTCCACCGCAAGCCCAAGCATCATCGCCAAGCCAGCACAAGCATCGCAAGCATCATCGCCCCCCGGCCGGCGCTCGCCCTCGCCGCCGGCGGCCTCGACCAAGCTGCCCGGCCCAGCAGATCGCCCAGCCGGCTCACTGCCCAGCGCCCATCGCACGCCAAGCCAGCTCGCACCTCGCGAGGAATGTCGCACCTCGCGACCTGAAGCTCGCACCTCGCGAGATTCCTCGCACGGTGCGACCTGCGTGGTTTTGGCCCAGCTCTTCAGCTCGTTGCGAAGGCAGTAGCTCATCGCACGGTGCGACCTGTATCGCACCTCGCGACCCCTAGGTCGGTCTAAATGTCGGCTGACTTTTGAGCCTTAGTATAAATACTAAACTTTGTTTTTAGACCGAGGGGGCAGCAGCCACAAGGGGATGGAGTTTCCAAAACTCCACTCCTCTCTTGTTGTCTTCTCTTTTTAGTTTTTATTTTCTAATTTAGTTTTTGTAGATTTCAATTATGGGATTGGCTTATGCTATGCCGATTGTAGCTTGAACCGTTCTTGAACGAGATTAATATGGAGCTTCAAGCATTATTGTGAGATCTTTCCTCTCTATTTAGTTTCTTTGATTATGGTTTAATTTCTATGATTGCTTTCTATGGTTTTTGCATAATTATGCTAGGAACGTTACTAGTTTGATTGTGTAATTAATCTAATGCTAGATTTAAGAATAGAACCCGATTGTTTTATTCTTTTATCAATTGGTAGCAAACTAGGGAGTAACTTAGATGCAGATCGTCTTGGTTATTTCTTGGGGAAATTGAATCAACTGTTGAACGTTTATCGCTTGTATGACGTTAGCAGGTCTGTTGGTTCTCTGTGTTTATTGCTGCTATTGGATTGAACTTAGACGCGATCGGACTAGGTTATCCTTTAGTTAGGGTTTTATAGTCACGCTGATCGTGCTATTCAACTAAGAATAAGGAGAATGCGAGATTAATTCTCAACAATAGATAATTATGGAAATGAATAGAGTCGAGGTTCAATGATCGATAATGAATTGAAGTGCATGTTAATCGGATTCAAGATCTTCCTATAATTGATTTCTCATCTTATTTATATGTTAGTTAGTTGTAGTTTAGTTATAATCTACTTGAAACCCCCCTTTGTTATTATTATTAGGTTTCTCGGCTCTTAGCTTAATCTAGGTTTCGAATCACGCTGAATATAAACTCGTCCCCGTTTCCCTGTGGATACGAACCTTACTTCCATTATACTTGTTTAGTGTAAAAGAGAGTAGGAGAAATTTTATCTTTGGCCGGGCGCGGTGCACAACGACACATCCGCGCCCGCCAAGTGCCTTCAAATCGATCTCCTCCCACTTGTCATCCGTCACACCCGAAGGCTTTTTGGATGCACCTTCAAGAGCCTTGTGACAGCCACTTTGAACCAGGATGGCTTTCATCTTCAATTGCCATAAGCCAAAATTTACTTGCCTATCAAATTTCTCAATATCGAATTTCATTGGCATAATTGAATCAAACTCGTTCTTTAAACACCTAAGATCTTAAACAACCTAGCTCTTGATACCAATTTGTTAGGAATCTAGATGTTGTAGTTTGATTAATGCGGAACAGAAAATCAATGAAATAATAAAGGTGAGAAAACAATAAAGATGAACAAACAAATAACACAAGGATTTACGTGGTTCAGTCAAAATTTGACCTACGTCCACAGGTGGGGGATTAGAGCTTCTTCACTATAATGGAGAAAATCAGAGAGAATAATACAAGGAGTCCTAAATTCTAGAGGCTAGAAGTGTTTCATAAGTTGTGTCAATAATAATGAACACCAGGAAGCCCTTTTATAACATAAGGAACCCCGTACAAATCCTAAAAAATAACTCAAAAACGAAAAATACCGAAAAAACGCGTGCAGCACACAAATCAGCGCACCGCCCGACCGGGTCGGAAAAAATCCGACCGATCGGGCCCGAGACGAAACAGTTTCGTCAGTTCATCGTAAAACAGTCATAACTTTCTCGTTTCTCAGCGGAATTGGGCATATGACCTATCGTTGGAAAGCACATTGAACAAGATTTCAACTCCAATTTGAATCACATCAAAACCATTTATAGATTGAAAGATATGTGCATTCAAAGTCACCCTTATGCCATTCACAAGATTTCAAGTCATAATTAACAATCTCCACCTTGACTTGAAACCAATCAATCAAGATACCTTCACCTTGAACCAAAAAGTGATGCTCAACCAAAAACACCATAGAACCTCCACCTTAAACAAAATTCCATAAGCCTACTCACTTTAGGCAACCCAGAAAACGGACATCTTCTATAATTGTGTACCGATGCGTTTTCGAACACAAAATCCGTATACAAAACCATCACATGGCCCAGATCGAGAGTATAAAGTCACCAACGCCAAACATGTTTACTCAAATTTACCAAATTCTCTTCAAACACTTCTTCATCTCAACAACAAACTCAAGCAATTCTAGAAAACCAATTGACAATAACATCTAAATTGCAATTGTACTTAACAAAACACAAAAGTACCAAATTTGGGATAAGAAATAGCATAACTAGAACAAAAATCTAATGCATAACCAAGATTGTTACAAAAAAAAACTCAAAAAAATCTATCATAGACTCCATAGCAAAAAATCCACACGGTTTCTCATTGTACCAAGAGATCTCAAAGGGACACCAAACATAAAGAGATCGTAGAAACCGCAACCCCAAAACTTGTAACCGTAAAGTGCAAGATCATCATCAAAGGCATCGTTGGCGATATTTGCGGATTGGTCCTCATTGGACTTTTCTCTATTCTTCTTCTTTAATTTGCAACACTCAGATTTAATATGACCCTTCACATGACAATAGGTACAAATTTTGCCAGAATTCTTTCCACCATGAGCAACAAAAGCATTTATGTAAGCAGAATTATTAGATTTATTAACCAATTTATTGTCAATTAAATCTCTCTGAGTTAAGGCCTCCTTAACATCCTGCAAACTCAAATCATCTTTACCATATAATAAGGTATCTCGAAAATGTTTATACGAAGGTGGTAAAGAGCACAACAACCCAATAGCCATATCCTCCTCATCGATCTCAACATCGATGTTTTGCAAATCCATAATAATAGAGAAGAATTCATCAAACTGAGCCTCAAGCGGTTTACCTTCTTCTAGACTAAGATCATGAAGTCTAGATTTGAGTAGTAGACGGTTGGTCACATTCATTGGCAACCTCTCTCAAAACTTCATTAGATAGACATAAATGAATCGCGGAGAGTGCCTTCAAATCGATCTCCTCCCACTTGTCATCCGTCATACCCGAAGGCTTTTTGGATGCACCTTCAAGAGCCTTGTGACAGCCACTTTGAACCAGGATGGCTTTCATCTTCAATTGCCATAGGCCAAAATTTACTTGCCTATCAAATTTCTCAATATCAAATTTCATTGGCATAATTGAATCAAACTCGTTCTATAAACACCTAAGATCTTAAACAACCGAGCTCTTGATACCAATTTGTTAGGAATCTAGATGTTGTAGTTTGATTAATGCGGAACAGAAAATCAATGAAATAATAAAGGTGCGAAAACAATAAAGATGAACAAACAAATAACACAAGGATTTACGTGGTTCACTCAAAATTTGACCTACGTCCACAGGTGAGGGATTAGAGCTTCTTCACTACAATGGAGAAAATCAGAGAGAATAATACAAGGAGTCCTAAATTCCAGAGGCTAGAAGTGTTTCATAAGTTGTGTCAATAATAATGAACACCAGGAAGCCCTTTTATAACATAAGGAATCCCGTACAAACCCTAAAAAATGACTCAAAAACGAAAAATACCGAAAAAACGTGTGCAGCGCACAAATCGGCGCACCGCCCGACCGGGTCGTGAAAAATCCGACCGATCGGGCCCGAGACGAAACAGTTTCGTCAGTTCTTCGTAAAACAGTCATAACTTTCTCGTTTCTCAACGGAATTGGGCATATGACCTATCGTTGGAAAGCACTTTGAACAACATTTCATCTCCAATTTGAATCACATCAAAACCATTTATAGATTGAAAGATATGTGCATTCAAAGTCACCCTTATGCCATTCACAAGATTTCAAGTCATAATTAACAATCTCCACCTTGACTTGAAACCAATCAATCAAGATACCTCCACCTTGAACCAAAAAGTGATGCTCAACCAAAAACACCATAGAACCTCCACCTTAAACAAAATTCCATAAGCCTACTCACTTTAGGCAACCCAGAAAACGAACATCTTCCATAATTGTGTACCGATGCGTTTTCGAACACAAAATCCGTATACAAAACCATCACATGGCCTAGATCGAGAGTATAAAGTCAACAACGCCAAACATGTTTACTCAAATTTACCAAATTCTCTTCAAACACTTCTTCATCTCAACAACAAACTCAAACAATTCTAGAAAACCAATTGACAATAACATCTAAATTGCAATTGTATCTAACAAAACACAAAAGTACCAAATTTGAGATAAGAAATAGCATAACTAGAACAAAAATCTAATGCATAACCAAGATTGTTACAAAAAAAACTCAAAAAAATCTATCATAGACTCCATAGCAAAAAATCCACACGGTTTCTCGTTTTACCAAGAGATCTCATAGGGACACCAAACATAAAGAGATCGTAGAAACCGCAGCCCCAAAACTTGTAACCGTAAAGTGCAAGATCATCATCAAAGGCATCGTTGGCGATATTTGCGGATTGGTCCTCATTGGAATTTTCTCTATTCTTCATCTTTAATTTGCAACACTCAGATTTAATATGACCCTTCACATGACAATAGGTACAAATTTTGCCAGAATTCTTTCCACCATGAGCAACAAAAGCATTTATGTAAGCAGAATTATTAGATTTATTAACCAATTTATTGTCAATTAAATCTCTCTGAGTTAAGGACTCCTTAACATCCTGCAAACTCAAATCATCTTTACCATATAATAAGGTATCTCGAAAATGTTTATACGAAGGTGGTAAAGAGCACAACAACCTAATAGCCATATCCTCCTCATCGATCTCAACATCGATGTTTTGCAAATCCATAATAATAGAGAAGAATTCATCAAACCGAGGCTCAAGCGGTTTACCTTCTTCTAGACTAAGATCATGAAGTCTAGATTTGAGTAGTAGACGGTTGGTCACATTCATTGGCAACCTCTCTCAAAACTTCATTAGATAGATATAAATGAATCGCGGAGAGTGCCTTCAAATCGATCTCCTCCCACTTGTCATCCGTCATACCCGAAGGCTTTTTGGATGCACCTTCAAGAGCCTTGTGACAGCCACTTTGAACCAGGATCGCTTTCATCTTCAATTGCCATAGGCCAAAATTTACTTGCCTATCAAATTTCTCAATATCGAATTTCATTGGCATAATTGAATCAAACTCGTTCTATAAACACCTAAGATCTTAAACAACCTAGCTCTTGATACCAATTTATTAGGAATCTAGATGTTGTAGTTTGATTAATGCGGAATAGAAAATCAATGAAATAATAAAGGTGAGAAAACAATAAATATGAAAAAAACAAATAACACAAGGATTTACGTGGTTCAGTCAAAATTTGACCTACGTCCACAGGTGGGGGATTAGAGCTTCTTCACTATAATGGAGAAAATCAGAGAGAATAATACAAGGAGTCCTAAATTCTAGAGGCTAGTAGTTTTTCAGAAGTTGTGTCAATAATAATGAACACCAGGAAGCCCTTTTATAACATAAGGAACCCCGTACAAACCCTAAAAAATAACTGAAAAACGAAAAATATCGAAAAAACGCGTGCAGCGCACAAATCGGTCGGGCGGTAAAAATCTGACCGATCGGGCCCGAGACGAAACAGTTTCGTCAGTTCATCGTAAAACAGTCATAACTTTCTCGTTTCTCAGCGGAATTGGGCATATGACCTATCGTTGGAAAGCACTTTGAACAAGATTTCATCTCCAATTTGAATCACATCAAAACCATTTATAGATTGAAAGATATGTGCATTCAAAGTCACCCTTATGCCATTCACAAGATTTCAAGTCATAATTAACAATCTCCACCTTGACTTGAAACCAATCAATCAAGATACCTCCACCTTGAACCAAAAAGTGATGCTCAACCAAAAACACCATAGAACCTCCACCTTAAACAAAATTCCATAAGCCTACTCACTTTAGGCAACCCAGAAAACGAACATCTTCTATAATTGTGTACCGATGCGTTTTCGAACATAAAATCCGTATACAAAACCATCACATGGCCTAGATCGAGAGTATAAAGTCAACAACACCAAACATGTTTACTCAAATTTACCAAATTCTCTTCAAACACTTCTTCATCTCAACAACAAACTCAAGCAATTCTAGAAAACCAATTGACAATAACATCTAAATTGCAATTGTACTTAACAAAACACAAAAGTACCAAATTTGAGATAAGAAATAGAATAACTAGAACAAAAATCTAATGCATAACCAAGATTGTTACAAAAAAAACTCAAAAAAAACTATCACAGACTCCATAGCAAAAAATCCACACGGTTTCTCGTTTTACCAAGAGATCTCAAAGGGACACCAAACATAAAGAGATCGTAGAAACCGCAGCCCCAAAACTTGTAACCGTAAAGTGCAAGATCATCATCAAAGGCATCGTTGGCGATATTTGCGGATTGGTCCTCATTGGACTTTTCTCTATTCTTCTTCTTTAATTTGCAACACTCAGATTTAATATGACCCTTCACATGACAATAGGTACAAATTTTGCCAGAATTCTTTCCACCATGAGCAACAAAAGCATTTATGTAAGCAGAATTATTAGATTTATTAACCAATTTATTGTCAATTAAATCTCTCTGAGTTAAGGCCTCCTTAACATCCTGCAAACTCAAATCATCTTTACCATATAATAAGGTATCTCGAAAATGTTTATACGAAGATAGTAAAGAGCACAACAACCTAATAGCCATATCCTCCTCATCGATCTCAACATCGATGTTTTGCAAATCCATAATAATAGAGAAGAATTCATCAAACTGAGGCTCAAGCGGTTTACCTTCTTCTAGACTAAGATCATGAAGTCTAGATTTGAGTAGTAGACGGTTGGTCACATTCATTGGCAACCTCTCTCAAAACTTCATTAGAGAGACATAAATGAATCGCGGAGAGTGCCTTCAAATCGATCTCCTCCCACTTGTCATCCGTCATACCCGAAGGCTTTTTGGATGCACCTTCAAGAGCCTTGTGACAGCCACTTTGCACCAGGATGGCTTTCATCTTCAATTGCCATAGGCCAAAATTTACTTGCCTATCAAATTTCACAATATCGAATTTCATTGGCATAATTGAATCAAACTTGTTCTATAAACACCTAAGATCTTAAACAACCTAGCTCTTGATACCAATTTGTTAGGAATCTAGATGTTGTAGTTTTATTAATGCGGAACAGAAAATCAATGAAATAATAAAGGTGAGAAAACAATAATGATGAACAATCAAATAACACAAGGATTTACGTGGTTCAGTCAAAATTTGACCTACGTCCACAGGTGGGGGATTAGAGCTTCTTCACTATAATGGAGAAAATCAGAGAGAATAATACAAGGAGTCCTAAATTCTAGAGGCTAGAAGTGTTTCATAAGTTGTGTCAATAATAATGAACACCAGGAAGCCCTTTTATAACATAAGGAACCCCGTACAAACCCTAAAAAATAACTCAAAAACGAAAAATACCGAAAAAACGCGTGCAGCGCACAAATCGGGGCACCGCCCGACCGGGTCGGGAAAAATCCGACCGATCGGCCCGAGACGAAACAGTTTCGTCAGTTCTTCGTAAAACAGTCATAAATTTCTCGTTTCTCAACGGAATTGGGCATATGACCTATCGTTGGAAAGCACTTTGAACAAGATTTCATCTCCAATTTGAATCACATCAAATCCATTTATAGATTGAAAGATATGTGCATTCAAAGTCACCCTTATGCCATTCACAAGATTTCAAGTCATAATTAACGATCTCCACCTTGACTTGAAACCAATCAATCAAGATACCTCCACCTTGAACCAAAAAGTGATACTCAACCAAAAACACCATAGAACCTCCACCTTAAACAAAATTCCATAAGCCTACTCACTTTAGGCAACCCAGAAAACGGACATCTTCTCTAATTGTGTACCGATGCGTTTTCGAACACAAAATCCGTATACAAAACCATCACATGGCCTAGATCGAGAGTATGGAGTCACCAACGCCAAACATGTTTACTCAAATTTACCAAATTCTCATCAAACACTTCTTCATCTCAACAACAAACTCAAGCAATTCTAGAAAACCAATTGACAATAACATCTAAATTGCTATTGTACTTAACAAAACACAAAAGTACCAAATTTGAGATAAGAAATAGCATAACTAGAACAAAAATCTAATGCATAACCAAGATTGTTACAAAAAAAACTCAAAATAATCTATCATAGACTCCATAGCAAAAAATCCACACGGTTTCTCGTTTTACCAAGAGATCTCAAAGGGACACCAAACATAAAGAGATCGTAGAAACCGCAGCCCCAAAACTTGTAACCGTAAAGTGCAAGATCATCATCAAAGGCATCGTTGGCGATATTTGCGGATTGGTCCTCATTGGACTTTTCTCTATACTTCTTCTTTAATTTGCAACACTCATATTTAATATGACCCTTCACATGACAATAGGTACAAATTTTGCCAGAATTCTTTCCACCATGAGCAACAAAAGCATTTATGTAAGCAGAATTATTAGATTTATTAACCAATTTATTGTCAATTAAATCTCTCTGAGTTAAAGGCCTCCTTAACATCCTGCAAATTCAAATCATCTTTACCATATAATAAGGTATCTCGAAAATGTTTATACGAAGGTGGTAAAGAGCACAACAACCTAATAGCCATATCCTCCTCATCGATCTCAACATCGATGTTTTGCAAATCCATAATAATAGAGAAGAATTCATTAAACTGAGGCTCAAGCGGTTTACCTTCTTCTAGACTAAGATCTTGAAGTCTAGATTTGAGTAGTCGACGGTTGGTCACATTCATTGGCAACCTCTCTCAAAACTTCATTAGATAGACATAAATGAATCGCGGAGAGTGCCTTCAAATCGATCTCCTCCCACTTGTCATCCGTCATACCCGAAGGCTTTTTGGATGCACCTTCAAGAGCCTTGTGACAGCCACTGTGAACCAGGATGGCTTTCATCTTCAATTGCCATAGGCCAAAATTTACTTGCCTATCAAATTTCTCAATATCGAATTTCATTGGCATAATTGAATCAAACTCGTTCTATAAACACCTAAGATCTTAAACAACCTAGCTCTTGATACCAATTTGTTAGGAATCTAGATGTTGTAGTTTGATTAATGCGGAACAGAAAATCAATGAAATAATAAAGGTGAGAAAACAATAAAGATGAACAAACAAATAACACAAGGATTTACGTGGTTCAGTCAAAATTTGACCTACGTCCACAGGTGGGGGATTAGAGACTCTTCACTATAATGGAGAAAATCAGAGAGAATAATAACTCAAAAACGAAAAATACCGAAAAAACGCGTACAGCGCACAAATCGGCGCACCGCCCGACCGGGTCGGGAAAAATCCGACCGATCGGGCCCGAGACGAAACAGTTTCGTCAGTTCTTCGTAAAACAGTCATAACTTTCTCGTTTCTCAGCGGAATTGGGCATATGACCTATCGTTGGAAAGCACTTTGAACAAGATTTCATCTCCATTTTGAATCACATCAAAACCATTTATAGATTGAAAGATATGTGCATTCAAAGTCACCCTTATGCCATTCACAAGATTTCAAGTCATAATTAACAATCTCCACCTTGACTTGAAACCAATCAATCAAGATACCTCCACCTTGAACCAAAAAGTGATGCTCAACCAAAAACACCATAGAACCTCCACCTTAAACAAAATTCCATAAGCCTACTCACTTTAGGCAACCCAGAAAACGGACATCTTCTATAATTGTGTACCGATGCGTTTTCGAACACAAAATTCGTATACAAAACCATCACATGGCCTAGATCGAGAGTATAAAGTCACCAACGCCAAACATGTTTACTCAAATTTACCAAATTCTCTTCAAACACTTCTTCATCTCAACAATAAACTCAAGCAATTCTAGAAAACCAATTGACAATAACATCTAAATTGCAATTGTACTTAACAAAACACAAAAGTACCAAATTTGAGATAAGAAATAGCATAACTAGAACAAAAATCTAATGCATAACCAAGATTGTTACAAAAAAAACTCAAAAAAATCTATCATAGACTCCATAGCAAAAAATCCACACGGTTTCTCGTTTTACCAAGAGATCTCAAAGGGACAACAAACATAAAGAGATCGTAGAAACCGCAGCCCCAAAACTTGTAACCGTAAAGTGCAAGATCATCATCAAAGGCATCGTTGGCGATATTTGCGGATTGGTCCTCATTTGACTTTTCTCTATTCTTCTTCTTTAATTTGCAACACTCAGATTTAATATGACCCTTCACATGACAATAGGTACAAATTTTGCCAGAATTCTTTCCACCATGAGCAACAAAAGCATTTATGTAAGCAGAATTATTAGATTTATTAACCAATTTATTGTCAATTAAATCTCTATGAGTTAAGGCCTCCTTAACATCCTGCAAACTCAAATCATCTTTACTATATAATAAGGTATCTCGAAAATGTTTATACGAAGGTGGTAAAGAGCACAACAACCTAATAGCCATATCCTCCTCATCGATCTCAACATCGATGTTTTGCAAATCCATAATAATAGAGAAGAATTCATTAAACTGAGGCTCAAGCGGTTTACCTTCTTCTAGACTAAGATCATGAAGTCTAGATTTGAGTAGTCGACGGTTGGTCACATTCATTGGCAACCTCTCTCAAAACTTCATTAGATAGACATAAATGAATCGCGGAGAGTGCCTTCAAATCGATCTCCTCCCACTTGTCATCCGTCATACCCGGAGGCTTTTTGGATGCACCTTCAAGAGCCTTGTGACAGCCACTTTGAACCAGGATGGCTTTCATCTTCAATTGCCATAGGCCAAAATTTACTTGCCTATCAAATTTCTCAATATCGAATTTCATTGGCATAATTGAATCAAAGTCGTTCTATAAACACCTAAGATCTTAAACAACCTAGCTCTTGATACCAATTTGTTAGGAATCTAGATGTTGTAGTTTGATTAATGCGGAACAGAAAATCAATGAAATAATAAAGGTGAGAAAACAATAAAGATGAACAAACAAATAACACAAGGATTTACGTGGTTCAGTCAAAATTTGACCTACGTCCACAGGTGGGGGATTAGAGCTTCTTCACTATAATGGAGAAAATCAGAGAGAATAATAACTCAAAAACGAAAAATACCGAAAAAACGCGTGCAGCGCACAAATCGGCGCACCGCCCGACCGGGTTGGGAAAAATCCGACCGATCGGCCCGAGACGAAACAGTTTCGTCAGTTCTTCGTAAAACAGTCATAACTTTCTCGTTTCTCAGCGGAATTGGGCATATGACCTATCGTTGGAAAGCACTTTGAACAAGATTTCATCTCCAATTTGAATCACATCAAAACCATTTATAGATTGAAAGATATGTGCATTCAAAGTCACCCTTATGCCATTCACAAGATTTCAAGTCATAATTAACAATCTCCACCTTGACTTGAAACCAATCAATCAAGATACCTCCACCTTGAACCAAAAAGTGATGCTCAACCAAAAACACCATAGAACCTCCACCTTAAACAAAATTCCATAAGCCTACTCACTTTAGGCAACCCAGAAAACGGACATCTTCTATAATTGTGTACCGATGCGTTTTCGAACACAAAATCCGTATACAAAACCATCACATGGCCTAGATCGAGAGTATAAAGTCACCAACGCCAAACATGTTTACTCAAATTTACCAAATTCTCTTCAAACACTTCTTCATCTCAACAATAAACTCAAGCAATTCTAGAAAACCAATTGACAATAACATCTAAATTGCAATTGTACTTAAAAAAACACAAAAGTACCAAATTTGAGATAAGAAATAGCATAACTAGAACAAAAATCTAATGCATAACCAAGATTGTTACAAAAAAAACTCAAAAAAATCTATCATAGACTCCATAGCAAAAAATCCACACGGTTTCTCGTTTTACCAAGAGATCTCAAAGGGACACCAAACATAAAGAGATCGTAGAAACCGCAGCCCCAAAACTTGTAACCGTAAAGTGCAAGATCATCATCAAAGGCATCGTTGGCGATATTTGCGGATTGGTCCTCATTTGACTTTTCTCTATTCTTCTTCTTTAATTTGCAACACTCAGATTTAATATGACCCTTCACATGACAATAGGTACAAATTTTGCCAGAATTCTTTCCACCATGAGCAACAAAAGCATTTATGTAAGCAGAATTATTAGATTTATTAACCAATTTATTGTCAATTAAATCTCTCTGAGTTAAGGCCTCCTTAACATCCTGCAAACTCAAATCATCTTTACTATATAATAAGGTATCTCGAAAATGTTTATACGAAGGTGGTAAAGAGCACAACAACCTAATAGCCATATCCTCCTCATCGATCTCAACATCGATGTTTTACAAATCCATAATAATAGAGAAGAATTCATTAAACTGAGGCTCAAGCGGTTTACCTTCTTCTAGACTAAGATCATGAAGTCTAGATTTGAGTAGTCGACGGTTGGTCACATTCATTGGCAACCTCTCTCAAAACTTCATTAGATAGACATAAATGAATCGCGGAGAGTGCCTTCAAATCGATCTCCTCCCACTTGTCATCCGTCATACCCGGAGGCTTTTTGGATGCACCTTCAAGAGCCTTGTGACAGCCACTTTGAACCAGGATGGCTTTCATCTTCAATTGCCATAGGCCAAAATTTACTTGCCTATCAAATTTCTCAATATCGAATTTCATTGGCATAATTGAATCAAACTCGTTCTATAAACACCTAAAATCTTAAACAACCTAGCTCTTGATACCAATTTGTTAGGAATCTAGATGTTGTAGTTTGATTAATGCGGAACAGAAAATCAATGAAATAATAAAGGTGAGAAAATAATAAAGATGAACAAACAAATAACACAAGGATTTACGTGGTTCAGTCAAAATTTGACCTACGTCCACAGGTGGGGGATTAGAGCTTCTTCACTATAATGGAGAAAATCAGAGAGAATAATAACTCAAAAACGAAAAATACCGAAAAAACGCGTGCAGTGCACAAATCGGCGCACCGCCCGACCAGGGTCGGGGAAAATCCGACCGATCGGGCCCGAGACGAAACAGTTTCGTCGGTTCTTCGTAAAACAGTCATAACTTTCTCGTTTCTCAGCGGAATTGGGCATATGACCTATCGTTGGAAAGCACTTTGAACAAGATTTCATCTCCAATTAGAATCACATCAAAACCATTTATAAATTGAAAGATATGTGCATTCAAAGTCACCCTTATGCCATTCACAAGATTTCAAGTCATAATTAACAATCTCCACCTTGACTTGAAACCAATCAATCAAGATACCTCCACCTTGAACCAAAAAGTGATGCTCAACCAAAAACACCATAGAACCTCCACCTTAAACAAAATTCCATAAGCCTACTCACTTTAGGCAACCCAGAAAACGGACATCTTCTATAATTGTGTACCGATGCGTTTTCGAACACAAAATCCGTATACAAAACCATCACATGGCCTTGATCGAGAGTATAAAGTCACCAACGCCAAACATGTTTACTCAAATTTACCAAATTCTCTTCAAACACTTCTTCATCTCAACAATAAACTCAAGCAATTCTAGAAAACCAATTGACAATAACATCTAAATTGCAATTGTACTTAACAAAACACAAAAGTACCAAATTTGAGATAAGAAATAGCATAACTAGAACAAAAATCTAATGCATAACCAAGATTGTTACAAAAAAAACTCAAAAAAATCTATCATAGACTCCATAGCAAAAAAATCCACACGGTTTCTCGTTTTACCAAGAGATCTCAAAGGGACACCAAACATAAAGAGATCGTAGAAACCGCAGCCCCAAAACTTGTAACCGTAAAGTGCAAGATCATCATCAAAGGCATCGTTGGCGATATTTGCGGATTGGTCCTCATTTGACTTTTCTCTATTCTTCTTCTTTAATTTGCAACACTCGGATTTAATATGACCCTTCACATGACAATAGGTACAAATTTTGCCGAATTCTTTCCACCATGAGCAACAAAAGCATTTATGTAAGGTGGAATTATTAGATTTATTAACCAATTTATTGTCAATTAAATCTCTCTCAGTTAAGGCCTCCTTAACATCCTGCAAACTCAAATCATCTTTACTATATAATAAGGTATCTCGAAAATGTTTATACGAAGGTGGTAAAGAGCACAACAACCTAATAGCCATATCCTCCTCATCGATCTCAACATCGATGTTTTGCAAATCCATAATAATAGAGAAGAATTCATTAAACTGAGGCTCAAGCGGTTTACCTTCTTCTAGACTAAGATCATGAAGTCTAGATTTGAGTAGTCGACGGTTGGTCACATTCATTGGCAACCTCTCTCAAAACTTCATTAGATAGACATAAATGAATCGCGGAGAGTGCCTTCAAATCGATCTCCTCCCACTTGTCATCCGTCATACCCGGAGGCTTTTTGGATGCACCTTCAAGAGCCTTGTGACAGCCACTTTGAACCAGGATGGCTTTCATCTTCAATTGCCATAGGCCAAAATTTACTTGCCTATCAAATTTCTCAAAATCGAATTTCATTGGCATAATTGAATCAAACTCGTTCTATAAACACCTAAGATCTTAAACAACCTAGCTCTTGATACCAATTTGTTAGGAATCTAGATGTTGTAGTTTGATTAATGCGGAACAGAAAATCAATGAAATAATAAAGGTGAGAAAACAATAAAGATGAATAAACAAATAACACAAGGATTTACGTGGTTCAGTCAAAATTTGACCTACGTCCACAGGTGGGGGATTAGAGCTTCTTCACTATAATGGAGAAAATCAGAGAGAATAATAACTCAAAAACGAAAAATACCGAAAAAACGCGTGCAGTGCACAAATCGGCGCACCGCCCGACCGGGTCGGGAAAAATCCGACCGATCGGGCCCGAGACGAAACAGTTTCGTCAGTTCTTCGTAAAACAGTCATAACTTTCTCGTTTCTCAGCGGAATTGGGCATATGACCTATCGTTGGAAAGCACTTTGAACAAGATTTCATCTCCAATTAGAATCACATCAAAACCATTTATAAATTGAAAGATATGTGCATTCAAAGTCACCCTTATGCCATTCACAAGATTTCAAGTCATAATTAACAATCTCCACCTTGACTTGAAACCAATCAATCAAGATACCTCCACCTTGAACCAAAAAGTGATGCTCAACCAAAAACACCATAGAACCTCCACCTTAAACAAAATTCCATAAGCCTACTCACTTTAGGCAACCCAGAAAACGGACATCTTCTATAATTGTGTACCGATGCGTTTTCGAACACAAAATCCGTATACAAAACCATCACATGGCCTTGATCGAGAGTATAAAGTCACCAACGCCAAACATGTTTACTCAAATTTACCAAATTCTCTTCAAACACTTCTTCATCTCAACAATAAACTCAAGCAATTCTAGAAAACCAATTGACAATAACATCTAAATTGCAATTGTACTTAACAAAACACAAAAGTACCAAATTTGAGATAAGAAATAGCATAACTAGAACAAAAATCTAATGCATAACCAAGATTGTTACAAAAAAAACTCAAAAAAATCTATCATAAACTCCATAGCAAAAAATCCACACGGTTTCTCGTTTTACCAAGAGATCTCAAAGGGACACCAAACATAAAGAGATCGTAGAAACCGCAGCCCCAAAACTTGTAACCGTAAAGTGCAAGATCATCATCAAAGGCATCGTTGGCGATATTTGCGGATTGGTCCTCATTGGACTTTTCTCTATTCTTCTTCTTTAATTTGCAACACTCAGATTTAATATGACCCTTCACATGACAATAGGTACAAATTTTGCCAGAATTCTTTCCACCATGAGCAACAAAAGCATTTATGTAAGCAGAATTATTAGATTTATTAACCAATTTATTGTCAATTAAATCTCTCTGAGTTAAGGCCTCCTTAACATCCTGCAAACTCAAATCATCTTTACCATATAATAAGGTATCTCGAAAATGTTTATACGAAGGTGGTAAAGAGCACAACAACCTAATAGCCACATCCTCCTCATCGATCTCAACATCGATGTTTTGCAAATCCATAATAATAGAGAAGAATTCATCAAACTGAGGCTCAAGCGGTTTACCTTCTTCTAGACTAAGATCATGAAGTCTAGAATTGAGTAGTAGACGGTTGGTCACAGTCATTGGCAACCTCTCTCAAAACTTAATTAGATAGACATAAATGAATCGCGGAGAGTGCCTTCAAATCGATTTCCTCCCACTTGTCATCCGTCATACCCGAAGGCTTTTTGGATGCACCTTCAAGAGCCTTGTGACAGCCACTTTGAACCAGGATGGCTTTCATCTTCAATTGCCATAGGCCAAAATTTACTTGCCTATCAAATTTCTCAATATCGAATTTCATTGGCATAATTGAATAAAACTCGTTCTATAAACACCTAAGATCTTAAACAACCTAGCTCTTGATACCAATTTGTTAGGAATCTAGATGTTGTAGTTTGATTAATGCGGAACAGAAAATCAATGAAATAATAAAGGTGAGAAAACAATAAAGATGAACAAACAAATAACACAAGGATTTACGTGGTTCAGTCAAAATTTGACCTACGTCCACAGGTGGGGGATTAGAGCTTCTTCACTATAATGGAGAAAATCAGAGAGAATAATAACTCAAAACGAAAAATACCGAAAAAAGAACGCGTGCAAGTCACAACATAAGGCCACCGCACCCGAGCCGGGAAAAATCCGACCGATCGGGCCCGAGACGAAACAGTTTCGGTTCTTCGTAAAACAGTCATAACTTTCTCGTTTCTCAGCGGAATTGGGCATATGACCTATCGTTGGAAAGCACTTTGAACAAGATTTCATCTCCAATTAGAATCACATCAAAACCATTTATAAATTGAAAGATATGTGCATTCAAAGTCACCCTTATGCCATTCACAAGATTTCAAGTCATAATTAACAATCTCCACCTTGACTTGAAACCAATCAATCAAGATACCTCCACCTTGAACCAAAAAGTGATGCTCAACCAAAAACACCATAGAACCTCCACCTTAAACAAAATTCCATAAGCCTACTCACTTTAGGCAACCCAGAAAACGGACATCTTCTATAATTGTGTACCGATGCGTTTTCGAACACAAAATCCGTATACAAAACCATCACATGGCCTTGATCGAGAGTATAAAGTCACCAACGCCAAACATGTTTACTCAAATTTACCAAATTCTCTTCAAACACTTCTTCATCTCAACAATAAACTCAAGCAATTCTAGAAAACCAATTGACAATAACATCTAAATTGCAATTGTACTTAACAAAACACAAAAGTACCAAATTTGAGATAAGAAATAGCATAACTAGAACAAAAATCTAATGCATAACCAAGATTGTTACAAAAAAAACTCAAAAAAATCTATCATAGACTCCATAGCAAAAAATCCACACGGTTTCTCGGTTTACCAAGAGATCTCAAAGGGACACCAAACATAAAGAGATCGTAGAAACCGCAGCCCCAAAACTTGTAACCGTAAAGTGCAAGATCATCATCAAAGGCATCGTTGGCGATATTTGCGGATTGGTCCTCATTGGACTTTTCTCTATTCTTCTTCTTTAATTTGCAACGCTCAGATTTAATATGACCCTTCACATGACAATAGGTACAAATTTTGCCAGAATTCTTTCCACCATGAGCAACAAAAGCATTTATGTAAGCAGAATTATTAGATTTATTAACCAATTTATTGTCAATTAAATCTCTCTGAGTTAAGGCCTCCTTAACATCCTGCAAACTCAAATCATCTTTACCATATAATAAGGTATCTCGAAAATGTTTATACGAAGGTGGTAAAGAGCACAACAACCTAATAGCCACATCCTCCTCATCGATCTCAACATCGATGTTTTGCAAATCCATAATAATAGAGAAGAATTCATCAAACTGAGGCTCAAGCGGTTTACCTTCTTCTAGACTAAGATCATGAAGTCTAGATTTGAGTAGTAGACGGTTGGTCACAGTCATTGGCAACCTCTCTCAAAACTTAATTAGATTGACATAAATGAATCGCGGAGAGTGCCTTCAAATCGATTTCCTCCCACTTGTCATCCGTCATACCCGAAGGCTTTTTGGATGCACCTTCAAGAGCCTTGTGACAGCCACTTTGAACCAGGATGGCTTTCATCTTCAATTGCCATAGGCCAAAATTTACATGCCTATCAAATTTCTCAATATCGAATTTTATTGGCATAATTGAATCAAACTCGTTCTATAAACACCTAAGATCTTAAACAACCTAGCTCTTGATACCAATTTGTTAGGAATCTAGATGTTGTAGTTTGATTAATGCGGAACAGAAAATCAATGAAATAATAAAGGTGAGAAAACAATAAAGATGAACAAACAAATAACACAAGGATTTACGTGGTTCAGTCAAAATTTGACCTACGTCCACAGGTGGGGGATTAGAGCTTCTTCACTATAATGGAGAAAATCAGAGAGAATAATACAAGGAGTCCTAAATTCTAGAGGCTAGAAGTGTTTCATAAGTTGTGTCAATAATCATGAACACCAGGAAGCCCTTTTATAACATAAGGAACCCCGTACAAACCCTAAAAAATAACTCAAAAACGAAAAATACCGAAAAAACGCGTGCAGCGCACAAATCGGCGCACCGCCCGACCGGGTCGGGAAAAATCCGACCGATCGGGCCCGAGACGAAACAGTTTCGTCAGTTCTTCGTAAAACAGTCATAACTTTCTCGTTTCTCAGCGGAATTGGGCATATGACCTATCGTTGGAAGGCACTTCGAACAAGATTTCATCTCCAATTTGAATCACATCAAAACCATTTATAGATTGAAAGATATGTGCATTCAAAGTCACCCTTATGCCATTCACAAGATTTCAAGTCATAATTAACAATCTCCACCTTGACTTGAAACCAATCAATCAAGATACCTCCACCTTGAACCAAAAAGTGATGCTCAACCAAAAACACCATAGAACCTCCACCTTAAACAAAATTCCATAAGCCTACTCACTTTAGGCAACCCGTAAAAACGGACATCTTCTATAATTGTGTACCGATGCGTTTTCGAACACAAAATCCGTATACAAAACCATCACATGGCCTAGATCGAGAGTATAAAGTCACCAACGCCAAACATGTTTACTCAAATTTACCAAATTCTCTTCAAACACTTCTTCATCTCAACAACGAACTCAAGCAATTCTAGAAAACCAATTGACAATAATATCTAAATTGCAATTGCACTTAACAAAACACAAAAGTACCAAATTTGAGATAAGAAATAGCATAACTAGAACAAAAATCTAATGCATAACTAAAATTGTTACAAAAAATTCAAAAAAATCTATCATAGACTCCATAGCAAAAAATCCACACGGTTTCTCGTTTTACCAAGAGATCTCAAAGGGACACCAAACATAAAGAGATCGTAGAAACCGCAGCCCCAAAACTTGTAACCCTAAAGTGCAAGATCATCATCAAAGGCATCGTTGGCGATATTTGCGGATTGGTCCTCATTGGACTTTTCTCCATTCTTCTTCTTTAATTTCCAACACTTCGGATTTAATATGACCCTTCACATGACAATAGGTACAAATTTTGCCAGAATTCTTACCACCATGAGCAACAAAAACATTTATGTAAGCAGAATTATTAGATTTATTAACCAATTTATTGTCAATTAAATCTCTCTGAGTTAAGGCCTCCTTAACATCCTGCAAACTCAAATCATATTTACCATATAATAAGGTATCTCGAAAATGCTTATACGAAGGTGGTAAAGAGCACAACAACCCAATAGCCATATCCTCCTCATCGATCTCAACATCGATGTTTTGCAAATCCATAATAATAGAGAAGAATTCATCAAACTGAGGCTCAAGCGGTTTACCTTCTTCTAGACTAAGATCATGAAGTCTAGATTTGAGTAGTAGACGGTTGGTCACATTCATTGGCAACCTCTCTCAAAACTTCATTAGATAGACATAAATGAATCGCGGAGAGTGCCTTCAAATCGATTTCCTCCCACTTGTCATATGTCATACCCGAAGGCTTTTTGGATGCACCTTTAAGAGCCTTGTGACAACCACTTTGAACCAGGATGGCTTTCATCTTCAATTGCCATAGGCCAAAATTTACTTGCCTATCAAATTTCTCAATATCGAATTTCATTGGCATAATTGAATCAAACACATTCTATAAACACCTAACATCTTAAACAACCTAGCTCTTGATACCAGTTTGTTAGGAATCTAGATGTTGTAGTTTGATTAATGCGGAACAGAAAATCAATGAAATAATAAAGGTGAGAAAACAATAAAGATGAACAAACAAATAACACAAGGATTTACGTGGTTCGGTCAAAATTTGACCTACGTCCACAGGTGGGGTATTAGAGCTTCTTCACTATAATGGAGAAAATCAGAGAGAATAATACAAGGAGTCCTAAATTCTAGAGGCTAGAAGTGTTTCATAAGTTGTGTCAATAATAATGAACACCAGGAAGCCCTTTTATAACATAAGGAACCCCGTACAAACCCTAAAAAATAACTCAAAAACGAAAAATACCGAAAAAAACGCGTGCGCCGCAAATCGGCGCACCGCCCGACCGGGTCGGGAAAAATCCGACCGATCGGGCCCGAGACGAAACAGTTTCGTCAGTTCTTCGTAAAACAGTCATAACTTTCTCGTTTCTCAGCGGAATTGGGCATATGACCTATCGTTGGAAAGCACTTTGAACAAGATTTCATCTCCAATTTGAATCACATCAAAACCATCTATAGATTGAAAGATATGTGCATTCAAAGTCACCCTTATGCCATTCACAAGATTTCAAGTCATAATTAACAATCTCCACCTTAACTTGAAACCAATCAATCAAGATACCTCCACCTTGAACCAAAAAGTGATGCTCAACCAAAAACACCATAGAACCTCCACCTTAAACAAAATTCCATAAGCCTACTCACTTTAGGCAACCCAGAAAACGGACATCTTCTATAATTGTGTACCGATGCGTTTTCGAACACAAAATCCGTATACAAAACCATCACATGGCCTAGATCGAGAGTATAAAGTCACCAACGCCAAACATGTTTACTCAAATTTACCAAATTCTCTTCAAACACTTCTTCATCTCAACAACGAACTCAAGCAATTCTAGAAAACCAATTGACAATAATATCTAAATTGCAATTGCACTTAACAAAACACAAAAGTACCAAATTTGAGATAAGAAATAGCATAACTAGAACAAAAATCTAATGCATAACTAAAATTGTTACAAAAAATTCAAAAAAATCTATCATAGACTCCATAGCAAAAAATCCACACGGTTTCTCGTTTTACCAAGAGATCTCAAAGGGACACCAAACATAAAGAGATCGTAGAAACCGCAGCCCCAAAACTTGTAACCCTAAAGTGCAAGATCATCATCAAAGGCATCGTTGGCGATATTTGCGGATTGGTCCTCATTGGACTTTTCTCCATTCTTCTTCTTTAATTTCCAACACTCAGATTTAATATGACCCTTCACATGACAATAGGTACAAATTTTGCCAGAATTCTTACCACCATGAGCAACAAAAACATTTATGTAAGCAGAATTATTAGATTTATTAACCAATTTATTGTCAATTAAATCTCTCTGAGTTAAGGCCTCCTTAACATCCTGCAAACTCAAATCATATTTACCATATAATAAGGTATCTCGAAAATGCTTATACGAAGGTGGTAAAGAGCACAACAACCCAATAGCCATATCCTCCTCATCGATCTCAACATCGATGTTTTGCAAATCCATAATAATAGAGAAGAATTCATCAAACTGAGGCTCAAGCGGTTTACCTTCTTCTAGACTAAGATCATGAAGTCTAGATTTGAGTAGTAGACGGTTGGTCACATTCATTGGCAACCTCTCTCAAAACTTCATTAGATAGACATAAATGAATCGCGGAGAGTGCCTTCAAATCGATTTCCTCCCACTTGTCATATGTCATACCCGAAGGCTTTTTGGATGCACCTTTAAGAGCCTTGTGACAACCACTTTGAACCAGGATGGCTTTCATCTTCAATTGCCATAGGCCAAAATTTACTTGCCTATCAAATTTCTCAATATCGAATTTCATTGGCATAATTGAATCAAACACATTCTATAAACACCTAACATCTTAAACAACCTAGCTCTTGATACCAGTTTGTTAGGAATCTAGATGTTGTAGTTTGATTAATGCGGAACAGAAAATCAATGAAATAATAAAGGTGAGAAAACAATAAAGATGAACAAACAAATAACCCAAGGATTTACGTGGTTCGGTCAAAATTTGACCTACGTCCACGGTGTGGGGTATTAGAGCTTCTTCACTATAATGGAGAAAATCGGGAGAGAATAATACAAGGAGTCCTAAATTCTAGAGGCTAGAAGTGTTTCATAAGTTGTGTCAATAATAATGAACACCAGGAAGCCCTTTTATAACATAAGGAACCCCGTACAAACCCTAAAAAATAACTCAAAAACGAAAAATACCGAAAAAAACGCGTGCAGCGCACAAATCGGCGCACCGCCCGACCGGGTCGGGAAAAATCCGACCGATCGGGCCCGAGACGAAACAGTTTCGTCAGTTCTTCGTAAAACAGTCATAACTTTCTCGTTTCTCAGCGGAATTGGGCATATGACCTATCGTTGGAAAGCACTTTGAACAAGATTTCATCTCCAATTTGAATCACATCAAAACCATCTATAGATTGAAAGATATGTGCATTCAAAGTCACCCTTATGCCATTCACAAGATTTCAAGTCATAATTAACAATCTCCACCTTAACTTGAAACCAATCAATCAAGATACCTCCACCTTGAACCAAAAAGTGATGCTCAACCAAAAACACCATAGAACCTCCACCTTAAACAAAATTCCATAAGCCTACTCACTTTAGGCAACCCAGAAAACGGACATCTTCTATAATTGTGTACCGATGCGTTTTCGAACACAAAATCCGTATACAAAACCATCACATGGCCTAGATCGAGAGTATAAAGTCACCAACGCCAAACATGTTTACTCAAATTTACCAAATTCTCTTCAAACACTTCTTCATCTCAACAACAAACTCAAGCAATTCTAGAAAACCAATTGACAATAACATCTAAATTGCAATTGTACTTAACAAAACTCAAAAGTACCAAATTTGAGATAAGAAATAGCATAACTAGAACAAAAATCTAATGCATAACCGAGATTGTTACAAAAAAAACTCAAAATAATCTATCATAGACCCCATAGCAAAAAATCCACACGGTTTCTCGTTTTACCAAGAGATCTCAAAGGGACACCAAACATAAAGAGATCGTAGAAACCGCAGCCCCAAAACTTGTAACCGTAAAGTGCAAGATCATCATCAAAGGCATCGTTGGCGATATTTGCGGATTGGTCCTCATTGGACTTTTCTCTATTCTTCTTCTTTAATTGCAACACTCAGATTTAATATGACCCTTCACATGACAATAGGTACAAATTTTGCCAGAATTCTTTCCACCATGAGCAACAAAAGCATTTATGTAAGCAGAATTATTAGTTTTATAAACCAATTTATTGTCAATTAAATCTCTCTGAGTTAAGGCCTCCTTAACATCCTGCAAACTCAAATCATCTTTACCATATAATAAGGTATCTCGAAAATGTTTATACGAAGGTGGTAAAGAGCACAACAACCTAATAGCCATATCCTCCTCATCGATCTCAACATCGATGTTTTGCAAATCCATAATAATAGAGAAGAATTCATCAAACTGAGGCTCAAGCGATTTACGTTCTTCTAGACTAAGATCATGAAGTCTAGATTTGAGTAGTAGACGGTTGGTCACAGTCATTGGCAACCTCTCTCAAAACTTCATTAGATAGACATAAATGAATCGCGAAGAGTGCCTTCAAATCGATTTCCTCCCACTTGTCATCCGTCATACCCGAAGGCTTTTTGGATGCACCTTCAAGAGCCTTGTGACAGCCACTTTGAACCAGGATGGCTTTCATCTTCAATTGCCATAGGCCAAAATTTACTTGCCTATCAAATTTCTCAATATCGAATTTTATTGGCATAATTGAATCAAACTCGTTCTATAAACACCTAAGATCTTAAACAACCTAGCTCTTGATACCAATTTGTTAGGAATCTAGATGTTGTAGTTTGATTAATGCGGAACAGAAAATCAATGAAATAATAAAGGTGAGAAAACAATAAAGATGAACAAACAAATAACACAAGGATTTACGTGGTTCAGTCAAAATTTGACCTACGTCCACAGGTGGGGGATTAGAGCTTCTTCACTGTAATGGAGAAAATCAGAGAGAATAATACAAGGAGTCCTAAATTCTAGAGGCTATAAGTGTTTCATAAGTTGTGTCAATAATAATGAACACCAGGAAGCCCTTTTATAACATAAGGAACCCCGTACAAACCCTAAAAAATAACTCAAAAATGAAAAATGCCGAAAAAACGCGTGCAGCGCATAAATCGGCGCACCGCCCGACCGGGTCGGGAAAAATCCGACCGATCGGTCCCGAGACGAAACAGTTTCGTCAGTTCTTCGTAAAACAGTCATAACTTTCTCGTTTCTCAGCGGAATTGGGCATATGACCTATCGTTGGAAAGCACTTTGAACAAGATTTCATCTCCAATTTGAATCACATCAAAACCATTTATAGATTGAAAGATATGTGCATTCAAAGTCACCCTTATGCCATTCACAAGATTTCAAGTCATAATTAACAATCTCCACCTTGACTTGAAACCAATCAATCAAGATACCTCCACCTTGAACCAAAAAGTAATGCTCAACCAAAAACACCATAGAACCTCCACCTTAAACAAAATTCCATAAGCCTACTCACTTTAGGCAACCCAGAAAACGGACATCTTCTATAATTGTGTACCGATGCGTTTTCGAACACAAAATCCGTATACAAAACCATCACATGGCCTAGATCGAGAGTATAAAGTCACCAACGCCAAACATGTTTACTCAAAATTTACCAAATTCTATTCAAACACTTCTTCATCTCAACAACAAACTCAAGTAATTCTAGAAAACCAATTGACAATAACATCTAAATTGCAATTGTACTTAACAAAACACAAAAGTACCAAATTTGAGATAAGAAATAGCATAACTAGAACAAAAATCTAATGCATAACTAAGATTGTTACAAAAAACTCAAAAAAATCTATCATAGACTCCATAGCAAAAAATCCACACGGGTTCTCGTTTTACCAAGAGATCTCAAAGGGACACCAAACATAAAGAGATCGTAGAAACCGCAGCCCCAAAACTTGTAACCCTAAAGTGCAAGATCATCATCAAAGGCATCGTTGGCGATATTTGCGGATTGGTCCTCATTGGACTTTTCTCCATTCTTTTTCTTTAATTTCCAACACTCAGATTTAATATGACCCTTCACATGACAATAGGTACAAATTTTGCCAGAATTCTTTCCACCATGAGCAACAAAAGCATTTATGTAAGCAGAATTATTAGATTTATTAACCAATTTATTGTCAATTAAATCTCTCTGAGTTAAGGCCTCCTTAACATCCTGCAAACTCAAATCATCTTTACCATATAATAAGGTATCTCGAAAATGCTTATACGAAGGTGGTAAAGAGCACAACAACCTAATAGCCATATCCTCCTCATCGATCTCACCATCGATGTTTTGCAAATCCATAATAATAGAGAAGAATTCATCTAGCTGGGACTCAAGCAGTTTACCGTCTTCTAGACTAAGATCACGAAGTCTAGATTTGAGTAGTAGACGGTTGGTCACAGTCATTGGCAACCTCTCTCAAAACTTCATTAGATAGACTTAAATGAATCACGGAGAGTCCTTTCAAATCGATCTCCTCCCACTTGTCATCCGTCATACCCGAAGGCTTTTTGGATGCACCTTCAAGAGCCTTGTGACATCCACTTTGAACCAGGATGGCTTTCATCTTCAATTGCCATAGGCCAAAATTTACTTGCCTATCAAATTTCTCAATATCGAATTTCATTGGCATAATTGAATCAAACTCGTTCTATAAACACCTAAGATCTTAAACAACCTAGCTCTTGATACCAATTTGTTAGGAATCTGGATGTTGTAGTTTGATTAATGCGGAACAGAAAATCCATGAAATTATAAAGGAGAGAAAACAATAAAGATGAACAAACAAATAACACAAGGATTTACGTGGTTCAGTCAAATTTGACCTACGTCCACAGGTGGGGGATTAGAGCTTCTTCACTATAATGGAGAAAATTAGAGAGAATAATACAAGGAGTCCTAAATTCTAGAGGCTAGAAGTGTTTCATAAGTTGTGTCAATAATAATGAACACCAGGACACCCTTTTATAACATAAGGAACCCCGTACAAACCCTAAAAAATAACTCAAAAACGAAAAATACCGACAAAACGCGTGCAGCGCACAATTCGGCGCACCGCCCGACCGGGTCGGGCGAAATCCGCCCGATCGGTCCCGAGACGAAATAGTTTCGTCAATTCTTCGTAAAACAGTCATAACTTTCTCGTTTCGCAGCGAAATTGGGCATATGACCTATCGTTGGAAATCTCTTTGAACAAGCTTTAATCTCCAATTTGAATCACATCAAAACCATTTATAGATTGAAAGATATGTGCATTCAAAGTCACCCTTATGCCATTCACAAGATTTCAAGTCATAATTAACAATCTCCACCTTTGACTTGAAACCAATCAATCAAGATACCTCCACCTTGAACCAAGAAGTGATGCTCAACCAAAAACACCATAGAACCTCCACCTTAAACAAAATTCCATAAGCATACTCACTTTAGGCAACCTAGAAAACGGACATCTTCTATAATTGTGTACCGATGCGTCTTCGAACACAAAATCCGTATACAAAACCATCACATGGCCTAGATCGAGAGTATAAAGTCACCAACGCCAAACATGTTTACTCAAATTCACCAAACTCTCTTCAAACACTTCTGCATCTCAACAACAAACTCAAGCAATTCTAGAAAACCAATTGACATCAATAACATCTAAATTGCAATTGTACTTAACAAAACACAAAAGTACCAAATTTGAGATAAGAAATAGCATAACTAAAACAAAAATGTAATGCATAACCAAGATTGTTACAAAAAAACTCAAAAAAATCTATCATAGACTCCATAGCAAAAAATCCACACGGTTTCTCGTTTTACCAAGAGATCTCAAAGGGACACCAAACATAAAGAGATCGTAGAAACCGCAGCCCCAAAACTTGTAACCTTAAAGTGCAAGATCATCATCAAAGGCATCGTTGGCGATATTTGCGGATTGGTCCTCATTGGACTTTTCCCCATTCTTCTTCTTTAATTTCCAACACTCATATTTAATATGACCCATCACATGACAATAGTTACAAATTTTGCCAGAATTCTTTCCACCATGAGCAACAAAAGCATTTATGCAAGCAGAATTATTAGATTTATTAACCAATTTATTGTCAATTAAATCTCTCAGAGTTAAGGCCTCCTTAACATCCTGCAAACTCAAATCATCTTTACCATATAATAAGGTATCTCGAAAATACTTATACGAAGGTGGTAAAGAGCACAACAACCTAATAGCCATATCCTCATCATCGATCTCAACATCGATGTTTTGCAAATCTATAATAATAGAGAAGAATTCATCTAAATGAGACTCAAGCGGTTTACCTTCTTCTAGACTAAGATCATGGAGTCTATATTTGAGTAGTAGACGGTTGGTCACAATCTTTGTCATATAAAGTGACTCCAACTTCAACCACAAACCCGCAGCAGACATCTCCTTGGCAACCTCTCTCAAAACTTCATTAGATAAACTTAAATGAATCGCGGAGAGTGCCTTCAAATCGATCTCCTCCCACTTGTCATCCGTCATACCCGAAGGCTTTTTGGATGCACCTTCAAGAGCCTTGTGACAACCACTTTGAACCATGATGGCTTTCATCTTCAATTGCCATAGGCCAAAATTTACTTGCCTATCAAATTTCTCAATATCGAATTTCATTGGCATAATTGAATCAAACTCGTTCTATAAACACCTAAGATCTTAAACAACCTAGCACTTGATACCAATTTGTTAGGAATCTGGGGGTTGTAATTTGATTAATGCGGAACAGAAAATCAATGAAATAATAAAGGTGAGAAAACAATAAAGATGAACAAACAAATAACACAAGGATTTACGTGGTTCACTCAAATTTGACCTACGTCCACAGGTGGGGGATTAGAGCTTCTTCACTATAATGGAGAAAATCAGAGAGAATAATACAAGGAGTCCTAAATTCAAGAGGCTAGAAGTGTTTCATAAGTTGTGTCAATAATAATGAACACCAGGAAGCCCATTTATAACATAAGCAACCCCGTACAAACCCTAAAAAATAACTCAAAAATGAAAAATAATGAAAAAACGCGTGCAGCGCACAAATCGGCGCACCGCCCGACCGGGTCCTGCGAAATCCGACCGATCAGGCCCGAGACGAAACAGTTTCGTCAGTTCTTCGTAAAACAGTCATAACTTTCTCGTTTCTCAGCGGAATTGGGCATATGACCTATCGTTGGAAAGCTCTTTGAACAAACTTTCATCTTCAATTTGAATCACATCAAAACCATTTATAGATTGAAATATATGTGCATTCAAATTCACCCTTATGCCATTCACAAGATTTCAAGTCATAATTAACAATCTCCACCTTGACTTGAAACCAATCAATCAAGATACCTCCACCTTGAACCAAGAAGTGATGCTCAACCAAAAACACCATAGAACCTCCACCTTAAACAAAATTCCATAAGCCTACTCACTTTAGGCAACCCAGAAAATGGACATCTTCTATAATTGTGTACCGATGCGTCTTCGAACACAAAATCTGTACACAAAACCATCACATGGCCTAGATCGAGAGTATAAAGTCACAAACGCCAAACATGTTTACTCAAATTGACCAAACTCTCTTCAAACACTTCTTCATCTCAACAACAAACTCAAGTAATTCTAGAAAACCAATTGACATCAATAACATCTAAAATGCAATTGTACTTAACAAAACACAAAAGTACCAAATTTGAGATAAGAAATAGCATAAATAGATCAAAAATCTAATGCATAACCAAGATTGTTACAAAAAAACTCAAAAAAATCTATCATAGACTCCATAGCAAAAAATCCACACGGTTTCTCGTTTTACGAAGAGATCTCAAAGGGACACCAAACATAAAGAGATCGTAGAAACCGCAGCCCCAAAACTTGTAACCCTAAAGTGCAAGATCATCATCAAAGGCATCGTTGGCGATATTTGCGGATTGGTCCTCATTGGACTTTTCCCGATTCTTCTTCTTTCATTTCCAACACTCAGATTTAATATGACCCTTCACATGACAATAGTTACAAATTTTGCCATAATTCTTTCCACCATGAGCAACAAAAGCATTTATGTAAGCAGAATTATTAGATTTGTCAACCAATTTATTGTCAATTAAATCTCTCTGAGTTAAGGCCCCCTTAACATCCTGCAAACTCAAATCATCTTTACCATATAATAAGGTATCTCGAAAATGTTTATACGAAGGTGGTAAAGAGCACAACAACCTAATAGCCATATCCTCATCATCGATCTCAACATCGATGTTTTGCTAATCCATAATAATAGAGAAGAATTCATCTAAATGAGACTCAAGCGGTTTACCTTCTTCTAGACTAAGATCATGATGTTTATATTTGAGTAGTAGACGGTTGGTCACACTCTTTGTCATATAAAGTGACTCCAACTTCAACCACAAACCCACAGCAGACATCTCCTTGGCAACCTCTCTCAAAACTTCATTAGATAGACTTAAATGAATCGCGGAGAGTGCCTTCAAATCGATCTCCTCCCACTTGTCATCCGTCATACCCGAAGGCTTTTTGGATGCACCTTCAAGAGCCTTGTGACAGCCACTTTGAACCAGGATGGCTTTCATCTTTAATTGCCATAGGCCAAAATTTACTTGCCTATCAAATTTCTCAATATCGAATTTCATTGGCATAATTGAATCAAACTTGTTCTATAAACACCTAAGATCTTAAACAACCTAGCTCTTGATACCCATTTGTTAGGAATCTGGTTGTTGTAGTTTGATTAATGCGGAACAGAAAACCAATGAAATAATAAAGGAGAGAAAACAATAAAGATGAACAAACAAATAACACAAGGATTTACGTGGTTCAGTCAAATTTGACCTACGTCCACAGGTGGGGGATTAGAGCTTCTTCACTACAATGGAGAAAATCAGAGAGAATAATACCAGGAGTCCTAAATTCTAGAGGCTAGAAGTGTTTCATAAGTTGTGTCAATAATAATGAACACCAGGAAGCCCTTTTATAACATAAGGAACCCCGTACAAACCCTAAAAAATAACTCAAAAACGAAAAATACCGAAAAAATGCGGCAGCGCACAAATCGGCGCACCGCCCGACCGGGTCGGGCGAAATCCGACTGATCGAGCCCGAGACGAAACAGTTTCGTCAGTTCTTCGTAAAACAGTCATAACTTTCTCGTTTCTCAGCGGAATTGGGCATATGACCTATCGTTGGAAAGCTCTTTAAACAAGCTTTCACCTCCAATTTGAATCACATCAAAACTATATATATATTGAAAGATATGAGCATTCAAAGTCACCCTTATGCCATTCACAAGATTTCAAGTCATAATTAACACAAAACATATTTGGTAATTACCTAAAAGCAAATGATATGGGGATAGTTTGGGCTTTTTAATACAAGGAGGGACAATGAGGGCCCAAAAATCAAGTCAATGGGGTTTGGTGAGGTATTGGGCCTAATGGACCCAGTGGCTTGATTATCCAATCCCCATAGGATTGCTTTGATGATTAATGGGAATGGATTGTGATTAGGAGAACATCCTCCACTTAGTAGGTTTGTTCATGGAAAAAACATGTTTGGTAATTACCTAAAAGCATATAATATGGGGTTAATTTGGGCTTTTTAGTAGAAGGAGGGACAATGGGGTCCCAAAACCAAAGTCAATGGGGTTTGGTGAGGTATTGGGCCTAATGGACCTAGTTGCATGATTGTCCAATCCCCATAGGATTGCTGTAATTGGTAATGGGAATGGATTGTGATTGAGAGAACATCCTCCACTTAGTAGGTTTGGTCATGGCCAAAACATGTTTGATAATTACCTTAAATGCATATGATATGGACTTAATTTGGGCTTTTTAGTACAAGGAGGGACAATGGTGGCCCAAAACTGAAGTCAATATGGTTTGGTGAGGTATTGGGTCTAATGGACCCAGTGGCATGATTGTCCAATCCCCATAGGATTCCTTAGATGAGTAATGGAAACAGGATTTCGATTGAGTGAACATCCTCCACTTATTATGTTTGGTCATAGCCAAAACATGTTTGGTAATTATCTAAAAGCATATGATATGGGGTTAATTTGGGCTTTTTATTACAAGGAGGG
This sequence comes from Beta lomatogona, assembly GCA_947646795.1. NCBI lineage: Eukaryota > Viridiplantae > Streptophyta > Magnoliopsida > Caryophyllales > Amaranthaceae > Beta > Beta lomatogona. Next base: position 158,076 of record CANSNZ010001092.1, read on the forward strand.
ACAATGGTGGCCCAAAACTGAAGTCAATATGGTTTAATGAGGTATTGGGTCTAATGGACCCAGTGGCATGATTGTCCAATCCCCATAGGATTGCTTTAATGAGTAATGGGAATGGATTGTGTTTGGGAGAACATCCTCCACTTAGTAGGTTTGGTCATGGCCAAAACATGTTTGGTAATTACCTAAAAGCATATGATATGGGCTTAATTTGGTCTTTTTAGTGCAAGGAGGGACAATGGGGGCCCAAAACATAAGTCAATGGGGTTTGGTGAGGTATTGGGCCTAATGGACCCAGTGACATGATTGGCCAATCCCTATAGGATTGCTTTGATGAGTAATGGGAATGAATTGTGATTGGGAGAACATCCTCCACTTAGTGGGTTTGGTCATGGCTGAAACATTTTTGGTTATTACTTAAAAGCATATGATATGGATTAATTTGGGATTTTTTGTACAAGGAGGGACAATGGGGTACCAAAACTGAAGTCAATGGGGTTTGGTGAGGTATTGGGCCTAATGGACCTAGTGGCATGATTGTCCAATCCCAATAGGATTGCTTTGATGAGTAATGGGAATGGATTGTTATTGGGAGCACATCCCTCCGTTTACTGGGTTTGGTCATGGCTAAAACATGTTTGGTAATTACCTAAAAGCATATGATATGGGATTAATTTGGGCTTTTTAGTACAAGGAGGGACAATGGGGTCCCAAAACTGAAGTCAACAGGGTTTGGTGAGGTATTGGGCCTAATGGACCCAGTGGCATGATTGTCCAATCCCCATAGGATTGCTTTGATGAGTAATGGGAATGGATTGTGATTGGGTGAACCTCCCTCCGTTTACTGGGTTTGGTCATGGCCAAAACATGTTTGGTAATTACCTAAAAGCATATGATATGGGGTTAATTTGGGCTTTTTAGTACAAGAAGGACAATGGGGCCCAAAACTGAAGTCAATGGGGATTGGTGAGGTATTGGGCCGAACAGACCCAGTGGCATAATTGTCTAATCCCCAAAGGATTGCTTTGATGAGTAATGGGAATGAATTGGGATTAGGATAACATCCTCCACTTATTAGGTTTGGTCATTAGTAAAACATGTTTGGTAATTACCTAAAAGCATATGATATGGGATTAATTTGGGCTTTTAGTGCAAGGAGAGATAATAGGGACACAAAACTGATGTTAATGGGGTTTGGTGAGGTCTTGGGCCTAATGGACCCAGTGGCATAATTGTCCAATCCACGTAGGATTGCTTTGATGAGTAATGGAATTGGATTGTGATTCGGAGAACATCCTCCACTTAGTGTGTTTGGTGATGGCCAAAACATATTTGGTAATTACCTAAAAGCATATGATATGAGGTTAATTTGGGCTTTTTAGTACAAGGAGGGACAATTATGGCCCAAAATTGAAGTCAATGGGGTTTGGTGAGGTATAGGGCCTAATGGACCCAGTGGCATGATTATCCAATCCCCATTGTATTGCTTTCATGAGTAATGGGAATGGATTGTGATTGGGAGAACATCCTCCATTTACTAGGTTTGGTCATGGCCAAAACATGTGTGGTAATTACCTAAAAGCATATGATATTTGGTTAATTTGGGCTTTTTAGTACAAGGAGGGACAATGAGGGCCGAAAACAGAAGTCAATGGTGTGTGTTGAGGTATTGGGCCCAATGGACCCAGTGGCATGATTGTCCAATCCCCATAGGATTGCTTTGATGAGTAATGGGAATGGATTGTGATTGGGAGAACATCCTCCACTTAATAGGTTTGGTCATGGCCAAAACATGTTTGGTAATTACCTAAAAGCATATGATATGGGCTTTATTTGGGCATTTTAGTACAAGGAGGGACAATGAGGGCCGAAAACAGAAGTCAATGGGGTTTGTTGAGGTATTAGGCCCAATGGACCCAGTGGCATGATTGTCCAATCCCCATAGGATTGCTTTGATGAGTAATGGGAATGAATTGTGATTGGATGAACATCATCCATTTAGTAGGTTTGATCATGGCTAAAACATGTCTGGTAATTACCTAAAAGCATATGATATGGGGTTAATTTGGGATTTGTAGTACAAGGAGGCACAATGGGGTCCCAAAACCAAAGTCAATGTGGTTTGGTGAGGTATTGGGCCTAATGAACCTAGTTGCATGATTGTCCAATCCCCATAGGATTGCTTTAATTAATAATGGGAATGGATTATGATTGAGAGAACATCCTCCACTTAGTAGGTTTGGTCATTGCTAAAACATGTTTGCTATTTACCTAAAAGCATATGATATGGGGTTGATTTAGGCTTTTTAGTACAATAAGTGACAATGGGGGCCTAAAACTAAAGTCAATGGGGTTTCGTGAGGTATTAGGCCTAATAGAACGAGTGGCATGATTGTCCAATCCCCATAGGATTGCTTTAATGAGTAATGGGAATGGATTGTGGTTGGGAGAACATCCTCCACTTAGTATGTTTGGTCATGGCCAAAACATGTTTGATAATTACCTAAAAACATATGATATTTGGTTAATTTGGGCTTTTTAGTACAAGGAGGGACAATGAGGGCCGAAAAAAGAAGTCAATGGGGTTTGTTGAGGTATTGGGCCCAATGGACCCAGTGGCATGATTATCCAATCCCCATAGGATTGCTTTGATGAGTAATGGAATTGGATTGTGATTGGGAGAACATCCTCCACTTAGTATGTTTGGTCATGGCCAAAACATGTTTGGCAATTACCTAAAAGCATATATGATATGGGCTTAATTTGGGCTTTTTAGTACAAGGAGGGACAATGGGGGCCCAAAACTGAAGTTAATGGGGTTTGGTGAGGTATTGGGGCTAATGGAGCCAGTGGACTGATTGTCCAATCCCCATAGGATTGCTTTGATGAGTAATGAGAATGAATTGTGATTGGGAGAACATCCTGCACTTAATAGGTTTGGTCATGGCTAAAACATGTTTGGTTATTACCTAAAAGCATATGATATGGGATTGATTTAGGATTTTTATTACAAGGAGGGACAATGGGGTACCAAAACTGAAGTCAATGGGGTTTGGTGAGGTATTGGGCCTAATGGACCCAGTGGCATGACTGTCCAACCCCCATAGGATTGCTTTGATGAGTAATGGGAATGGATTGTGATTGGGAGAACATCCTCCACTTAGTATCTTTGGTAATGGGCAAAACATGTTTTGTAATTACCCAAAAAGCATATGATATGGGGTTAATTTGAGCTTTTTAGTACAATGAGGGACAATGGTGTCCCACAACTGAAGTCAATAGGGTTTGGCGAGGTATTGGGCCTAATGGACCCAGTGGCATAATTGTCCAATCCACATAGGATTGCTTTGATGTGTAATGGAATTGGATTGTGATTGGGAGAACATCCTCCACTTAGTATGTTTGGTGATGGCTTAAACATATTGAGTAATTACCTAGAAGCATATGATATGGGGTTAATTTGGGCTTTTTAGTAGAAGGAGTAACAATTATGGCCCAAAACTGAAGTCAATGGGGTTTGGTGAGGTATAGGGCCTAATGGACCTAGTGGCATGATTATCTAATCCCCATTGGATTACTTTGATGAGTAATGGGAATGGATTGTGATTGGGAGAACATCCTCCATTTACTAGGTTTGGTCATGGCCAAAACATATGTGGTAATTACCTAAAAGCATATGATATTTGGTTAATTTGGGCTTTTTAGTACAAGGAGGGACAATGAGGGCCGAAAACAGAAGTCAATGGGGTTTGTTGAGGTATTGGGCCCAATGGACCCAGTGGCATGATTGTCCAATCCCCATAGAATTGCTTTGATGAGTAATGGGAATGGATTGTGATTGGGAGAACATCCTCCACTTAGTAGGTTTGGTCATGGCCAAAACATGTTTGGTAATTACCTAAAAGCATATGATATGGGCTTAATTTGGGCTTTTTAGTACAAGGAGGGACAATGAGGGCCGAAAACAGAAGTCAATGGGGTTTGTTGAGGTATTGGGCCCAATGGACCCAGTGGCATGATTGTCCAATCCCCATAGGATTGCTTTGATGCGTAACGGAATTGGATTGTGATTGGGAGAACATTCTCCACTTAGTATGTTTGGTCATGGCCAAAACATATTTGGTAATTACCTAAAAGCATATGATATGGGGTTAATTTGGGCTTTTTAGTACAAAGAGGGACAATGAGGGCACAAAACTGAAGTCATTGGGGTTTGGTGAGGTATTGGGCCCGATGGACCCAGTGGCATGATTGTCCAATCCCCATAGGATTGCTTTGATGAGTAATGGGAATGGATTATGATTGTGAGAACATCCTCTACTTAGTAGGTTTGGTCATGGCCAAAACATGCTTGGTAATTACCTAAAAGCATATGATATGGGCTTAATTTGGGCTTTTTAGTACAAGGAGGGACAAAGGTTTGGTGAGGTATTGAATGGACCCAGTGGCGTGATTGTCCAATCTCCATAGGATTGCTTTGATGAGTAATGGGAATGAATTGTGATTGGGAGAACATCCTCCACTTAGTAGGTTTGGTCATGGCTAAAACATGTTTGGTTATTACTTAAAAGCATAAGATATGTTATTATATTGGGATTTTTAGTACAAAGAGGGACAATGGGGTACCAAAACTGAAGTCAATGGGGTTTGGTGAGGTATTAGGCCTAATGGACCTAGTGGCATAATAGTCCAATCCCCGTAGGATTGCTTTGATGAGTAATGAAATTTTGGATTGTGATTGGGAGAACCTCCTCCGTTTACTAGGTTTGGTCATGGCCAAAACATGTTTGGTAATTACCTAAAAGCATGTGATATGGGATTAATTTGGGTTTTTTTGTACAAGAAGGGACAATGGGGGCCCAAAACTGAAGTCAATGGGGTTTGGTGAGGTATTGGGCCTAACGGACCCAGTAGCATGATTGTCGAATCCCCAAAGGATTGCTTTGATGAGAAATAGGAATGAATTGTGAATAGGATAACATCCTCCACTTATTAGGTTTGGTCATTGGTAAAACATGTTTGGCAATTACCTAAAAGCATATGACATGGGATTAATTTGGGCTTTTTAGTACAAGGAGATGTAATAGGGACCCAAAGCTGATGTTAATGGGGTTTTTTGAGGTATTGCGCCTAATGGACCCAGTGGCATATTTGTCGAATCCCCATAGGATTGCTTTGATGAGTAATGGAATTGCATTGTGATTGGGAGAACATCCTCCACTTAGTATGTTTGGTCATGGCCAAAACATATTTGGTAATTACCTAAAAGCATATGAAATGGGGTTAATTTGGGCTTTTTACTACAATGAGGGACAATTATGGCCCAAAACTGAAGTCAATGGGGTTTGGTGAGGTATATGGCCTAATGGACCCAGTGGCATGATTATCCAATCCCATAGGATTGCTTTGATGAGTAATGGGAATGGATTGTGATTGGGAGAACATCCTCCATTTACTAGGTTTGGTCATGGCCAAACATGTGTGGTAATTACCTAAAAGCATATGATATTTGGTTAATTTGGGCTTTTTAGTACAAGGAGGGACAATGAAGGCCCAAAACTGAACTCAATGGGGTTTGGTGAGGTATATGGCCTAATGGACCCAGTGGCATGATTGTCCAATCCCCATAGGATTGCTTTGAAGAGTAATGGGAATGAATTGTGATTGGGATAACATCCTCCACTTAGTAGGTTTGGTCATGGATAAAACATCTTTGGTAATTATCTAAAAGCATATGATATGGGATTAATTTGGGGTTTTTAGGACAAGGAAGGAAAATGGGGACCCAAAACTGAAGTTAATGGGGTTTGGTGAGGTATTGGTCCTAATAGACCCAGTGGCATAATTGTACAATCCCCATAAGATTGTTTTGATGAGTAATAGGAATGGATTGTGATTGGGAGAACATCATCCACTTATTATGTTTGGTAATCGGTAAAACATATTTGGTAATTACCTAAAAGCATAAGATATGTTTTTAATTTGGGCTTTTTAGTGCAAGGAGAGATAATAGGGACCCAAAACTGAAGTTAATCGGGTTTAGTGAGGTATTGGGCCTAATGGACCCAGTGGCATAATTGTCCAATCCCCATAGGATTGCTTTGATGAGTAATGGAATTGGATTGTGATTGGGAGAACATCCTCCACTTAGTACGTTTGGTCATGGCCAAAACATATTTGGTAATTATCTAAAAGCATATGATATGGGGTTAATTTGGGCTTTTTAGTACAAGGAGGGACAATGATGGCCCAAAACTGAAGTCAATGGGATTTGGTGAGGTATTGGGCCTGATGGACCCAGGGGCATGATTGTCTAATTCCCATAGGATTGCTTTGATGAGTAATGGAAATGGAATATGATTGGGAGAACATCCTCCACTTAGTAAGTTTTGTCATGGCCAAAACATATTTGGTAATTACCTAAAAGCATATGATATGGGGTTAATTTGGGCTTTTTACTACAAGATGGGACAATGGGGGCCTAAAACTGAAGTCAACATGGTTTGTTGAGGTATTGAGCCTAATGGACCCAGTAGCATGATTGTTTAATCCCTACAGGATTGCTTTGATGAGTAATGGGAATGCATTGTGATTGGGAGAACATCCTCCACTTACTAGGTTTGGCCATGGCCAAAACTTGTTTGGTAATTACCTAAGAGCATATGATATGGGGCTAATTTGGCTTTTTAATACAAGAATGGTCAATGGGGGCCCAAAACTGAAGTCCATAGGGTTTGGTGAGGTATTGGGCCTAATGGACCCAGTGGCATATTTGTCTAATCTCCAAAGGATTGCTTTGATGAGTAATGGGAATGAATGTGATTGGGATAACATCCTCCACTTAGTACAAGGATGGACAATGGGACCCAAAACTGAAGTCAATGGGGTTTTGTGAGGTATTGGGCCTAATGGACCCAATGGCATGATTATCCAATCCCCATAGGATTCCTTTGATGAGTAATGGGAACGAATTTCGATTGGGAGAACATCCTCTACTTAGTAGGTTTCGTCAAGGCCAAAACATGTTTGATAATTACCTAAAATCATATAATATGGGGTTAATTTGGGCTTTTTAGTACAAGAAGGGACAATCGGGTCCCAAAACTGAAGCCAATGGGATTTGGTGAGGTATTAAGCCTAATGGACCCAGTGGCATGATTGTCCAATCCCCATAAGATTGCTTTGATGAGTATTAGGAATGGATTGTGATTGGGGGAAAATCCTCCACTGAGTATGTTTGGTCATGGCCAAAATATATTTGGTAATTACCTAAAAGCATATGATATGGGATTAATTTGGGCTATTTAGTACAAGGAAGGACAATGGGGACCGAAAACTGTAGTTAATGGGGTTTGGTGAGGTATTGGGCCTAATGGACCTAGTGGCATGATTGTCCAATCCCCTAGGATTGCTTTGATGAGTATTGGGAATGGATTGTGATTGGGGGGAACATCCTCCATTGAGTATGTTTGGTCATGGCCAAAACATATTTGGTAATTACATAAAATAATATGATATGGGGTTAATTTGGGCTTTTTTGTACAATGAGAGACAATGGGGGCCCAAAACTGAAGTCAATATGGTTTGGTGAGGTATTGGGTTTAATGGACCCAGTGGCAGGATTGTCCAATCCCCATAGGATTGCTTTGATGAGTAATGGGAAAGGATTGTGATTGGGAGAACATCCTCCACTTAGTAGGTCTGGTCATGGCTAAAACATGTTTGGTAATTACTTAAATGCATATGATATGGGGTAAATTTGGAATTTTTAGTACAAGGAGGGACAATGATGGCCCAAAACTAAAGTCATTGGGGGTTTGGTGAGTTATTGGGCCTAATGGACCCAGTGGCATGATTGTCCAATCCCCATAGGATTCGTTGATGAGTAATGGGAATGGATTGCGATTGGGAGAACATCCTCCACTTAGTACATTTGGTCATAGCCAAAACATGTTTGGTAATTACCTAAAAGCATATGATATGGGGTTAGTTTGGGCTTTTTAGTAGAAGGAGGGACAATGACGGTCCAAAACTGAAGTCAATGGGGTTTGGTGAGGTATTGGGCCTAATAGACCCAGTGGCATGATTATCCAATCCCAATAGGATTGCTTTTATGAGTAATGGGAATGAATTGTGATTGGGATAACATCCACCACTTAATAGATTTGGTCATGGCTAAAACATGTTTGGTAATTACCTAAAAGCATATGATATGGGATTAATTTGGCTTTTTAATACAAGAATGGTCAATGGGGGCCCAAAACTGAAGTCCATAGGGTTTGGTGAGGTATTGGGCCTAATGGACCCAGTGGCATATTTGTCTAATCTCCAAAGGATTGCTTTGATGAGTAATGGGAATGAATGTGATTGGGATAACATCCTCCACTTAGTACAAGGATGGACAATGGGACCCAAAACTGAAGTCAATGGGGTTTTGTGAGGTATTGGGCCTAATGGACCCAGTGGCATGATTGTCCAATCCCCATAGGATTCCTTTGATGAGTAATGGGAACGAATTTCGATTGAGAGAACATCCTCTACTTTGTAGGTTTCGTCAAGGCCAAAACATGTTTGATAATTACCTAAAATCATATAATATGGGGTTAATTTGGGCTTTTTAGTACAAGAAGGGACAATCGGGTCCCAAAACTGAAGCCAATGGGATTTGGTGAGGTATTAAGCCTAATGGACCCAGTGGCATGATTGTCCAATCCCCATAAGATTGTTTTGATGAGTATTAGGAATGGATTGTGATTGGGGGAAAATCCTCCACTGAGTAAGTTTGGTCATGGCCAAAATATATTTGGTAATTACCTAAAAGCATATGATATGGGATTAATTTGGGCTATTTAGTACAAGGAAGGACAATGGGGACCGAAAACTGTAGTTAATGGGGTTTGGTGAGGTATTGGGCCTAATGGACCTAGTGGCATGATTGTCCAATCCCCTAGGATTGCTTTGATGAGTATTGGGAATGGATTGTGATTGGAGGGAACATCCTCCATTGAGTATGTTTGGTCATGGCCAAAACATATTTGGTAATTACATAAAATAATATGATATGGGGTTAATTTGGGCTTTTTTGTACAATGAGAGACAATGGGGGCCCAAAACTGATGTCAATATGGTTTGGTGAGGTATTGGGTTTAATGGACCCAGTGGCAGGATTGTCCAATCCCCATAGGATTGCTTTGATGAGTAATGGGAAAGGATTGTGATTGGGAGAACATCCTCCACTTAGTAGGTCTGGTCATGGCTAAAACATGTTTGGTAATTACTTAAATGCATATGATATGGGGTAAATTTGGAATTTTTAGTACAAGGAGGGACAATGATGGCCCAAAACTAAAGTCATTGGGGGTTTGGTGAGTTATTGGGCCTAATGGACCCAGTAGCATGATTGTCCAATCCCCATAGGATTCGTTGATGAGTAATGGGAATGGATTGCGATTGGGAGAACATCCTCCACTTAGTACATTTGGTCATAGCCAAAACATGTTTGGTAATTACCTAAAAGCATATGATATGGGGTTAGTTTGGGCTTTTTAGTAGAAGGAGGGACAATGACGGCCCAAAACTGAAGTCAATGGGGTTTGGTGAGGTATTGGGCCTAATAGACCCAGTGGCATGATTATCCAATCCCAATAGGATTGCTTTTATGAGTAATGGGAAAGAATTGTGATTGGGATAACATCCACCACTTAATAGATTTGGTCATGGCTAAAACATGTTTGGTAATTACCTAAAAGCATATGATATGGGATTAATTTGGGCTTTTTCGTACAAGGAGGGACAATGGGGGCCTAAAACTAAAGTCAATGGGGTTTGGTGAGGTATTGGGCCTAATGGACCCAGTGGCATGATTGTCCAATCCCCATAGGATTGCTTTGAAGAGTAATGGGAATGAATTGTGATTGGGATAACATCCTCCACTTAGTAGGTTTGGTCATGGATAAAACATCTTTGGTAATTATCTAAAAGCATATGATATGGGATTAATTTGGGCTTTTTAGGACAAGGAAGGAAAATGGGGACCCAAAACTGAAGTTAATGGGGTTTGGTGAGGTATTGGTCCTAATAGACCCAGTGGCGTAATTGTACAATCCCCATAAGTTTGTTTTGATGAGTAATAGGAATGGATTGTGATTGGGAGAACATCATCCACTTATTATGTTTGGTAATCGGCAAAACATATTTGGTAATTACCTAAAAGCATAAGATATGTTTTTAATTTGGGCTTATTAGTGCAAGGAGAGATAATAGGGACCCAAAACTGAAGTTAATCGGGTTTAGTGAGGTATTGGGCCTGATGGACCCAGTGGCATAATTGTCCGATCCCTATAGGATTGCTTTGATGAGTAATGGGAATGGATTTTGATTAGGAGAACATCCTCCATTTACTAGCTTTGGTCATGGCCAAAACATGTGTGGTTATTACCTAAAAACATCTGATATTTGGTTAATTTGAGCTTTTTAGTACAAGGAGGAACAATTAGGGCCCAAAACTGAAGTCAATGGGGTTTGGTGAGGTATAACGCTTAATGGACCCAGTGGCATGATTATCCGATCCCCATAGAATTGCTTTGATGGGTAATGGGAATGAATGCTGATTGGGATAACATCCTCCACTTAGTAGGTTTGGTCATGGCTAAAACATGTTTGGTAATTACCTAAAAGCATATGATATTTGATTAATTTGGGCTTTTTAGGACAAGGAGGGACAGTGGCGACCCAAAACTGAAGTTAATGGGGTTTGGTGAGGTATTGGGCCTAATGGACCCAGTGGCATGATTATCCAATTCCCATAGGATTGCTTTGATGAGTAATGGGAATGGATTGTGATTGGGAGAACATCCTCCATTTACTAGGTTTGGTCATGGCCAAAACATGTGTTGTAATTACCTAAAAACACATGATTTTTGGTTAAGTTCAGCTTTTTAGTATAAGGAGGGACAATGGGGGCCCAAAACTGAAGTAAATGGGGTTTGGTGAGGTATTGGGCCTAATGGACCCAGTGGCATGATTGTCCAATCCTCATAAGATTGCTTTGATGAGTAATGGGAATGGATTTCGATCGGCATAACATCCTCCACTTAGTAGGTTTGGTAATGGCTAAAACATGTTTGGTAATTACCTTAAAGCATATGATATGGGATTAATTTGGGCTTTTTAATACAATAAGGGACAATGGGGGCCCAAAACTGATGTTAATGGGGTTTGGTAGTGTATTGTGCATAATGGACCCAATGGCATGATTGTTCAATCCCCATAAGATTGCTTTGATGAGTAATGGGAATGGATTGTGATTGGAAGAACATCCTCCACTTAGTAGGTTTGGTCATGGCAAAAACATGTTTGGTAATTACCTAAAACCATGTGATATGGGGTTAATTTAGGCTTTTTAGTACAAGGATGGACAATAGGACCCAAAACTGAAGTCATTGGGGTTTGGTGAGGTATTGGGCCTAATGCACCTAGTGGCATGATTGGCTAATGCCCATAGGATTGCTTTGATAAGTAATGGGAATGCATTGTGATTGGAAGAACATCCTCCACTTAGTAGGTTTGGTCATGGCCAAAACATGTTTGGTAATTACCTAAAAGCATATGATATGGGGTTAATTTAGGCTTTTTAGTACAAGGAGGGACAACGAGGGCCCAAAACTGAAGTCAATGTTGTTTAGTGAGGTATTGGGCCTAATGGACCCAATGACATGATTATCCAATCCCCATAGGATTGATTTGATGAGTAATGGGAATGAATTGTGATTAGGATAACATCCACCACTTAGTAGGTTTGGTCATGGCTAAAACATGTTTGATAATTACCTAAAAGCATATGATATGGGATTAATTTGGGCTTTTTAGTACAAGGAGGGACAATGACGGCCCAAAACTGAAGCCAATGGGGTTTGGTGAGGTATTGGGCCTAATGGACCCAGTGGCATGAGTATCCAATTCCCATAGGATTGCTTTGATGAGTAATTGGAATGGATTGTGATTGGGATAACATCCTCCATTTACTAGGTTTGGTCATGGCCAAAACATGTGTTGTAATTACCTAAAAACACATGATATTTGGTTAATTTGGGCTTTTTAGTACAAGGAGGGACAATGGGGGCCCAAAACTGAAGTCAATGGGGTTTGGTGAGGCATTGGGCCTAATGGACCCAGTGGCATGATTGTCCAATCCTCATAGGATTGCTTTGATGAGCACTGGGAATGGATTTCGATTGGCATAACATCCTCCACTTAGTAGGTTTGGTAATGGCTTAAAGCATATGATATGGGATTAATTTGGGCTTTTTAGTACAATAGTGACAATGGGGGCCCAAAACTGAAGTTAATGGGGTTTGGTAGTGTATTGGGCCTAATGGACCCAGTGGCATGATTGTTCAATCCCCATAAGATTGCTTTGATGAGTAATGGGAATGGATTGTGATTGGAAGAACATCCTCCACTTAGTAGGTTTGGTCATGGCAAAAACATGTTTAGTAATTACCTAAAAACATGTGATATGGGGTTAATTTAGGCTTTTTAGTACAAGGATGGACAATAGGACCCAAAACTGAAGTCATTGGGGTTTAGTGAGGTATTGGGCCTAATGGACCCAGTGGCATGATTGTCTAATGCCCATAGGATTGCTTTGATGAGTAATGGGAATGCATTGTGATTGGAAGAACATCCTCCACTTAGTAGGTTTGGTCATGGCCAAAACATGTTTGGTAGTTACCTAAAAGCATATGATATGGGGTTAATTTAGGCTTTTTAGTACAAGGAGGGACAACGAGGGCCCAAAACTGAAGTCAATGTTGTTTAGTGAGGTATTTGTCCTAATGGACCCAGTGGCATGATTATCTAATCCCCATTGGATTGCTTTGATGAGTAATGGGAATGAATTGTGATTGGGATAACATCCACCACTTATTAGGTTTGGTCATGGCTAAAACATGTTTGGTAATTACCTAAAAGCATATGATATGGGGTTTGTTTGGGCTTTTTAGTATAAGGAGGGACAATGACGGTCCAAAACTGAAGCCAATGGGGTTTGGTGAGATATTGGGCCTAATGGACCCAGTGGCATGATTATCCAATCCCCATAGGATTGCTTTGATGAGTAATGGGAATGAATTGTGATTGGGATAACATCCACCACTTAATAGGTTTGGTCATGGCTAAAACATGATTGGTAATTACCTAAAAGCATATGATATGGTATTAATTTGGGCTTTTTAGTACAAGGAGGGACAATGGGGGCCCAAAACTAAAGTCAATTGGGCCTAATGGACCTAGTGGCATGATTTTCCAATCCCCATTGGATTAATTTTATGAGTAATGGGAATGAATTGTGATTAGGAGAACATCCTCCACTTAGTAGGTTTGGTTATGGATAAAACATTCTTGGTAATTACCTAAAAACATGGGATATGGGGTTAATTTGGGATTTTTAGTACAAGGATGGACAATGGGACCCAAAACTGAAGTCAATGGGGTTTGGTGAGGTATTGGGCCTAATGGACCCAGTGGCATGATTGTCCAATCTCCATAGGATTGCTTTGATGAGTAATGGGAATGGATTTCGATTGGGAGAACATCCCCACTTAGTAGGTTTTGTCATCGCCAAAACATGTTTGTTAATTACCTAAAAGCACATGATATGGGGTTAATTTGGGCTTTTTAGTACAAGGAGGGCCAATGGGGGACAAAACTGAAGTCAATGGGGTTTGGTGAGGTATTGGGCCTAATGGACCTAGTGGCATGATTGTCCAATCCCCATAGGATTGCTTTGATGAGTAATGAGAATGGATTTCGATTGGCATAACATCCTCCACTTAGTAGGTTGGGTATTGGGCCTAATGGACAATGAGGGCCCAAAACTGAAGTCAATGGGGATTGGTGAGGTATTGGGCCTAATGGACCCAGTGGCATAATTGTCCAATCCCCATAGGATTGTTTTGATGAGTTATGGGAATGGATTATGATTGGGTGAACATCCTCCACTTAGTGTGTTTAGTCATGGGCAAAACATGTTTGGTAATTAAGTAAAAGCATTTGATATAGGGTTAATTTGGGCTTTTTAGTACAAGGAGGGACAATGAAGGCCCAAAACTGAAGTCATTGGGGTTTGGTGAGATATTAGGCCTAATGGACCCAGTGGCATGATTGTCCAATCCCCATAGGATTGCTTTAATGAGTAATGGGAATGGATTGTGATTGGGAGAACATCCTCCACTTAGTAGGTTTGGTTATGGATAAAACATTCTTGGTAATTACCTAAAAACATGGGATATGGGGTTAATTTGGGATTTTTAGTACAAGGATGGACAATGGGACCCAAAACTGAAGTCAATGGGGTTTGGTGAGGTATTGGGCCTAATGGACCCAGTGGCATGATTGTCCAATCTCCATAGGATTGCTTTGATGAGTAATGGGAATGGATTTCGATTGGGAGAACATCCCCACTTAGTAGGTTTTGTCATCGCCAAAACATGTTTGTTAATTACCTAAAAGCACATGATATGGGGTTAATTTGGGCTTTTTAGTACAAGGAGGGCCAATGGGGGACAAAACTGAAGTCAATGGGGTTTGGTGAGGTATTGGGCCTAATGGACCTAGTGTCATGATTGTCCAATCCCCATAGGATTGCTTTGATGAGTAATGAGAATGGATTTCGATTGGCATAACATCCTCCACTTAGTAGGTTGGGTATTGGGCCTAATGGACAATGAGGGCCCAAAACTGAAGTCAATGGGGATTGGTGAGGTATTGGGCCTAATGGACCCAGTGGCATAATTGTCCAATCCCCATAGGATTGTTTTGATGAGTTATGGGAATGGATTATGATTGGGTGAACATCCTCCACTTAGTGTGTTTAGTCATGGGCAAAACATGTTTGGTAATTAAGTAAAAGCATTTGATATAGGGTTAATTTGGGCTTTTTAGTACAAGGAGGGACAATGAAGGCCCAAAACTGAAGTCATTGGGGTTTGGTGAGGTATTAGGCCTAATGGACCCAGTGGCATGATTGTCCAATCCCCATAGGATTGCTTTAATGAGTAATGGGAATGGATTGTGATTGGGAGAACATCCTCCACTTAGTATGTTTGGTCATCTCCAAAACATGTTTGGTAATTACCTAAAAGCATATGATATGGGGTTAATTTGGGCATTTTAGTATAAGAAGGGACAATAGGGGCCCAAAACTAAGGTCAATAGGGTTTTGTGAGGTATTGGGCCTAATGGACCCGGTGGCATGATTGTCTAATCCCTAAAGGATTGCTTTGATGAGTAATGGGAATGAATTGTGTTTGGGATAACATGCTCCACTTAGTAGGTTTGGTCATGCCAAAAACATGTTTGGTAATTAACTAAAAGCATATGATATGGGATTAATTTGGGCTTTTTAGTACAAGGAGGGACAATGATGGCCCAAAACTGAAGTCAATGGGATTTGTTGAGGTATTGGGCCTGATGGACCCAGGGGCATGATTGTCTAATCCCCATAGGATTGCTTTGATGAGTAATGGAAATGGAATGTGATTGGGAGAACATCCTCCACTTAGTACGTTTTGTCATGGCCAAAATATATTTGGTAATTACCTAAAAGCATATGATATGGGGTTAATTTGGGCTTTTTACTACAAGATGGGACAATGGGGGCCTAAAACTGAAGTCAATATGGTTTGTTGAGGTATTGAGTCTAACGGACCCAGTAGCATGATTGTTTAATCCCTATAGGATTGCTTTGATGAGTAATGGGAATGCATTGTGATTGGGAGAACATCCTCCACTTACTAGGTTTGGTCATGGCCAAAACATGTTTGGTAATTACCTAAGAGCATATGATATGGGGTTAATTTGGCCTTTTAATACAAGAATGGTCAATGGGGGCCCAAAACTGAAGTCCATAGGGTTTGGTGAGGTATTGGGCCTAATGGACCCTGTGGCATATTTGTCTAATCTCCAAAGGATTGCTTTGATGAGTAATGGGAATGAATGTGATTGGGATAACATCCTCCACTTAGTACAAGGATGGACAATGGGACCCAAAACTGAAGTCAATGGGGTTTTGTGAGGTATTGGGCCTAATGGACCCAGTGGCATGATTGTCCAATCCCCATAGGATTCCTTTGATGAGTAATGGGAACGAATTTCGATTGGGAGAACATCCTCTACTTAGTAGGTTTCGTCAAGGCCAAAACATGTTTGATAATTACCTAAAATCATATAATATGGGGTTAATTTGGGCTTTTTAGTACAAGAAGGGACAATCGGGTCCCAAAACTGAAGCCAATGGGATTTGGTGAGGTATTGGGCCTAATGGACCCAGTGGCATGATTGTCCAATCCCCATAGGATTGCTTTGATGAGTATTAGGAATGGATTGTGATTGGGGGAAAATCCTCCACTGAGTATGTTTGGTCATGGCCAAAATATATTTGGTAATTACCTAAAAGCATATGATATGGGATTAATTTGGGCTATTTAGTACAAGGAAGGACAATGGGGACCGAAAACTGTAGTTAATGGGGTTTGGTGAGGTATTGGGCCTAATGGACCTAGTGGCATGATTGTCCAATCCCTTAGGATTGCTTTGATGAGTATTGGGAATGGATTGTGATTGGGGGGAACATCCTCCATTGAGTATGTTTGGTCATGGCCAAAACATATTTGGTAATTACATAAAATAATATGATATGGGGTTAATTTGGGCTTTTTTGTACAATGAGAGACAATGGGGGCCCAAAACTGAAGTCAATATCGTTTGGTGAGGTATTGGGTTTAATGGACCCAGTGGCAGGATTGTCCAATCCCCATAGGATTGCTTTGATGAGTAATGGGAATGCATTGTGATTGGGAGAACATCCTCCACTTACTAGGTTTGGTCATGGCCAAAACATGTTTGGTAATTACCTAAGAGCATATGATATGGGGTTAATTTGGCTTTTGAATACAAGAATGGTCAATGGGGGCCCAAAACTGAAGTCCATAGGGTTTGGTGAGGTATTGGGCCTAATGGACCCAGTGGCATATTTGTCTAATCTCCAAAGGATTGCTTTGATGAGTAATGGGAATGAATGTGATTGGGATAACATCCTCCACTTAGTACAAGGATGGACAATGGGGCCCAAAACTGAAGTCAATGGGGTTTTGTGAGGTATTGGGCCTAATGGACCCAGTGGCATGATTGTCCAATCCCCATAGGATTCCTTTGATGAGTAATGGGAACGAATTTCGATTGGGAGAACATCCTCTACTTAGTAGGTTTCGTCAAGGCCAAAATATGTTTGATAATTACCTAAAATCATATAATATGGGGTTAATTTGGGCTTTTTTAGTACAAGAAGGGACAATCGGGTCCCAAAACTGAAGCCAATGGGATTTGGTGAGGTATTGGGCCTAATGGACCCAGTGGCATGATTGTCCAATCCCCATAGGATTGCATTGATGAGTATTAGGAATGGATTGTGATTGGGGGAAAATCCTCCACTGAGTATGTTTGGTCATGGCCAAAACATATTTGGTAATTACATAAAATAATATGATATGGGGTTAATTTGGGCTTTTTTGTACAATGAAAGACAATGGGGGCCCAAAACCGAAGTCAATATGGTTTGGTGAGGTATTGGGTTTAATGGACCCCAGTGGCGGAGATTGTCCAATCCCCATAGGATTGCTTTGATGAGTAATGGGAAAGGATTGTGATTGGGAGAACATCCTCCACTTAGTAGGTCCCGGTCATGGCTAAAACATGTTTGGTAATTACTTAAAAGCATATGATATGGGGTTAATTTGGAATTTTTAGTACAAGGAGGGACAATGATGGCCCAAAACCGAAGTTAACGGGGTTTGGTGAGGTATTGGGGCCTAATGGACCCAGGGGCATGATTGTCAATCCTCATAGAATTGCTTTGATGAGTAATGGAAATGGATTGTGATTGGGAGAACATCCTCCACTTAGTAGGTTTGGTCATGGCCAAAACATATTTGGTAATTACCTAAAAGCATATGATATGGGCTTAATTTGGGTTTTTACTACAAGATGGGACAATGGGGGCCTAAAACTGAAGTCAATATGGTTTGTTGAGGTATTGAGTCTAATGGACCCCGATAGCATGATTGTTTAATCCCTATAGGATTGCTTTGATGAGTAATGGGAATGCATTGTGATTGGGAGAACATCCTCCACTTACTAGGTTTGGTCATGGCCAAAACATGTTTGGTAATTACCTAAGAGCATATGATATGGGGTTAATTTGGCTTTTTAATACAAGAATGGTCAATGGGGGCCTAAAACCGAAGTCCATAGGGTTTGGTGAGGTATTGGGCCTAATGGACCCCAATGGCATATTTGTCTAATCTCCCAAGGATTGCTTTGATGAGTAATGGGAATGAATGTGATTGGGATAACATCCTCCACTTAGTACAAGGATGGACAATGGGACCCAAAACTGAAGTCAATGGGGTTTTGTGAGGTATTGGGCCTAATGGACCCGGTGGCATGATTGTCCAATCCCCATAGGATTCCTTTGATGAGTAATGGGAACGAATTTCGATTGGGAGAACATCCTCTACTTAGTAGGTTTCGTCAAGGCCAAAACATGTTTGATAATTACCTAAAATCATATAATATGGGGTTAATTTGGGCTTTTTAGTACAAAAGGGGACAATCGGGTCCCAAAACTGAAGCCAATGGGATTTGGTGAGGTATTGGGCCTAATGGACCCAGTGGCATGATTGTCCAATCCCCATAGGATTGCATTGAGGAGTATTAGGAATGGATTGTGATTGGGGGAAAATCCTCCACTGAGTATGTTTGGTCATGGCCAAAATATATTTGGTAATTACCTAAAAGCATATGATATGGGATTAATTTGGGCTATTTAGTACAAGGAAGGACAATGGGGACCGAAAACTGTAGTTAATGGGGTTTGGTGAGGTATTGGGCCTAATGGACCTAGTGGCATGATTGTCCAATCCCCTAGGATTGCTTTGATGAGTATTGGGAATGGATTGTGATTGGGGGGAACATCCTCCATTGAGTATGTTTGGTCATGGCCAAAACATATTTGGTAATTACATAAAATAATATGATATGGGGTTAATTTGGGCTTTTTTGTACAATGAGAGACAATGGGGGCCCAAAACTGAAGTCAATATGGTTTGGTGAGGTATTGGGTTTAATGAACCCCGTGGCAGGATTGTCCAATCCCCATAGGATTGCTTTGATGAGTAATGGGAAAGGATTTTGATTGGGAGAACATCCTCCACTTAGTAGGTCTGGTCATGGCTAAAACATGTTTGGTAATTACTTAAATGCATATGATATGGGGTTAATTTGGAATTTTTAGTACAAGGAGGGACAATGATGGCCCAAAACTGAAGTTAATGGGGTTTGGTGAGGTATTGGGGCCTAATGGACTCAGTGGCATGATTGTCCAATCCTCATAGAATTGCTTTGATGAGTAATGGAAATGGATTGTGATTGGGAGAACATCCTCCACTTAGTAGGTTTGGTCATGGCTAAAACATGATCGGTAATTACCTAAAAGCATATAATATGGGATTAATTTGGGCTTTTTAGTACAAGGAGGGACAATGGGGGCCCAAAACTAAAGTCAATTGGGCCTAATGGACCTAGTGGCATGATTTTCCAATCCCCATAGGATTAATTTTATGAGTAATGGGAATGAATTGTGATTAGGAGAACATCCTCCACTTAGTAGGTTTGGTTATGGATAAAACATTCTTGGTAATTACCTAAAAACATGGGATATGGGGTTAATTTGGGATTTTTAGTACAAGGATGGACAATGGGACCCAAAACTGAAGTCAATGGGGTTTGGTGAGGTATTGGGCCTAATGGACCCAGTGGCATGATTGTCCAATCTCCATAGGATTGCTTTGATGAGTAATGGGAATTGATTTCGATTGGGAGAACATCCCCACTTAGTAGGTTTTGTCATGGCCAAAACATGTTTGTTAATTACCTAAAAGCACATGATATGGGGTTAATATGGGCTTTTTAGTACAAGGAGGGACAATGGGGGGCAAAACTGAAGTCAATGGGGTTTGGTGAGGTATTGGGCCTAATGGACCCAGTGGCATATTTGTCTAATCTCCAAAGGATTGCTTTGATGAGTAATGAGAATGAATGTGATTGGGATAACATCCTCCACTTAGTACAAGGATGGACAATGGGACCCAAAACTGAAGTCAATGGGGTTTTGTGAGGTATTGGGCCTAATGGACCTAGTGGCATGATTGTCCAATCCCCATAGGATTCCTTTGATGAGTAATGGGAACGAATTTCGATTGGGAGAACATCCTCTACTTAGTAGGTTTCGTCAAGGCCAAAACATGTTTGATAATTACCTAAAATCATATAATATGGGGTTAATTTGGGCTTTTTTGTACAATGAAAGACAATGGGGGCCCAAAACTGAAGTCAATATGGTTTGCTGAGGTATTGGGTTTAATGGACCCCGTGGCAGGATTGTCCAATCCCCATAGGATTGCTTTGATGAGTAATGGGAAAGGATTGTGATTGGGAGAACATCCTCCACTTAGTAGGTCTGGTCATGGCTAAAACATGTTTGGTAATTACTTAAATGCATATGATATGGGGTTAATTTGGAATTTTTAGTACAAGGAGGGACAATGATGGCCCAAAACTGAAGTTAATGGGGTTTGGTGAGGTATTGGGGCCTAATGGACTCAGTGGCATGATTGTCCAATCCTCATAGAATTGCTTTGATGAGTAATGGAAATGGATTGTGATTGGGAGAACATCCTCCACTTAGTAGGTTTGGTCATGGCCAAAACATATTTGGTAATTACCTAAAAGCATATGATATGGGCTTAATTTGGGTTTTTTACTACAAGATGGGACAATGGGGGCCTAAAACTGAAGTCAATATGGTTTGTTGAGGTATTGAGTCTAATGGACCCAGTAGCATGATTGTTTAATCCCTATAGGATTGCTTTGATGAGTAATGGGAATGCATTGTGATTGGGAGAACATCCTCCACTTACTAGGTTTGGTCATGGCCAAAACATGTTTGGTAATTACCTAAGAGCATATGATATGGGGTTAATTTGGCTTTTTAATACAAGAATGGTCAATGGGGGCCTAAAACTGAAGTCCATAGGGTTTGGTGAGGTATTGGGCCTAATGGACCCAATGGCATATTTGTCTAATCTCCAAAGGATTGCTTTGATGAGTAATGGGAATGAATGTGATTGGGATAACATCCTCCACTTAGTACAAGGATGGACAATGGGACCCAAAACTGAAGTCAATGGGGTTTTGTGAGGTATTGGGCCTAATGGACCCAGTGGCATGATTGTCCAATCCCCATAGGATTCCTTTGATGAGTAATGGGAACGAATTTCGATTGGGAGAACATCCTCTACTTAGTAGGTTTCGTCAAGGCCAAAACATGTTTGATAATTACCTAAAATCATATAATATGGGGTTAATTTGGGCTTTTTAGTACAAGAAGGGACAATCGGGTCCCAAAACTGAAGCCAATGGGATTTGGTGAGGTATTGGGCCTAATGGACCCAGTGGCATGATTGTCCAATCCCCATAGGATTGCATTGAGGAGTATTAGGAATGGATTGTGATTGGGGGAAAATCCTCCACTGAGTATGTTTGGTCATGGCCAAAATATATTTGGTAATTACCTAAAAGCATATGATATGGGATTAATTTGGGCTATTTAGTACAAGGAAGGACAATGGGGACCGAAAACTGTAGTTAATGGGGTTTGGTGAGGTATTGGGCCTAATGGACCTAGTGGCATGATTGTCCAATCCCCTAGGATTGCTTTGATGAGTATTGGGAATGGATTGTGATTGGGGGGAACATCCTCCATTGAGTATGTTTGGTCATGGCCAAAACATATTTGGTAATTACATAAAATAATATGATATGGGGTTAATTTGGGCTTTTTTGTACAATGAGAGACAATGGGGGCCCAAAACTGAAGTCAATATGGTTTGGTGAGGTATTGGGTTTAATGAACCCCGTGGCAGGATTGTCCAATCCCCATAGGATTGCTTTGATGAGTAATGGGAAAGGATTGTGATTGGGAGAACATCCTCCACTTAGTAGGTCTGGTCATGGCTAAAACATGTTTGGTAATTACTTAAATGCATATGATATGGGGTTAATTTGTAATTTTTAGTACAAGGAGGGACAATGATGGCCCAAAACTGAAGTTAATGGGGTTTGGTGAGGTATTGGGGCCTAATGGACTCAGTGGCATGATTGTCCAATCCTCATAGAATTGCTTTGATGAGTAATGGAAATGGATTGTGATTGGGAGAACATTCTCCACTTAGTAGGTTTGGTCATGGCTAAAACATGATCGGTAATTACCTAAAAGCATATAATATGGGATTAATTTGGGCTTTTTAGTACAAGGAGGGACAATGGGGGCCCAAAACTAAAGTCAGTGGGCCTAATGGACCTAGTGGCATGATTTTCCAATCCCCATAGGATTAATTTTATGAGTAATGGGAATGAATTGTGATTAGGAGAACATCCTCCACTTAGTAGGTTTGGTTATGGATAAAACATTCTTGGTAATTACCTAAAAACATGGGATATGGGGTTAATTTGGGATTTTTAGTACAAGGATGGACAATGGGACCCAAAACTGAAGTCAATGGGGTTTGGTGAGGTATTGGGCCTAATGGACCTAGTGGCATGATTGTCCAATCTCCATAGGATTGCTTTGATGAGTAATGGGAATTGATTTCGATTGGGAGAACATCCCCACTTAGTAGGTTTTGTCATGGCCAAAACATGTTTGTTAATTACCTAAAAGCACATGATATGGGGTTAATATGGGCTTTTTTGTACAAGGAGGGACAATGGGGGGCAAAACGAAGTCAATGGGGTTTGGTGAGGTATTGGGCCTAATGGACCCGATGGCATATTTGTCTAATCTCCAAAGGATTGCTTTGATGAGTAATGAGAATGAATGTGATTGGGATAACATCCTCCACTTAGTACAAGGATGGACAATGGGACCCAAAACTGAAGTCAATGGGGTTTTGTGAGGTATTGGGCCTAATGGACCCAGTGGCATGATTGTCCAATCCCCATAGGATTCCTTTGATGAGTAATGGGAACGAATTTCGATTGGGAGAACATCCTCTACTTAGTAGGTTTCGTCAAGGCCAAAACATGTTTGATAATTACCTAAAATCATATAATATGGGGTTAATTTGGGCTTTTTAGTACAAGAAGGGACAATCGGGTCCCAAAACTGAAGCCAATGGGATTTGGTGAAGTATTGGGCCTAATGGACCTAGTGGCATGATTGTCCAATCCCCATAGGATTGCTTTGATGAGTATTAGGAATGGATTGTGATTGGGGGAAAATCCTCCACTGAGTATGTTTGGTCATGGCCAAAATATATTTGGTAATTACCTAAAAGCATATGATATGGGATTAATTTGGGCTATTTAGTACAAGGAAGGACAATGGGGACCGAAAACTATAGTTAATAGGGTTTGGTGAGGTATTGGGCCTAATGGACCTAATGGCATGATTGTCCAATCCCCTAGGATTGCTTTGATGAGTAATGGGAATGGATTGTGATTGGGAGAACATCCTCCACTTAGTATGTTTGGTCATCTCCAAAACATGTTTGGTAATTACCTAAAAGCATATGATATGGGGTTAATTTAGGCTTTTTAGTATAAGAAGGGACAATGGGGGCCCAAAACTAAAGTCAATAGGGTTTGGTGAGGTATTGGGCCTAATGGACCCGGTGGCATGATTGTCTAATCCCTAAAGGATTGCTTTGATGAGTAATGGGAATGAATTTTGTTTGGGATAACATGCTCCACTTAGTAGGTTTTGTCATGGCCAAAACATGTTTGTTAATTACCTAAAAGCACATGATATGGGGTTAATATGGGCTTTTTTGTACAAGGAGGGACAATGGGGGGCAAAACTGAAGTCAATGGGGTTTGGTGAGGTATTGGGCCTAATGGACCCAGTGGCATATTTGTCTAATCTCCAAAGGATTGCTTTGATGAGTAATGAGAATGAATGTGATTGGGATAACATCCTCCACTTAGTACAAGGATGGACAATGGGACCCAAAACTGAAGTCAATGGGGTTTTGTGAGGTATTGGGCCTAATGGACCCAGTGGCATGATTGTCCAATCCCCATAGGATTCCTTTGATGAGTAATGGGAACGAATTTCGATTGGGAGAACATCCTCTACTTAGTAGGTTTCGTCAAGGCCAAAACATGTTTGATAATTACCTAAAATCATATAATATGGGGTTAATTTGGGCTTTTTAGTACAAGAAGGGACAATCGGGTCCCAAAACTGAAGCCAATGGGATTTGGTGAAGTATTGGGCCTAATGGACCTAGTGGCATGATTGTCCAATCCCCATAGGATTGCTTTGATGAGTATTAGGAATGGATTGTGATTGGGGGAAAATCCTCCACTGAGTATGTTTGGTCATGGCCAAAATATATTTGGTAATTACCTAAAAGCATATGATATGGGATTAATTTGGGCTATTTAGTACAAGGAAGGACAATGGGGACCGAAAACTATAGTTAATAGGGTTTGGTGAGGTATTGGGCCTAATGGACCTAGTGGCATGATTGTCCAATCCCCTAGGTTTGGTCATGCCTAAAACATGTTTGGTAATTAACTAAAAGCATATGATATGGGATTAATTTGGGCTTTTTAGTACAAGGAGGGACAATGATGGCCCAAAACTGAAGTCAATGGGATTTGGTGAGGTATTAGGCCTGATGGACCCAGGGGCATGATTGTCTAATCCTCATAGGATTGCTTTCATGAGTAATGGAAATGGAATGTGATTGGGAGAACATCCTCCACTTAGTACGTTTTGTCATGGCCAAAACATATTTGGTAATTACCTAAAAGCATATGATATGGGGTTAATTTGGGTTTTTTACTACAAGATGGGACAATGGGGGCCTAAAACTGAAGTCAATATGGTTTGTTGAGGTATTGAGTCTAATGGACCCAGTAGCATGATTGTTTAATCCCTATAGGATTGCTTTGATGAGTAATGGGAATGCATTGTGATTGGGAGAACATCCTCCACTTACTAGGTTAGGTCATGGCCAAAACATGTTTGGTAATTACCTAAGAGCATATGATATGGGGTTAATTTGGCTTTTTAATACAAGAATGGTCAATGGGGGCCCAAAACTGAAGTCCATAGGGTTTGGTGAGGTATTGGGCCTAATGGACCCAGTGGCATATTTGTCTAATCTCCAAAGGATTGCTTTGATGAGTAATGGGAATGAATGTGATTGGGATAACATCCTCCACTTAGTACAAGGATGGACAATGGGACCCAAAACTGAAGTCAATGGGGTTTTGTGAGGTATTGGGCCTAATGGACCCAGTGGCATGATTGTCCAATCCCCATAGGATTCCTTTGATGAGAAATGGGAACGAATTTCGATTGGGAGAACATCCTCTACTTAGTAAGTTTCGTCAAGGCCAAAACATGTTTGATAATTACCTAAAATCATATAATATGGGGTTAATTTGGGCTTTTCAGTACAAGAAGGGACAATCGGGTCCCAAAACTGAAGCCAATGGGATTTGGTGAGGTATTGGGCCTAATGGACCCAGTGGCATGATTGTCCAATCCCCATAGGATTGCTTTGATGAGTATTAGGAATGGATTGTGATTGGGGGAAAATCCTCCACTGAGTATGTTTGGTCATGGCCAAAATATATTTGGTAATTACCTAAAAGCATATGATATGGGATTAATTTGGGCTATTTAGTACAAGGAAGGACAATGGGGACCGAAAACTGTAGTTAATGGGGTTTGGTGAGGTATTGGGCCTAATGGACCTAGTGGCATGATTGTCCAATCCCCTAGGATTGCTTTGATGAGTATTGGGAATGGATTGTGATTGGGGGGAACATCTTCCATTGAGTATGTTTGGTCATGGCCAAAACATATTTGGTAATTACATAAAATAATATGATATGGGGTTAATTTGGGCTTTTTTGTACAATGAGAGACAATGGGGGCCCAAAACTGAAGTCAATATGGTTTGGTGAGGTATTGGGTTTAATGGACCCTGTGGCAGGATTGTCCAATGCCCAGAGGATTGCTTTGATGAGTAATGGGAATGGATTGTGATTGGGAGAACATCCTCCATTTAGTAGGTCCGGTCATGGCTAAAACATGATCGGTAATTACCTAAAATCATATAATATGGGATTAATTTGGGCTTTTTAGTACAAGGAGGGACAATGGGGGCCCAAAACTAAAGTCAATTGGGCCTAATGGACCTAGTGGCATGATTTTCCAATCCCCATAGGATTAATTTTATGAGTAATGGGAATGAATTGTGATTAGGAGAACATCCTCCACTTAGTAGGTTTGGTTATGGATAAAACATTCTTGGTAATTACCTAAAAACATGGGATATGAGGTTAATTTGGGATTTTTAGTACAAGGATGGACAATGGGACCCAAAACTAAAGTCAATGGGGTTTGGTGAGGTATTGGGCCTAATGGACCCAGTGGCATGATTGTCCAATCTCCATAGGATTGCTTTGATGAGTAATGGGAATGGATTTCGATTGGGAGAACATCCCCACTTAGTAGGTTTTGTCATGGCCAAAACATGTTTGTTAATTACCTAAAAGCACATGATATTGGGTTAATTTAGGCTTTTTAGTACAAGGAGGGACAATGGGGGACAAAACTGAAGTTAATGGGGTTTGTTGAGGTATTGGGCCTAATGGACCCAGTGGCATGATTGTCCAATCCCCAAAGGATTGCTTTGATGAGTAACGGGAATGGATTTCGATTGGCAAAACATCCTCCACTTAGTAGGTTGGGTATTGGGCCTAATGGACAATGAGGGCCCAAAACTGAAGTCAATGGGGATTGGTGAGGTATTGGGCCTAATGGACCCAGTGGCATAATTATCCAATCCCCATAGGATTCTTTTGATGAGTTATGGGAATGGATTACGATTGGGTGAACATCCTCCACTTAGTATGTTTAGTCATGGGCAAAACATGTTTGGTAATTAAGTAAAAGCATTTGATATAGGGTTAATTTGGGCTTTTTAGTACAAGGAGGGACAATCAAGGCCCAAAACTGAAGTCATTGGGGTTTGGTGAGGTATTAGGCCTAACGGACCCAGTGGCATGATTGTCCAATCCCCATAGGATTGCTTTAATGAGTAATGGGAATGGATTGTGATTGGGAGACCATCCTCCACTTAGTATGTTTGGTCATCTCCAAAACATGTTTGGTTACCTAAAAGCATATGATATGGGGTTAATTTGGAATTTTTAGTACAAGGAGGGACAATGATGGCCCAAAACTGAAGTTAATGGGGTTTGGTGAGGTATTGGGCCTAATGGACTCAGTGGCATGATTGTCCAATCCTCATAGAATTGCTTTGATGAGTAATGGAAATGGATTGTGATTGGGAGAACATTCTCCACTTAGTAGGTTTGGTCATGGCCAAAACATGTTTGGTAATTACCTAAACGAATATGATATGAGGTTAATCTAGGCTTTTTATTACAAGGTGGGACAATGGGGGCCCAAAACTGAAGTCAATATGGTTTGGTGAAGTATTGGGTCTAATGGACCCAGTGGCATGATTGTTTAATCACTATAGGATTGCTTTGATGAGTAATGGGAATGCATTGTGATTGGGAGAACATCCTCCACTTACTAGGTTTGGTCATGGCGAAAACATGTTTGGTAATTGCCTAAAAGCATATGATATGGGGTTAATTTGGGCTTTTTAGTACAAGGAGGGACAATGGGCGCCCAAACCTAAAGTCAACGGGGTTTGGTGAAGTATTGGGCCTACTGGACCCAGTGGCATGATTGTCCAATTCCCATAGGATTGCTTTAATGAGTAATGGGAATGGATTTCGATTGGGAGAACATCCTCCACATAGTAGGTTTGGTCTTGGCCAAAACATGTTTGATAATTACCTAAAAGCATATAATATGGGGTTAATTTGGGCTTTTTAGTGCAAGAAGGGACAATCGGGTCCCAAAACTGAAGTCAATGGGGTTTGGTGAGGTATTGGGCCTAATGGACCCAGTGGCAAGATTATCCAATCCCCATAGGATTGCTTTGATGAGTAATGGGAATGGATTGTGATTGGGAGAACATCCTCCACTTTGTATGTTTGGTCATGGGCAAAACATGTTTGGTAATTACCTAAAAGCATATGATATAGGGTTAATTTGGGCTTTTTAGTACAAGAAGGGACAATAAGGGCCCAAAAATGAAGTCAATAGGGTTTTGTGAGGTATTGGGCCTAATTGACCTAGTGGCATGATTGTCCAATCCCTATAGGATTCCTTTGATGAGTAATGGGAATGGATTTCGATTGGGAGAACATCCTCCACTTAGTATGTTTGGTCATGTGCCAAATATGTTTGGTAATTACCTAAAAGCATATGATAAGCGGTTAATTTGGGCTTTTTAGTACAAGTAGGGACAATGGGGATCCAAAACTGAAGTCCATAGGGTTTGGTGAGGTATTGGGCCTAATGGACCCAGTGGCATGATTATCAAATCCCTAAAGGATTGCTTTGATGAGTAATGGGATTGAATTGTGATTGGGATAACATCCTCCACTTAGTAGGTTTGGTCATGGCCAAAACATGTTTGGTAATTGCCTAAAAGCATATGATATGGGATTAATTAGGGCTATTTAGTACAAGGAAGGACAATGGGGACCGAAAATTGTAGTTAATGGAGTTTGGTGAGGTATTGGGCCTAATGGACCTAGTGGCATGATTGTCCAATCCCCTAGGATTGCTTTGATGAGTATTGGGAATGGTTTGTGATTGGGGGAACATCCTCCACTGAGTATGTTTGCTCATGGCCAAAACATATTTGGTAATTATCTAAAATAATATGATATGGGGTTAATTTGGGCTTTTTTGTACAATGAGAGACAATGGGGGCCCAAAACTGAAGTCAAAATGGTTTGGTGAGGTATTGGGTTTAATGGACCCAATGGCAAGATTGTCCAATCCCCATACGATTGCTTTGATGAGTAATGGGAAAGGATTGTGATTGGGAGAACATCCTCCACTTAGTAGGTCTAGTCATGGCTAAAACATGTTTTGGTAATTACTTAAATGCATATGATATGGGGTTAATTTGGGATTTTTAGTACAAGGAGGGACAATTATGGCCCAAAACTGATGTTAATGGGGTTTGGTGAGGTATTGGGCCTAATGGACTCAGTGGCATGATTGTCCAATCCTCATAGGATTGCTTTGATGAGTAATGGAAATGGATTGTGATTAGGTGAACATCCTCCACTTAGTAGGTTTGGTCATGGCCAAAACATGTTTGGTAATTACCTAAACTCATATCATATGAGGTTAATCTGGGCTTTTTAGTACAAGGTGGGACAATGGGGGCCCAAAACTGAAGTCAATATGGTTTGGTGTGGTATTGGGTGTAATGGACCCAGTGGCATGATTGTTTAATCACTATAGGATTGCTTTGATTAGTAATGTGATTGCATTGTGTTTGGGAGAACATCATCCACTTAGTAGGTTTGGTCATGGCGAAAACATGTTTGGTAATTACCTAAAAGCATATGATATGGGGTTAATTTGGGCTTTTTAGTACAAGGAGGGACAATGATTGACCAATCCCCATAGGATTGCTTTGATAAGTAATGGGAATGGATTGTGATTAGAAGAACATCCTCCACTTAGTATGTTTGGTCATAGCCAAAACATATTTGGAAATTACCTAACACCATATGATATGGGGTTAATTTGGGCTTTTTAGTACAAGAGGGGACAATGGGGGCCCAAAACTGAAGTCAATGGGTTTTGGTGAGGAATTGGGCCCGATGGACAATAGGACCCAAAACTGAAGTCAATGGGGTTTTGTGAGGTATTGGGCCTAATGGACCTAGTGGCATGATTGTCCAATCCCCATAGGATTCCTTTGATGAGTAATGGGAATGGATTTCGATTGGGAGAACATCCTCTACTTAGTAGTTTAGTCAAGGCCAAAACATGTTTGATAATTACCTAAAATCATATAATATGGGGTTAAGTTGGGCTTTTTAGTACAAGAAGGGACAATCGAGTCCTAAAACTGAAGTCAATGGGGTTTGGTGAGGTATTGGGCCTAATGGACCCAGTAGCATGATTATCCAATCCCCATAAGATTGCTTTGATGAGTAATGGGAATGGATTGTGATTGGGAGAACATCCTCCACTGAGTATGTTTGGTCATGGCCAAAATATATTTGGTAATTACCTAAAAGCATATGATATGGGATTAATTTGGGCTATTTAGTACAAGGAAGGACAATGGGGACCGAAAACTGTAGTTGATAGGGTTTGGTGAGGTATTGGGCCTAATGGACCTAGTGGCATGATTGTCCAATCCCATAGGATTGCTTTGATGAGTAATGGGAATGGATTGAGATTGGGAGAACATCCTCCACTTAGTATGTTTGGTCATCTCCAAAACATGTTTGGTAATTACCTAAAAGCATATGATATGGGGTTAATTTGGGCTTTTTAGTATAAGAAGGGACAATGGGGGCCCAAAACTAAAGTCAATAGGGTTTGGTGAGGTATTGGGCCTAATGGACCCGGTGGCATGATTGTCTAATCCCTAAAGGATTGCTTTGATGAGTAATGGGAATGAATTGTGTTTGGGATAACATGCTCCACTGAGTAGGTTTGGTCATGCCTAAAACATGTTTGGTAATTAACTAAAAGCATATGATATGGGATTAATTTGGGCTTTTTAGTACAAGGAGGGACAATGATGGCCCAAAACTGAAGTCAATGGGATTTGTTGAGGTATTGGGCCTGATGGACCGAGGGGCATGATTGTCTAATCCCCATTGGATTGCTTTGATGAGTAATGGAAATGGAATGTGATTGGGAGAACATCCTCCACTTAGTACGTTTTGTCATGGCCAAAACATATTTGGTAATTACCTAAAAGCATATGATATGGGGTTAATTTGGGCTTTTTTGTACAACAAGGGAAAATGGGGGACCCAAAACTGAAGTCAATAGAGTTTGGTGAGGTATTGGGTTTAATGGACCCAGTGGCAAGATTGTCTAATGCCCATAGGATTGCTTTGATGAGTAATGGGAATGGATTGTGATTGGGAGAACATCCTCCATTTAGTAGGTCCGGTCATGGCTAAAACATGTTTGGTAATTATTTAAAAGCATATGATATGGGTTAATTTGGGCTTTTTAGTACAAGGAGGGACAATGATGGCCCAAAACTGAAGTCAATGGGATTTGGTGAGGTATTAGGCCTGATGGACCCAGGGGCATGATTGTCTAATCCCCATAGGATTGCTTTCATGAGTAATGGAAATGGAATGTGATTGGGAGAACATCCTCCACTTAGTACGTTTTGTCATGGCCAAAACATATTTGGTAATTACCTAAAAGCATATGATATGGGGTTAATTTGGGTTTTTTACTACAAGATGGGACAATGGGGGCCTAAAACTGAAGTCAATATGGTTTGTTGAGGTATTGAGTCTAATGGACCCAGTAGCATGATTGTTTAATCCCTATAGGATTGCTTTGATGAGTAATGGGAATGCATTGTGATTGGGAGAACATCCTCCACTTACTAGGTTTGGTCATGGCCAAAACATGTTTGGTAATTACCTAAGAGCATATGATATGGGGTTAATTTGACTTTTTAATACAAGAATGGTCAATGGGGGCCCAAAACTGAAGTCCATAGGGTTTGGTGAGGTATTGGGCCTAATGGACCCAGTGGCATATTTGTCTAATCTCCAAAGGATTGCTTTGATGAGTAATGGGAATGAATGTGATTGGGATAACATCCTCCACTTAGTACAAGGATGGACAATGGGACCCAAAACTGAAGTCAATGGGGTTTTGTGAGGTATTGGGCCTAATGGACCCAGTGGCATGATTGTCCAATCCCCATAGGATTCCTTTGATGAGTAATGGGAACGAATTTCGATTGGGAGAACATCCTCTACTTAGTAGGTTTCGTCAAGGCCAAAACATGTTTGATAATTACCTAAAATCATATAATATGGGGTTAATTTGGGCTTTTTAGTACAAGAAGGGACAATCGGGTCCCAGATCTGAAGCCAATGGGATTTGGTGAGGTATTGGGCCTAATGGACCCAGTGGCATGATTGTCCAATCTCCATAGGATTGCTTTGATGAGTAATGGGAATGGATTTCGATTGGGAGAACATCCCCACTTAGTAGGTTTTGTCATGGCCAAAACATGTTTGTTAATTACCTAAAAGCACATGATATTGGGTTAATTTAGGCTTTTTAGTACAAGGAGGGACAATGGGGGACAAAACTGAAGTCAATGGGGTTTGGTGAGGTATTGGGCCTAATGGACCCAGTGGCATGATTGTCCAATCCCCAAAGGATTGCTTTGATGAGTAACGGGAATGGATTTCGATTGGCAAAACATCCTCCACTTAGTAGGTTGGGTATTGGGCCTAATGGACAATGAGGGCCCAAAACTGAAGTCAATGGGGATTGGTGAGGTATTGGGCCTAATGGACCCAGTGGCATAATTATCCAATCCCCATAGGATTGTTTTGATGAGTTATGGGAATGGATTACGATTGGGTGAACATCCTCCACTTAGTATGTTTAGTCATGGGCAAAACATGTTTGGTAATTAAGTAAAAGCATTTGATATAGGGTTAATTTGGGCTTTTTAGTACAAGGAGGGACAATGAAGGCCCAAAACTGAAGTCATTGGGGTTTGGTGAGGTATTAGGCCTAACGGACCCAGTGGCATGATTGTCCAATCCCCATAGGATTGCTTTAATGAGTAATGGGAATGGATTGTGATTGGGAGACCATCCTCCACTTAGTATGTTTGGTCATCTCCAAAACATGTTTGGTAATTACCTAAAAGCATATAATATGGGGTTAATTTGGAATTTTTAGTACAAGGAGGGACAATAATGATGGCCCAAAACTGAAGTTAATGGGGTTTGGTGAGGTATTGGGCCTAATGGACTCAGTGGCATGATTGTCCAATCCTCATAGAATTGCTTTGATGAGTAATGGAAATGGATTGTGATTGGGAGAACATTCTCCACTTAGTAGGTTTGGTCATGGCCAAAACATGTTTGGTAATTACCTAAACGAATATGATATGAGATTAATCTAGGCTTTTTATTACAAGGTGGGACAATGCGGGCCCAAAACTGAAGTCAATATGGTTTGGTGAAGTATTGAGTCTATTGGACCCAGTGGCATGATTGTTTAATCACTATAGGATTGCTTTGATGAGTAATGGGAATGCATTGTGATTGGGAGAACATCCTCCACTTACTAGGTTTGGTCATGGCGAAAACATGTTTGGTAATTGCCTAAAAGCATATGATATGGGGTTAATTTGGGCTTTTTAGTACAAGGAGGGACAATGGGCGCCCAAACCTAAAGTCAACGGGGTTTGGTGAAGTATTGGGCCTACTGGACCCAGTGGCATGATTGTCCAATTCCCATAGGATTGCTTTAATGAGTAATGGGAATGGATTTCGATTGGGAGAACATCCTCCACATAGTAGGTTTGGTCTTGGCCAAAACATGCTTGATAATTACCTAAAAGCATATAATATGGGGTTAATTTGGGCTTTTTAGTACAAGAAGGGACAATAAGGGCCCAAAAATGAAGTCAATAGGGTTTTGTGAGGTATTGGGCCTAATTGACCTAGTGGCATGATTGTCCAATCCCCATAGGATTCCTTTGATGAGTAATGGGAATGGATTTCGATTGGGAGAACATCCTCTACTTAGTTGGTTTGGTCAAGGCCAAAACATGTTTGGTAATTACCTAAAATCACATAATATGGGGTTAATATGGGCTTTTTAGTACAAGAAGGGACAATCAAGTCCCAAAACTGAAGTCAATGGGGTTTGGTGAGGTATTGGGCCTAGTGGACCCAGAGGCATGATTATCCAATCCCCTTAAGATTTCTTTGATGAGTAATGGGGATGGATTGTGATTGGGAGAACATCCTCCACTTAGTATGTTTGGTCATGTGCCAAATATGTTTGGTAATTACCTAAAAGCATATGATAAGCGGTTAATTAGGGCTTTTTAGTACAAGTAGGGACAATGGGGATCCAAAACTGAAGTCCATAGGGTTTGGTGAGGTATTGGGCCTAATGGACCCAGTGGCATGATTATCAAATCCCTAAAGGATTGCTTTGATGAGTAATGGGAATGAATTGTGATTGGGATAACATCCTCCACTTAGTAGGTTTGGTCATGGCCAAAACATGTTTGGTAATTGCCTAAAAGCATATGATATGGGATTAATTAGGGCTATTTAGTACAAGGAAGGACAATGGGGACCGAAAACTGTAGTTAATGGAGTTTGGTGAGGTATTGGGCCTAATGGACCTAGTGGCATGATTGTCCAATCCCCTAGGATTGCTTTGATGAGTATTGGGAATGGTTTGTGATTGGGGGAACATCCTCCACTGAGTATGTTTGCTCATGGCCAAAACATATTTGGTAATTATCTAAAATAATATGATATGGGGTTAATTTGGGCTTTTTTGTACAATGATAGACAATGGGGGCCCAAAACTGAAGTCAAAATGGTTTGGTGAGGTATTGGGTTTAATGGACCCAGTGGCAAGATTGTCCAATCCCCATACGATTGCTTTGATGAGTAATGGGAAAGGATTGTGATTGGGAGAACATCCTCCACTTAATAGGTCTAGTCATGGCTAAAACATGTTTGGTAATTACTTAAATGCATATGATATGGGGTTAATTTGGGATTTTTAGTACAAGGAGGGACAATTATGGCCCAAAACTGATGTTAATGGGGTTTTGTGAGGTATTGGGCCTAATGGACTCAGTGGCATGATTGTCCAATCCTCATAGGATTGCTTTGATGAGTAATGGAAATGGATTGTGATTAGGTGAACATCCTCCACTTAGTAGGTTTGGTCATGGCCAAAACATGTTTGGTAATTACCTAAACTCATATCATATGAGGTTAATCTGGGCTTTTTAGTACAAGGTGGGACAATGGGGGCCCAAAACTGAAGTCAATATGGTTTGGTGTGGTATTGGGTGTAATGGACCCAGTGGCATGATTGTTTAATCACTATAGGATTGCTTTGATTAGTAATGAGATTGCATTGTGTTTGGGAGAACATCATCCACTTAGTAGGTTTGGTCATGGCGAAAACATGTTTGGTAATTACCTAAAAGCATATGATATGGGGTTAATTTGGGCTTTTTAGTACAAGGAGGGACAATGATTGACCAATCCCCATAGGATTGCTTTGATAAGTAATGGGAATGGATTGTGATTAGACGAACATCCTCCACTTAGTATGTTTGGTCATAGCCAAAACATATTTGGTAATTACCTAACACCATATGATATGGGGTTAATTTGGGCTTTTTAGTACAAGAGGGGACAATGGGGGCCCAAAACTGAAGTCAATGGGTTTTGGTGAGGTATTGGGCCCGATGGACAATGGGACCCAAAACTGAAGTCAATGGGGTTTTGTGAGGTATTGGGCCTAATGGACCTAGTGGCATGATTGTCCAATCCCCATAGGATTCCTTTGATGAGTAATGGGAATGGATTTCGATTGGGAGAACATCCTCTACTTAGTAGTTTAGTCAAGGCCAAAACATGTTTGATAATTACCTAAAATCATATAATATGGGGTTAAGTTGGGCTTTTTAGTACAAGAAGGGACAATCGAGTCCTATAACTGAAGTCAATGGGGTTTGGTGAGGTATTGGGCCTAATGGACCCAGTAGCATGATTATCCAATCCCCATAAGATTGCTTTGATGAGTAATGGGAATGGATTGTGATTGGGAGAACATCCTCCACTTAGTATGTTTGGTCATGTGCAAAATATGTTTGGTACTTACCTAAAAGCATATGATATGGGGTTAATTTGGGCTTTTTAGTACAAGTAGGGACAATAGGGACCCAAAACTGAAGTCCATGGGGTTTGGTGAGGTATTGGGCCTAATGGACCTAGTGGCATGATTATCTAACCCCTAAAGGATTGCTTTGATGAGTAATGGGAATGAATTGTGATTGGGATAACATCCTCCACTTAGTAGGTTTGGTCATCGCGAAAACATATTTGGTAATTACCGAAAAGCATATGATATGGGATTAATTTGGGCTATTTAGTACAATGGGGACCCAAAACTGTAGTTAATGGGGTTTGGTGAGGTATTGGGCCTAATGGACCTAGTGGCATGATTGTCCAATCCCCATAGGATTGCTTTGATGAGTATTGGGAATGGATTGTGATTGGCGGAACATCCTCCACTGAGTATGTTTGGTCATGGCTAAAACATATTTGGTAATTACCTAAAATAATATGATATGGGGTTAATTTGGGGTTTTTAGTACAATGAGAGACAATGGGGGCCCAAAACTGAAGTCAATATGGTTTGGTGAGGTATTGGGTTTAATGGACCCAGTGGCAAGATTGTCCCATCCCCATAGGATTGCTTTGATGAGTAATGGGAAAGGATTGTGAATGGGAGAACATCCTCGACTTAGTAGGTCTGGTCATGGCTAAAACATGTTTGGTAATTACTTAAAGGATTTTTTAACTACAATAATACAAACTTTTGCCCGTTCTCTCGCAATAATACAAACTTTTGATTATTTTTTAATAATACAAACTTTACATCAAAATTCCTCCAGTAGGTCAAGTTGACTTGTAACCCGTTAAACAGGTAAAAAAAAATTACAAAATGATATTTCTTCTTCTTCCCTCCTCCCCAACACCCCACCCATCCGAACCACCTCGGCCCCTCCCCCACCCCACACCCACCACCGAAACCAACCCATAGCCACTACCCCCGAAACCAAACCACAACCACCACCCCCGAAAACCACTAAACCCACCACCCCCCTTCCCCCAACCCATAGCCACCACCGAAACCAACCCATAGCCACCACCCCCGAAACCAACCCACAGACCCCACCTCGAAAACCACCAAACCCAGCCATCCCCCGAAAACCACCAAACCCACCCACACACCCCCTCGTAAACTACCATACCCGGCCACCCCACCCAAATCTCTCCTCCATCACCGCAAAAATCAACGGTCGGAATCTCGATTTTTGTGCCCACTTTGAAACCTCTTTTGAGTGGTGTCAAGGGTTTAGCGCTTGGTGGACTTCATTCTCTTGCTCTCCCAATTCCAACCATCAACATCAACCTCCAAATTTCCTTCCTCCAATTTATCTCTCACCACAACTTCATCCTTCTTTGGCGACGAATTCAACAAGAAATTCGGAAAATCTTCAATCGCCCTGAGGCAGAGCTGAGAAGTTGCTGCAATGGTGACAAAGACGACGATGATGAAGACGATGAAGGCGAAGACGAAGAAGAATCGAACGAATTGCTGCTACGACAACAACAAAGAGTGGAACCGGGAGGTTTAGAAAATCGCCGGTGAAGTAAATGGGCAAGGTGGGTTTTTTGGGGGGGGGGGAGGGGGAGGAGGCGGGGCCATGGTGGGGAAGGGGGGAAAAGATCGGTGGAGGGGGAGGAAATAAAGTAAAAGTTTTTTTTGTTTTGCTTTTTTTTTTTTAAAAACATCCCATGAAATAATAACACGTGGCCTGATCAGTGCCACGTTAGCTAATGACCTCCTAGAACAAGTTAAGAACCGGTCACGGCCTACTGGAGGAATTTTGATGTAAAGTTTGTATTATTAAAAAATAATCAAAAGTTTGTATTATTGCAAGAGAATGGGCAAAAGTTTGTATTATTGTAGTTAAAAAATCCTTTCTTAAATGCATATGATATGGGGTTAATTTGGGATTTTTAGTACAAGGAGGGACAATGATGGCCCAAAACTGAAGTCAATGGGGTTTGGTGAGGTATTGGTCCTAATGGACTCAGTGGCATGATTGTCCAATCCTCATAGGATTGCTTTGATGAGTAATGGAAATGGATTGTGATTGGGAGAACATCCTCCACTTAGTAGGTTTTGTCATGGCCAAAACATGTTTGGTAATTACCTAAACGCATATGATATGAGGTGAATTTGGGCTTTTTAGTACAAGGTGGGACAATGGGGGACCAAAACTGAAGTCAATATGGTTTGGTGAGGTATTAGGTCTAATGGACCCAGTGGCATGATTGTTTAATCTCTATAGGATTGCTTTGATGAGTAATGGGAATGCATTGTGATTGGTAGAACATCCTCCACTTAGTAGGTATGGTCATGGCCAAAACCTATTTGGTAATTACCTAAAAGCATATGATATGGGGTTAATTTGGGCTTTTTAGTACAATGGGGGCCCAAAACTAAAGGCAACGGGGTTTGGTGAGGTATTGGGCCTACTGGACCCGGTGGCATGATTGTCCAATCCCCATAGGATTAATTTGATGAGTAATGGGAATGAATTGTGATTAGGAGAACATCCTCCAGTTAGTAGGTTAGGTCATGATTAAAACATGTTTGGTAATTACCTAAAAACATGTGATATGGGGTTAAGTTGGGCTTTTTAGTACAAGGACGGACAATGGGACCCAAAACTGAAGTCAATGGGTTTTTGTGAGGTATTGAGCCTAATAGACCCAGTTGCATGATTGTCCAATCCCCATAGGATTGCTTTGATGAGTAATGGGAATGGATTGTGATTAGAAGAACATCCTCCACTTAGTATGTTTGGTCATGGCCTTACCTAAAACCATATGATATGGGGTTAATTTGGGCTTTTTAGTACAAGGGGGGACAATGGGCGCCTAAAACTGAAGTCAATGGGTTTTGGTGAGGTATTGGGCCTAATGGACCCAGTTGCATGATTATCCAATCCCCATAGCATTGCTTTGATGAGTAATGGGAATGGATTGTGATTGGGAGAACATCCTCCACTTAGTAGGTA
Organism: Beta lomatogona; assembly: GCA_947646795.1. Classification (NCBI taxonomy): domain Eukaryota; kingdom Viridiplantae; phylum Streptophyta; class Magnoliopsida; order Caryophyllales; family Amaranthaceae; genus Beta; species Beta lomatogona. The sequence goes on from CANSNZ010001092.1 coordinate 197,039, forward strand.
TGGTCATGGCCAAAACATGTTTGGTAATTACATAAAAGCATATGATATGAGGTTAATTTGGGCTTTTTAGTACGAGGAGGGACAATGATGGCCCAAAACTAAAGTCAATGGGGTTAGGTGAGGTATTGGGCCTAATGGACCCAGTGGCATGATTGTCCAATTCCCATAGGATTGCTTTGATCAGTAATAGGAATGGATTGTGATTAGGAGAACATCCTCCACTTAGTATGTTTGGTCATGGGCAAAACATGTTTGGTAAAGACCTAAAAGCATATGATATGGGGTTAATTAGGGCTTTTTAATACAAGAAGGGATAATGGGGGCCCAAAACTAAAGTCAATGGGGTTTGGTGAGGTATTAGGCCTAATGGACCAAGTGGCATGATTATCCAATCCCCGTAGGATTGCTTTGATGAGTAATGGGAATGGATTGTGATTGGGAGAACATCCTCCACTTAGTAGGTATGGTCATGGCCAAAACATGTTTGGTAATTACCTAAAAGCATATAGTATGGGTTTAATTTGGGCTTTTTAGTACAAGAAGGGACAATCGAGTCCCAAAACTAAAGTCAATGGGGGTTTGGTGAGGTATTGGGCCTAATGGTACAAGTGGCATGATTATCCAATCCCCATAGGATTGCTTTGATGAGTAATGGGAATGGATTGTGATTGGGAGAACATCCTCCACTTAGTAGGTATGGTCATGGCCAAAACATGTTTGGTAATTACTTTAAACATATGATATGAGGTTAATTTGGGCTTTTTTGTACGAGGAGGGATAATGATGGCCCAAAACTGAAGTCAATGGGGTTTGGTGAGGTATTGGGCCTAATGGACCCAGTGGCATGATTGTCCAATTCCCATAGGATTGCTAAGATGAGTAATGGGAATGGATTGTGATTAGAAGAACATCCCCCACTTAGTATGTTTGGTCATGGCCAAAACATATGTGGTAATTACCTAAAACCATATGATATGGGGTTAATTTGGGCTTTTTAGTACAAGGGGGGACAATGGGCGCCTAAAACTGAAGTCAATGGGTTTTGGTGAGGTATTGGGCCTAATGGACCCAGTTGCATGATTATCCAATCCCCATAGCATTGCTTTGATGAGTAATGGGAATGGATTGTGATTGGGAGAACATCCTCCACTTAGTAGGTATGGTCATGGCCAAAACATGTTTGGTAATTACTTAAAAGCATATGATATGAGGTTAATTTGGGCTTTTTAGTACGAGGAGGGACAATGATGGCCCAAAACTAAAGTCAATGGGGTTAGGTGAGGTATTGGGCCTAATGGACCCAGTGGCATGATTGTCCAATCCCCATAGGATTGCTTTGATCCAGTAATAGGAATGGATTGTGATTAGGAGAACATCCTCCACTTAGTATGTTTGGTCATGGGCAAAACATGTTTGGTAAAGACCTAAAAGCATATGATATGGGGTTAATTAGGGCTTTTTAATACAAGAAGGGATAATGGGGGCCCAAAACTAAAGTCAATGGGGTTTGGTGAGGTATTAGGCCTAATGGACCAAGTGGCATGATTATCCAATCCCCGTAGGATTGCTTTGATGAGTAATGGGAATGGATTGTGATTGGGAGAACATCCTCCACTTAGTAGGTATGGTCATGGCAAAACATGTTTGGTAATTACCTAAAAGCATATAGTATGGGTTTAATTTGGGCTTTTTAGTACAAGAAGGGACAATCGAGTCCCAAAACTAAAGTCAATGGGGGTTTGGTGAGGTATTGGGCCTAATGGAACAAGTGGCATGATTATCCAATCCCCATAGGATTGCTTTGATGAGTAATGGGAATGGATTGTGATTGGGAGAACATCCTCCACTTAGTAGGTATGGTCATGGCCAAAACATGTTTGGTAATTACTTTAAACATATGATATGAGGTTAATTTGGGCTTTTTTGTACGAGGAGGGATAATGATGGCCCAAAACTGAAGTCAATGGGGTTTGGTGAGGTATTGGGCCTAATGGACCCAGTGGCATGATTGTCCAATTCCCATAGGATTGCTAAGATGAGTAATGGGAATGGATTGTGATTAGAAGAACATCCTCCACTTAGTATGTTTGGTCATGGCCAAAACATATGTGGTAATTACCTAAAACCATATGATATGGGGTTAATTTGGGCTTTTTAGTACAAGGGGGGACAATGGGCGCCTAAAACTGAAGTCAATGGGTTTTGGTGAGGTATTGGGCCTAATGGACCCAGTTGCATGATTATCCAATCCCCATAGCATTGCTTTGATGAGTAATGGGAATGGATTGTGATTGGGAGAACATCCTCCACTTAGTAGGTATGGTCATGGCCAAAACATGTTTGGTAATTACTTAAAAGCATATGATATGAGGTTAATTTGGGCTTTTTAGTACGAGGAGGGACAATGATGGCCCAAAACTAAAGTCAATGGGGTTAGGTGAGGTATTGGGCCTAATGGACCCAGTGGCATGATTGTCCAATTCCCATAGGATTGCTTTGATCAGTAATAGGAATGGATTGTGATTAGGAGAACATCCTCCACTTAGTATGTTTGGTCATGGGCAAAACATGTTTGGTAAAGACCTAAAAGCATATGATATGGGGTTAATTTGGGCTTTTTAATACAAGAAGGGATAATGGGGGCCCAAAACTAAAGTCAATGGGGTTTGGTGAGGTATTAGGCCTAATGGACCAAGTGGCATGATTATCCAATCCCCGTAGGATTGCTTTGATGAGTAATGGGAATGGATTGTGATTGGGAGAACATCCTCCACTTAGTAGGTATGGTCATGGCCAAAACATGTTTGGTAATTACCTAAAAGCATATAGTATGGGTTTAATTTGGGCTTTTTAGTACAAGAAGGGACAATCGGGTCCCAAAACTAAAGTCAATGGGGGTTTGGTGAGGTATTGAGCCTAATGGAACAAGTGGCATGATTATCCAATCCCCATAGGATTGCTTTGATGAGTAATGGGAATGGATTGTGATTGGGAGAACATCCTCCACTTAGTAGGTATGGTCATGGCCAAAACATGTTTGATAATTACTTTAAACATATGATATGAGGTTAATTTGGGCTTTTTTGTACGATGAGGGATAATCATGGCCCAAAACTGAAGTCAATCGGGTTTGGTGAGCTATTGGGCCTAATGGACCTAGTGGCATGATTGTCCAATTCCCATAGGATTGCTATGATGAGTAATGGGAATGGATTGTGATTAGGAGAACATCCTCCACTTAGTATGTTTGGTCATGGGCAAAACATGTTTGGTAATTACCTAAAAGCATATGATATGGGGTTAATTTGGGCTTTTTGCACAAAAAGGGATAATGGGGGCCCAAAACTGAAGTCAATAGGGTTTGGTGAGGTTTTGGGCCAAATGGACCCAGTGGCATGATTGTCTAATCCCCAAAGGATTGCTTTGATGAGTAATGGGAATGAATTGTGATTGGGATAACATCGTCCAATTTGTAGGTTTGTTCATGGCTAAAACATGTTTGGTAATTACCTCAAAGCATATGATATGGGATTAATTTGGGCTTTTTAGTACAAGGAGAGACAATGGGGACCCAACACTGAAGTCAATAGGGTTTGGTGAGGTATTAGGCCTAATGGACTCAATGGCATGATTGTCCAATCCTCATAGGATTGCTATGATGAGTAATGGAAATGTATTGTGATTGGGAGAACATCCTCCACTTAGTAGGCTTGGTCATGGCCAAAACATGTTTGGTAATTACCTAAACGCATATGATATGAGGTTAATTTGGGGGCTTTTTAGTACAAGGTGGGACAATGGGGGAACAAAACTGAAGTCAATATGGTTTGGTGAGGTATTAGGTCTAATGGACCCAGTGGCATGATAGTTTAATCTCTATAGTATTGCTTTGATGAGTAAAGAGAGTGCATTGTGATTGGGAGAACATCCTCCACTTACTAGGTTTGGTCATGGCCAAAACATGTTTGGTAATTACCTAAAAGCATATGATATGGGGTTAATTTGGGCTTTTAAGTACAATGGGGGCCCAAAACTAAAGTCAACGGGGTTTGGTGAGGTATTGGGCCTACTGGACCCAGTGGCAGGATTGTCCAATCCCTATAGGATTAATTTGATGAGTAATGGGAATGAATTGTGATTAGGAGAACATCCTCCAGTTAGTAGGTTTGGTCATGATTAAAACATGTTTGGTAATTACCTAAAAACATGTGATATGGGGTTAATTTGGGCTTTTTAGTACAAGGATGGACAATGTGACTCAAAACTGAAGTCAATGGGGTTTTGTGAGGTATTGGGCCTAATAGACCAAGTGGCACGATTGTCCAATCCCCATAGGATTGCTTTGATGAGTAATGGGAATGGATTTCGATTGGGAGAACATCCTCCACTTAGTAGGTTTGGTCATGGCCAAAACATGTTTGATAATTACCTAAAAGCATATAGTATGGTGTTAATTTGGGCTTTTTAGTACAAGAAGGGACAATCGGGTCCCAAAACTGAAGTCAATGGGGTTTGGTGAGGTATTGGGCCCAATGGACCTAGTGGCATGATTATCCAATCCCCATAGGATTGCTTTGATGAGTAATGGGAATGGATTGTGATTGGGAGAACATCCTCCACTTAGTAGGTATGGTCATGGCCAAAACATGTTTGGTAATTACTTAAAAGCATATGATATGGGGCTAATTTGGGCTTGTTAGTACGAGGAGGGACAATGATGGCCCAAAACTGAATTCAATGGGGTTTGGTGAGGTATTGGGCCTAATGGACCCAGTGGCATGATTGCCCAATCCCCATAGGTTTGCTTTGATGAGTAATGGGAATGGATTGTGATTAAGAGAACATCCTCCACTTAGTATGTTTGGTCATGAGCAAAACATATTTGGTAATCACCTAAAAGCATATGATATGGGGTTAATTTGGGCTTTTTAGTACAAGAAGGGATAATGGAGGCCCAAAACTGAAGTCAATAGGGTTTGGTGAGGTATTGGGCCTAACGGACCCAGTGGCATGATTGTCTAATCTCCAAAGGATTGCATTGATGAGTAATGGGAATGAATTGTGATTGGGATGACATCGTCCAATTTGTAGGTTTTTTCATGGCTAAAACATGTTTGGTAATTACCTAAAAGCATGTGATATGGGATTAATTTGGGCTTTTTAGTACAAGGAGGGACAATAGGGACCCAACACTAAAGTTAATGGAGTTTGTTAAGGTATTGGGCCTAATGGACCCAGTGGCATGATTGTCCAATCCCCATAGGATTAATTTGATGAGTAATGGGAATGAATTGTGATTAGGAGAACATCCTCCAGTTAGTAGGTTTGGTCACGATTAAAACATGTTTGGTAATTACCTAAAAACATGTGATATGGGGTTAATTTGGGCTTTTTAGTACAAGGATGGACAATGGGACCCAAAACTAAAGTCAATGGGGTTTTGTGAGGCATTGGGCCTAATAGACCCAGTGGCATGATTGTCCAATCCCCATAGGATTGCTTTGATGAGTAATGGGAATGGATTGTGATTAGAAGAACATCCTCCACTTAGTATGTTTGGTCATGGCCAAAACATATTTGGTAATTACCTAAAACCACATGATATGGGGTTAATTTGGGCTTTTTAGTACAAGGGGGAACAATGGGGGCCTAAAACTGAAGTCAATGTGTTTTGGTGAGGTATTGGGCCTAATGGACCTAGTGGCATGATTATCCAATCCCCATAGCATTGCTTTGATGAGTAATGGGAATGGATTGTGATTGGGAGAACATCCTCCACTTAGTAGGTCTGGTCATGGCTAAAACATGCTTAGTAATTACTTAAATGCATATGATATGGGGTTAATTTGGGCTTTTTAGTACATGGATGGACAATGATGGCCCAAAACTAAAGTCAATAGGGTTTGGTGAGGTATTGGGCCTAATGGACTCAATGGCATGATTGTCCAACCCTCATAGGATTGCTATGATGAGTAATGGAAATGGATTGTGATTGGGAGAACATCCTCCACTTAGTAGGTTTGGTCATGGCCAAAACATGTTTGGTAATTACCTAAAAGCATATGATATGGGGTGAATTTGGGCTTTTTAGTACAATGGGGGGCCCAAAACTAAAGTCAACGGGGTTTGGTAAGGTTTTGGGCCTACTGGACCCAGTGGCATGATTGTCCAATCCCCATAGGATTAATTTGATGAGTAATGGGAATGAATTGTGATTAGGAGAACATCCTCCAGTTAGTAGTTTTGATCATGATTAAAACATGTTTGGTAATTACCTAAAACATGTGATATGGGGTTAATTTGGGCATTTTAGTACAAGGATGGACAATGGGACCCAAAACTAAAGTCAATGGGGTTTTGTGAGGCATTGGGCCTAATAGACCCAGTGGCATGATTGTCCAATCCCCATAGGATTGCTTTGATGAGTAATGGGAATTGATTGTGATTAGAAGAACATCCTCCACTTAGTATGTTTGGTCATGGCCAAAACATATTTGGTAATTACCTAAAACCATATGATATGGGGTTAATTTGGGCTTTTCTGTACAAGGGGGGACAATGGGGGCCTAAAACTGAAGTCAATGTGTTTTGGTGAGGTATTGGGCCTAATGGACCCAGTGGCATGATTATCCAATCCCCATAGTATTGCTTTGAAGAATAATGGGAATGGATTGTGATTGGGAGAACATCCTCCACTTAGTAAGTCTGGTCATGGCTAAAACATGTTTAGTAATTACTTAAATGAATATGATATAAGGTTAATTTGGGCTTTTTAGTACATGGATGGACAATGATGGCCCAAAACTAAAGTCAATAGGGTTTGGTGAGGTATTGGGCCTAATGGACTCAATGGCATGATTGTCCAATCCTCATAGGATTGCTATGATGAGTAATGGAAATGGATTGTGATTAGGAGAACATCCTCCACTTAGTAGGTTTGGTCATGGCCAAAACATGTTTGGTAATTACCTAAAAGCATATGATATGGGGTTAATTTGGGGGCCCAAAACTAAAGTCAACAGGGTTTGGTGAGGTTTTGGGCCTACTGGACCCAGTGGCATGATTGTTCAATCCCCATACGATTAATTGGATGAGTAATGGGAATGAATTATGATTAGGAGAACAACCTCCAGTTAGTAGGTTTGGTCATGATTAAAACATGTTTGGTAATTACCTAAAAAGATGTGATATGGGGTTAATTTGGGCTTTTTAGTACAAGGATGGACAATGGGACCCAAAACTGAAGTCAATGGGGTTTTGTGAGACATTGGGCCTAATAGACCCAGTGGCATGATTGTCCAATCCCCATAGGATTGCTTTGATGAGTAATGAAAATGGATTGTGATTAGAAGAACATCCTCCACTTAGTATTTTTGGTCATGGCCAAAACATTTTTGGTAATTACCTAAAACCATATCATATGGGGTTAATTTGGGCTTTTTAGTACAAGGGGGGACAATGGGGGCCTAAAACTGAAGTCAATGGGTTTTGGTGAGGTATTGGGCCTAATGGACCCAGTGGCATGATTATCCAATCCCCATAGTATTGCTTTGAAGAATAATGGGAATGGATTGTGATTGGGAGAACATCCTCCACTTAGTAAGTCTGGTCATGGCTAAAACATGTTTAGTAATTACTTAAATGTATATGATATAAGGTTAATTTGGGCTTTTTAGTACATGGATGGACAATGATGGCCCAAAACTAAAGTCAATAGGGTTTGGTGAGGTATTGGGCCTAATGGACTCAATGGCATGATTGTCCAATCCTCATAGGATTGCTATGATGAGTAATGGAAATGGATTGTGATTAGGAGAACATCCTCCACTTAGTAGGTTTGGTCATGGCCAAAACATGTTTGGTAATTACCTAAAAGCATATGATATGGGGTTAATTTGGGCTTTTTAGTACAATGGGGGGCCCAAAACTAAAGTCAACGGGGTTTGGTGAGGTTTTGGGCCTACTGGACCCAGTGGCATCATTGTCCAATCCCCATAGGATTAATTTGATGAGTAATGGGAATGAATTGTGATTAGGAGAACATCCTCCAGTTAGTAGGTTTGGTCATGATTAAAACATGTTTGGTAATTACATAAAAACATGTGATATGGGGTTAATTTGGGCTTTTTAGTACAAGGATGGACAATGGGACCCAAAACTGAAGTCAATGGGGTTTTGTGAGGCATTGGGCCTAATAGACCCAGTGGCATGATTGTCCAATCCCCATAAGATTGCTTTGATGAGTAATGGGAATGGATTGTGATTAGAAGAACATCCTCCACTTAGTATGTTTGGTCATGGCCAAAACATATTTGGTAATTACCTAAAACCATATGATCTGGGGTTAATTTGGGCTTTTTAGTACAAGAAGGCATAATGGGGGCCCAAAACTGAAGTCAATAGGGTTTGGTGAGGTATTAGGCCTAATGGACCCAGTGGCATGATTGTCTAATCCCCAAAGGATTGCTTTGATGAGTAATGGGAATGAATTGTGATTGGGATAACATCGTCCAATTTGTAGGTTTGTTCATGGCTAAAACATGTTTGGTAATTACCTAAAAGCATATGATATGGGATTAATTTGGGCTTTTTAGTACAAGGAGGGACAATGGGGACCCAACACTGAAGTTAATGGGGTTTGTTTAGGTATTGGGCCTAATATGGACCCAGTGGCATGATTGTCCAATCCCCATAGCATTGCTTTGATGAGTATTGGGAATGGATTGTGATTAGGGGAATATCCTCCACTGAGTATGTTTGGTCATGGCCAAAATATATTTGGTAATTACCTAAAATCATATGATATGGGGTTGATTTGGGCTTTTTAGTACAAGGAGAGACAATGGGTGCCCAAAACTGAAGTCAATGGGTTTTGTGAGGTATTGGGCGTAATAGACCCAGTGGCATGATTATCCAATCCTCATAGGATTGCTTTGATGAGTAATAGGTATGGCATTCGATTGGGAGAACATCCTCCACTTAGTAGGTTTGGTCATGGCTAAAACATGTTTGATAATTACCTAAAATCATATAATATGGTGTTAATTTGGGCTTTTTAGTACAAGAAGGGACAATCGGGACCTAAAACTGAAGTCCATAGGGTTTGGTGAGGTATTGCGCCTAATGGACCCAGTGGCATGATTATCTAATCCCCAAAGGATTACTTTGATGAGTAATTTGAATGAATTGTGATTGGGATAACATCCTCCACTTAGTAGGTTTGGTCATGGCTAAAACATGTTTGGTAATTACCTAAAAGCATATGATATGGGATTAATTTGGGCTATTTAGTACAAGGAAGGACAATGGGGACCCAAAACTGTACTTAATGGGGTTTGGTGAAGTATTGGGGCTAATAGACCAATTGGCATGATTGTTCAATCCCCATAGGATTGCTTTGATGAGTATTGGGAATGGATTGTGATTGGGGGAACATCCGCCACTGAGTATGTTTGGTCATGGCCAAAACATATTTGGTAATTACCTAAAATAATATGATATGGGGTTAATTTGGGCTTTTTAGTACAATGAGAGACAATGGGGGTCCAAAACTGAAGTCAATATGGTTTGGTGAGGTATTGGGTTTAATAGACCTAGTGGCAAGATTGTCCAATCCCCATAGGATTGCTTTGATGAGTAATGGAAAATGATTGTGATTGGGAGAACATCATCCACTTAGTAGGTCTGGTCATGGCTAAAACATGTTTGGTAATTACTTAAATGCATATGATATGGGGTTAATTTGGGATTTTTTGTACAAGGAGGGACAATGATGGCCCAAAACTGAAGTCAATGGGGTTTGGTGAGGTATTGGGCCTAATGGACTCAGTGGCATGATTGTCCAATCCTCATAGGATTGCTTTGATGAGTAATGGAAATGGATTGTGATTGGGAGAACATCCTCCACTTAGTAGGTTTGGTCATGGCCAAAACATGTTTGGTAATTACCTAAACGCATATGATATGAGGTTAATATGGGCTTTTTAGTACAAGGAGGGACAATGGGGGCCCATAACTAAAGTCAACGGGGTTTGGTGAGGTATTGGGCCAACTGGACCCAGTGGCATGATTGTCCAATTTCCATAGGATTGCTTTGATGAGTAATGGGAATGAATTTCGATTGGGAGAACATCCTCCACTTAGTCGGTTTGGTCATGGCCAAAACATGTTTGATAATTACCTAAAAACATATAATATGGGGTTAATTTGGGCTTTTTAGTACAAGAAGTGACAATCGGGTCCCAAAACTGAAGTCAATGGGGTTTGGTGAGGTATTGGGCCTAATGGACCCAGTGGCATGATTATCCAAACCCCATACTGCATTGATGAGTAATGGGAATGGATTGTGATTGGGAGAACATCCTCCAGTTAGTAGGTTTTGGTCATGACTAAAACATGTTTGGTAATTACCTAAAAACATGTGATATAGGGTTAATTTGGGCTTTTTAGTACAAGGACGGACAATGGGACCCAAAACTGAAGTCAATGGGGTTTTGTGAGGTATTGGGCCTAATAGACCCAGTGGCATGGTTGTCTAATCCCCATAGGATTGCTTTGATGAGTAATGGGAATGGATTTCGATTGGGAGAACATCCTCCACGTAGTAGGTTTGGTCATGGCCAAAACATGTTTGATAATTACCTAAAAGCATATAGTATGGGGTTAATTTGGGCTTTTTAGCACAAGAAGGGACAATCGGGTCCCAAAACTGAAGTCAATGGGGTTTGGTGAGGTATTGGGCATAATGGACCCAGTGGCATGATTATCCAATCCCCATAGGATTGCTTTGATGAGTAATGGGAATGGATTGTGATCGGGAGAACATCCTCCACTTAGTTGTTATGGTCATGGCCAAAACATGTTTGGTAATTACTTAAAAGCATATGATATGGGGTTAATTTGGGCTTTTTAATACGAGGGGCAATGATGGCCCAAAACTGAAGTCAATGGGGGTTTGGTGAGGTATTGGGCCTAATGGACCCTTTGGCATGATTGTTCAAACCCCATAGGATTGCTTTGATGAGTAATGAGAATGGATTGTAATTAGGAGAACATCCTCCACTTAGTATGTTTGGTCATGCGCAAAACATGTTTGGTAATTACCTAAAAGCATAAGATATGGGGTTAATTTGGGTTTTTTAGTACAAGAAGGGACAATGGGGGCCCAAAACTGAAGTCAATAGGGTTTGGTGAGGTATTGGGCCTAATGGACCCAGTGGCATGATTGTCTAATCCCCAAAGGATTACTTTGATGAGTAATGGGAATGAATTGTGATTGGGATAACATTCCCCAATTTGTAGGTTTGTTCATGGCTAAAACATGTTTGTTAATTACCTAAAAGCATATGATATGGGATTAATTTGGGCTTTTTAGTACAAGGAGGGACAATGGGGATCTAACACTGAAGTTAATAGGGTTTGTTGAGGTATTGGGCTTGATGGACACAGTGGCATGAATGTCCAATCACCATAGGATTGCTTTGATGAGGATTGGGAATGGATTGTGATTGGGGGAACATCCTCCACTAAGTATGTTTGGTCATGGCCAAAATATATTTGGTAATTACCTAAAAGCATATGATATGGGGTTAATTTGGGCTTTTTAGCACAAGGAGAGACAATGGGGGCCCAAAACTGAAGTCAATGAGGTTAGGTAAGGTATTGGGCCTAATGGACCCAGTGTCATTATTGTCCAATCCCCATAAGATTGTTTTGATGAGTAATGGGAATGAATGGTGATTGGGAGAACATCCTCCAATTAGTAGGTTTGGTCATGGCTAAAACATGTTTGGTATTACCTAAAAGCATATGATATGGGATTAATTTGGGATTTTTAGTATAAGGAGGGACAAAGGCGACCCAAAACTGAAGTTAATGGGGTTTGGTGAGGTATTGGGCCTAATGGACCCAGTGGCATGATTGTCCAATCCCCATAGGATTACTTTGATGAGTAATGGGAATGGATTGTGATTGGGGGAACATCCTCCACTTAGTATGTTTGGTCATGGCCAAAAAATGTTTGGTAATTACCGAAAAGCATATGATATGGGGTTAATTTGGGCTTTTTAGTACAAAGACAATGGGGGCCCAAAACTGAAGTCAATGGGGTTTTGTGAGGTATTGGGCCTAATGGACCCAGTGGCATGATTGTCCAATCCCCACAGGGTTGCTTTGATGAGTAATGAGAATGGATTGTGATTGGGAGAACATCCTCCACTTAGTAGGTCTGGTCATGGCCAAAACATGTTTGGTAATTACCTAAAAGCATAAGATATGGGGTTAATTTGGGCTTTTTAGTAAAAGAAGGGACAATAGGGGACCAAAACTGAAGTTAATGGGGTTTAGTGATGTATTGGGCCTAATGGACCTAGCGGCATGATTGTCTAATCCTCAAACGATTGCTTTAATGAGTAATGGGCTTGAATTGTGATTGGGATAGCTTCCTCCACTTAGTAGGTTTGGACATGGCTAAAACATGTTTGGTATTTACATAAAAGCATACGACATGGGAATAATTTGGGCCTTTTAGTACAAGAAGGGACAATAGGGGCCCAAAACTCAAGTCAATATGGTTTGTTGAGGTATTAGGTCTAATGGACCCAGTGGCATGATTGACCAATCCCCATAGGATTGCTTTGATGAGTAATGGGAATGGATTGTGATTGGGAGAACATCATCCACTTAGTAGGTTTTGTCATGGCCAAAACATGTTTGGTAATTACCGAAATCCCTATGATATGGGGTTAATTTGGGCTTTCTAGTACAAGGAGGGACAATGGGGGCCCAAAACTGAAGTCAATGGGGTTTGGTGAGGTATTGGCCTTAATGGACCTAGTGGAATGATTGTCTAATCCCCATAGGATTACTTTGATGAGTAATGGGAATGAATTGTGATTGGGAGAACATCTTCCACTTAGTTGGTTTGGTCATGGCTAAAACATGTTTGGTAATTACCTAAAAACATGTGATATGGGGTTAATTTTGGCTTTTTAGAACAAGAATGGACAATGGGGCCCAAAACTGAAGTCAATGGGGTTTGGTGAGGTATTGAGCCTAATGGACCCAGTGGCATGATTGTCCAATCCTCATAGGATTGCTATGATGAGTAATGGAAATGGATTGTGATTGGGAGAACATCCTCCAGTTAGTAGGTTTGGTCACGACTAAAACATGCTTGGTAATTACCTAAAAACATGTGATATAGGGTTAATTTGGGCTTTTTAGTACAAGGACGGACAATGGGACCCAAAACTGAAGTCAATGGGGTTTTGTGAGGTATTGGGCGTAATAGACCCAGTGGCATGATTGTCCAATCCCCATAGGATTGCTTTGATGAGTAATGGGAATGGATTTCGATTGGGAGAACATCCTCCACTTAGTAGGTTTGGTCATGGCCAAAACATGTTTGATAATTACCTAAAAGCATATAGTATGGGGTTAATTTGGGCTTTTTAGTACAAGAAGGGACAATCGGGTCCCAAAAATGAAGTTAATGGGGTTTTGTGAGGTATTGGGCCTAATGGACCCAGTGGCATGATTATCCAATCCCCATAGGATTGCTTTGATGAGTAATGGGAATGGATTGTGATCGGGAGAACATCCTCCACTTAGTAGTTATGGTCATGGCCAAAACATGTTTGGTAATTACTTAAAAGCATATGATATGGGGTTAATTTGGGCTTTTTATTACGAGGGGCAATGATGGCCCAAAACTGAAGTCAATGGGGGTTTGGTGAGGTATTGGGCCTAATGGACCCTGTGGCATGATTGTTCAATCCCCATAGGATTGCTTTGATGAGTAATGAGAATGGATTGTAATTAGGAGAACATCCTCCACTTAGTATGTTTGGTCATGCGCAAAACATGTTTGCTAATTACCTAAAAGCATATGATATGGGGTAAATTTGGGCTTTTTAGTACAAGAAGGGACAATGGGGGCCCAAAACTGATGTCAATAGGGTTTGGTGAGGTATTGGGCCTAATGGACCCAGTGGCATGATTGTCTAATCCCCAAAGGATTGCTTTGATGAGTAATGGGAATGAATTGTGATTAGGATAACATTCCCCAATTTGTATGTTTGTTCATGGCTAAAACATGTTTGGTAATTACCTAAAAGCATATGATATGGGATTAATTTGGGCTTTTTAGTACAAGGAGGGACAATGGGGACCTAACACTGAAGTTAATGGGGTTTGTTGAGGTATTGGGCTTGATGGACACAGTGGCATGAATGTCCAATCACCATAGGATTGCTTTGATGAGTATTGGGAATGGATTGTGATTGGGGGAACATCCTCCACTAAGTATGTTTGGTCATGGCCAAAATATATTTGGTAATTACATAAAAGCATATGATATGGGGTTAATTTGGGCTTTTTAGCACAAGGAGAGACAATGGGGGCCCAAAACTAAAGTCAATGAGGTTTGCTAAGGTATTGGGCCTAATGGACCCAGTGTCATGATTGTCCAATCCCCATAAGATTGTTTTGATGAGTAATGGGAATGAATGGTGATTGTGAGAACATCCTCCAATTAGTAGGTTTGGCCATGGCTAAAACATGTTTGGTATTACCTAAAAGCATATGATATGGGATTAATTTGGGATTTTTAGTATAAGGAGGGACAATGGCGACCCAAAACTGAAGTCAATGGGGTTTGGTGAGGTATTGGGCATAATGGACCCAGTGGCATGATTGTCCAATCCCCATAGGATTACTTTGATGAGTAATGGGAATGGATTGTGATTGGGGGAACATCCTCCACTTAGTATGTTTGGTCATGGCCAAAAAATGTTTGGTAATTACCGAAAAGCATATGATATGGGGTTAATTTGGGCTTTTTAGTACAAAGACAATGGGGGCCCAAAACTGAAGTCAATGGGGTTTTGTGAGGTATTGGGCCTAATGGACCTAGTGGCATGATTGTCCAATCCCCACAGGGTTGCTTTGATGAGTAATGGGAATGGATTGTGATTGGGAGAACATCCTACACTTAGTAGGTTTGGTCATGGCCAAAACATGTTTGGTAATTACCTAAAAGCATATGATATGGGTTTAATTTGGGCTTTTTAGTAAAAGAAGGGACAATAGGGGACCCAAACTGAAGTTAATGGGGTTTAGTGATGTATTGGGCCTAATGGACCTAGCGGCATGATTGTCTAATCCTCAAACGATTGCTTTCATGAGTAATGGGCTTGAATTGTGATTGGGATAGCTTCCTCCACTTTGTAGGTTTGGACATGGCTAAAACATGTTTGGTATTTACATAAAAGCATACGATATGGGATTAATTTGGGCCTTTTAGTACAAGGAGGGACAATAGGGGCCCAAAACTCAAGTCAATATGGTTTGTTGAGGTATTAGGTCTAATGGACCCAGTGGCATGATTGACCAATCCCCATAGGATTGCTTTGATGAGTAATGGGAATGGATTGTGATTGGGAGAACATCATCCACTTAGTAGGTTTTGTCATGGCCAAAACATGTTTGGTAATTACCGAAATCCATATGATATGGGGTTAATTTGGGCTTTCTAGTACAAGGAGGGACAATGGGGGCCCAAAACTGAAGTCAATGGGGTTTGGTGAGGTATTGGCCTTAATGGACCTAGTGGAATGATTGTCTAATCCCCATAGGATTACTTTGATGAGTAATGGGAATGAATTGTGATTGGGAGAACATCTTCCACTTAGTTGGTTTGGTCATGGCTAAAACGTGTTTGGTAATTACCTAAAAACATGTGATAAGGGGTTAATTTTGGCTTTTTAGTACAAGAATGGACTATGGGGCCCAAAACTGAAGTCAATGGGGTTTGGTGAGGTATTGAGCCTAATGGACCTAGTGGCATTATTGTCCAATACCCATAGGATTGCTTTGAAGAGTAATGGGAATGGATTGTGATCGGGAGAACATCCTCCACTTAGTAGGTTTGGTCATGGCCAAAACATATTTGGTAATTACCTAAAAGTATATGATATGGGGTCAACTTGGGGTTTTTTGTACAAGGATGGACAATGGAGGCCCAAAACTAAAGTTAATGGGGTTTGGTGAGGTATTGGGCCTAATCGACCCAGTGACATGATTGTCCAATCCCCATAGGATTGCCTTGATCAGGAATGGGAATGGATTGCGATTAGGAGAACATCCTCCACTTAATATGTTTGGTGATAGCCAAAACATGTTTGGTAATTACCTAAAAGCATCTGATATGGGATTAATTTTGGCTTTTTAGTACAAGGAGGGACAATTGGGGCCGAAATATGAAGTCAATAGGGTTTGGTGCGGTATTAGGCCTAATGGACCCAGTGGCACGATTGTCCAATCCCCATAGGATTGCTTTGATGAGTAAGGGGAATGGATTGTGATTGGGAGAATATCCTTCACTTAGTATGTTTGGTCATGGCAAAAACATGTTTGGTAGTTACATAAAAGCACATGATATGGAGTTAATTTGGGCTTTTTACTACAAGGAGAGACAACGGGGGCCCAAAACTGAAGTCAATGAGGTTTGGTGAGGTATTGGGCCTAATGGACCCAGTGGCATGATTGTCCAATCCCCACAGGATTGCTTTGATGAGTAATGGGAATGGATTGTGATTGGGACAACATCCTCCACTTAGTTGCTTTGGTCATGGCTAAAACATGTTTGGTAATTACTTAAAAGCATATTATATGGGATTAGTTTGGGCTTTTTAGTACAAGGAGGGACAATGGAGACCCAAAACTGAAGTTAATGGGGTTTGGTGAGGTATTGGGCCTAATGGACCCAGTGGCATGATTGTCTAATCGATATAGGATTGCTTTGATGAGTAATGGGAATGGATTGTGATTGGAAGAACATCCTCCACTTAGTAGGGTTGCTCATGGCCAAAACATGTTAAGTAATTATTAAAAGCATATGATATGGGGTTAATTTGGGCTCTTTAATACAAGGAGGGACAATGGGCCACCAAAACTGAAGGCAACGGGGTTTGGTGAGGTATTGGGCCTAATTGACCCAGTGACATGATAGTCCAATCCCCATAGGATTGCTTTGATGAGGAATGGGAATGGATTGCGATTAGGTGAACATCCTCCACTTAATATGTTTGGTCATAGCCAAAACATATTTGCTAATTACCTAAAAGCATATGATATGGGGTTAATTTTGGATTTTTAGTACAAGGAGGGACAATTGGGGACCAAATATGATGTCAATGGGTTTTGTGAGGTATTAGGCCTAATGGGCCCAGTGGCATGATTGTCCAATCCCCATAGGATTGCTTTGATGAGTAAGGGAATGGATTGTGATTGGGAGAACATCCTCCACTTAGTATGTTTGGTCATGGCGAAAACATGTTTGGTACTTACATAAAAGCATATGATATGGGGTTAATTTGGGCTTTCTAGTACAAGGAGGGGCAATTATGGCCCAAAACTGAAGTCAATGGGGTTTGGTGAGGTATAGGGTCTAATGGACCCAGTGGCATGATTATCCAATCCCCATAGGATTGCTTTGATGAGTAACGGGAATGAATTCTGATTGGGAGAACATCCTCCTCTTTGTAGGTTTGGTCATGGGCAAAACATGTTTGTTAATTACCTAAATGCATATGTTATGGGGTTAATTTGGCCTTTTTAGTACAAGGAAGGTCAATGGGGGCCTAAAATTAAAGTCAATGGGGTTTGGTGAGGTATTGGGCCTAATGGAGCCAGTGGCATGATTATCCAATCCCCATAGGATTGCTTTGATGAGTAATGGGAATGAATTTTGATTGGGAGAACATCCTCCATTTAGTAGGTTTAGTCATGGCTAAAACATGTTTGATAATTACCCAAAAGCATATGGTATGGGGTTAATTTGGGCTTTTTAGTAAAAGGAGGGACAATGGGGGCCCAAAACTGAAGTCAATGGTGTTTGGTGAGGTATTGGGCCTAATGGACCTAGTGGCATCATTGTCCGATCCCCGTAGGATTACTTTTATGAGTAATGGGAATGGATTGCGATTGGGAGAACATCCTCAACTTCGTATGTTTGGTCATAGCTAAAACATGTTTTGTAATTACCTAAAAGCATATGATATGGGGTTAGTTTGGGTTTTTTACTATGATGAGGGACAATGACAACCCAAAACTGATGTCAATGGGGTTTGGTGAGGTATTGGGCCTAATGGACCTAGTGGCATACTTATCCAATCCCTCATTGGATTGCTTTGATGTGTAATGGGAACGGATTATGATTGAGAGAACATACTCCACTTAGTAGGTTCGGTCATGGCTAAAACATGTTTGCTAATTATCTAAAAGCATATGATATGGGGTTGATTTGGGCTTTTTAGTACAAGGAAAGACAATGGGGGCCCAAAACTGAAGTCATTGGGGTTTGGTGAGGTATTGTGCCTAATAGAACTCAGTGGCATGATTGCGTAATCGCCATAGGATTGCTTTGATGAGTAATGGGAATGGATTTCGATTGGGAGAAGATCCTCCACTTAGTATGTTTGGTCATACCTAAAACAAGTTTGGTAATTACCTAAAAGCATTGGGCTTTTTAGTACAAGGAGGGACAATGGGGCCCAAAACTGAAGTCAATGGGGTCTGGTGAGGTATTGGGCCTAATGGACCCAGTGGCATGACTGTCCAATCCCCATAGGATTGCTTTGATGAGTAATGGGAATGAAATGTGATTGGGTGAACATCCTCCAATTAGTAGGTTTGGTCATAGCTAAAACATGTTTGATAATAACCTAAAATCATATGATATGGGGTTAATTTGGGATTTTTAGTTCAAGGAGGGACAATGGGGGCCCAAAACTTAAGTCAATGGGGTTTGGTGAGGTATTGGGCCTAATGGACCAGTGGCATGATTGTCCAATCCCCATAGGATTGCTTTGATGAATAATGGGAATGGATTGCGATTGGGAGAACACCGTCCACTTAGTATGTTTGGTCATAGCCAAAACATGTTTGTTAATTACCTAAAAGTATATGATATGGGGTTAGTGTGGGCTTTTTAGTACAACGAGGGACAATGACGGCCCAAAAACTGAAGTCAATGGGGTTTGGTGAGGTATTGGGCCTAACAGAACCAGTGGCATGATTGTCCAATCCCCATCGGATTGCTTTGATGAATTGTGGGAATGGATTGCGATTGGGAAAACATCGTCCACTTAGTATGTTTGGTCATAGCCAAAACATGTTTGGTAATTTCCTAAAATCTTATGATATGGGGTTGATTTTGGCTTTTTAGTACAAGGAGGGACAATGATAGCCCAAAACTGAAGTCAATGGGGTTTGGTGAGGTATTGGGCCTAATAGAACTAGTGGCATGATTGTCTAATCCCCATAGAATTGCTTTGATGAACAATGGAATGGATTGCGATTGGGAGAACATCGTCCACTTAGTATGTAAGGTCATAGCCAAAACATGTTTGGTAATTACCTTAGAGTATAGGATATGGGGTTAGTTTGGGCTTTTTAGTACAAGGAGGGACAATGACGACCCAAAACTGAAGTCAATGGGGTTTGGTGAGGTAGTTTGATTATGCCACAATAGATAAGAAGCTTATACAATGGAATGTCACAGTCGAGGAAGTTTATAGGAGGATTCAAGAAGTGGATCGTAAAGGAAGAAATAACATATGAAGAGTATAAAACTAGGAAAATCAAGGAATTAGAAGCTCAAATGGTTTGGGAAAATGCTTATGTGGATGGTGGTAAAAAGAACAAGGAAGTGCCTCCCAAAAAGAGGAGGGTTGAGGATGAACCAGCTTCCAGCAGGATAGCCAAAAGTAGGATTGAAGAAGTTAATCAGTCTGAGAAAGGTAATAAGGAAATTGAGTATATCAATATTAGTTCTGATAGTGAAGAGATTGAGGAGGAGGATCCCGAGATGGAAATAGAAGAGGCCGAGATAGGAAATGAGGGAATCGAAGATCAGGATACAGAAGGAGATGAAGATATCAAGAATGCAAGTAGTATCTCTTATGAAAGTAGCCCAAGTTATGATTCAAATTACAAGCCAGAAAAGACAGGGTCGGGGAGTAGTAGTGATAGTGGTTATGTTCGAGATCCCTTTCAATTAGATTAGAGCATTGGAGAGAACTTGAAGTGAAGATGATTTTTTTGGGGTAACATTATGGTTGGTATAGTATGGGGTGACATCTTTTTAGGTATATGATGTTAGGATGTATATAGGTGTACTAACTTTTGGGCCTATGAGCCGTGTATATATGTTAGAATATAGTAGTATTAACTAATGTAAATGGTATATATATATATTAGTAACTAGTAGTATTGATTACTCGGATATGGTTGTATAAGCTGAAACTATATGCTTTTATATAAGAGCAAATTTTGGTGTGCATATGTGTTGTTCTTTACTTTACTTTTATGTTATGTATTTAATGTATTAAGTAGGAAGGTAATAGTATTTCATTCTCTTTAATTAGGATGGTAGGAACTAGAGGTCGTGCTTCATCATCAGGATCTGGTGACTCAATTCACCAAATGGAGGCTAGAATTAACCAGTTAGAAAATATGAATACCCGACTGTTGAACCTTTTGGAGAACAATCATACAAATAGGGATGCAGACGATGAAGGGAAGTTTTACAAAAGGTTAGCATCACACAATCCTAGGACTTATGATGGGGAACCCGATCCGGTGAAATTCGAGGACTGGATTGCTTACATGGAGAAACTTTTGGATGTGGTGAATTGTCCGGCAAACATACGAGTGAAGTTAGCATCATTCTACTTAGATGGACTAGCAGATATGTGGTGGAAGACTGTGAAAACTATTGCCCAACAACCTGACTTTACTTGGGATAAGTTCCTCGAGAAATTACGTGAGAGGTTTTATCCACCCGCACTTCAGACTAAGAAGGAGTGTGAATTCCTAAACTTACGTCAGGGTAAGATGTCGATAGTGGAATACACAACAAAGTTTATAGAGTTATCCCGATTTGCACCTGATTTGGTGAAGTCTGAAAAGTTTAGGGTAACACGATTTTTCGAAGGACTGAATTTTACTTATCAGAGGAGGGTGGGACACTGTATCAATTTCCAAGAATTATATGATAGAGCATTGGAACAAGAAAGAATTAGTGAGAAAGAAAGAGAGGTCAGTAAAAGGAGTAATGTCGGGAATGATGAAGAGGAGAAAAATAAAAAGCCTCGATTTGCTCAGCCAGTTGCACGTGCACCAAACTTTCAGCAACGTACTCAACCTAAAGATCAAAGATGTTATCAATGCGGGAAGGAACATTTGGGAAAGACTTGTGATGGAAGGAATATATGTTATGAATGTAAGAAACCTGAACATTTTGCTAGGGATTGTCCAGAGTTGACTAGGAAGAATGTAAAAACGTTCAGAGATGTAAAACAACAGGCTGGACCTAGCAAATTTGAAGAAGAGGGAGTTTGGTCATAGCCAAAACATGTTTGGTAATTACCTAAAAGCATATGATATGGGGTTAGTTAGGGATTTTTGGTACAACGAGGGACAATGACGGCCCAAAACTGAAGTCAATGGGGTTTGGTGAGGTATTGGGCCTAATGGACCGAGTGGCATGATTATCCAATCCCCATAGGATTGCTTTGATGACTAATGGGAATGGATTGTGATTGAGAGAACATCCTCCACTTAGTAGCTTTGGTCATGGCTAAAACATGTTTTCTAATTACCTAAAAACATATGATATGGGGTTGATTTAGGCTTTTTAGTACAAGGAGGGACAATGGGGGCCCAAAACTGAAGACAATGGGGTTGGGTGAGGTATTGGGCCTAATGGACCTAGTGGAATGATTGTCTAATCCCCATAGGACTGCTTTGATGAGTAATGGGAATGAATTGTGATAAAGGTGAACATCCTCTATTTAGTAGGTTTGATCATAACAAAAATATGTTTGGTAATAACCTAAAAGCATATGAGATGGGGTTAATTTTTGCTTTTTAGTACAAGGAGGGACAATGGGGGCCCAAAACTGAAGTCAAGGTGGTTTGGTGAGGTATTGGGCCAAGTGGACCCAGTGGCATGATTGTCCAGTCCCCATAGGATTGCTTTGATGAAAAATGGGAATGGATTGCAATTGGGAGAACATCGTCCACTTAGTATGTTTAGTCATAGCCAAAACATGTTTGGTAATTACCTAAAATTATATGATATGCAGTTAGTTTGGGCTTTTTAGTACAAGGAGGGATAATGACGGCCCAAAATTGAAGTCAATAGGGTTTGGTGAGGTATTTGGCCTAATTGACCCAGTGGCATGATTATCCAATCCCCATAGGATTGCTTTGATGACTAATAGGAATGGATTGTGATTGAGTGAACATCATCCACTTAGTAAGTTTGGTCATGGCTAAAACATGTTTTCTAATTTCCTAAAAGCATACGATATGGGGTTGATTTGGGCTTTTTAATACAAGGAGATACAATGGGGGCCCAAAACTGAAGTCAATGGGGTTTGGTGAGGTATTAAGCCTAATGGAACCAGTGGCATGATTGTCCAATCCCCAAAGGATTACTTTGATGAGTAATGGAAATGGATTGTGATTGGGAGAACATCTTCCACTTAGTAAGTTTGGTCATCGCTAAAACATGTTTCGTAATTACCTAAAAGCATAGGATATGGGGTTAATTTGGGCTTTTTAGTACAAGGAGGGACAATGGGGGCCCAAAACTGAAGTCAATGGGGTTTGGTGAGGTATTGGGCCTAAAAGACCTAGAGGCATGATTGTTTGATCCCCATAGGATTGCTTTGATGAGTAATGGAAATGAATTGTGATTGGGAGAACTTCCTCCACTTCGTATGTTTGGTCATAGCCAAAACATGTTTGGTAATTACCGAAAATTATATGATATGGGGTTAGTTTGGGCTTTTTAGTACAAGGAGGGTCAATGACGGCCCAAAACTGAAGTCAATGGGGTTTGGTGAGGTATTGGGCCTAATGGACCCAGTGGCATGATTATCCAATCCCCATAGAATTGCTTTGATGACTAATAGGAATGGATTGTGATTGAGAGAACATCATCCACTTAGTAGGTTTGGTCATGGCTAAAACATGTTTTCTAATTACCTAAAAGCATACAATATGGGGTTGATTTGGGCTTTTTAGTACAAGGAGAGACAATGGAGGCCTAAAACTGAAGCCAATGGGGTTTGTTGAGGTATTGGGCCTAATGGACCCAGTGGCATGATTATCCAATCCCCATAGGATTACTTTGATGACTTATAGGAATGGATTGTGATTGGGAGAACATCATCCACTTAATAGGTTTGGTCATGGCTAAAAACATGTTTTCTAATTACCTAAAAGCATACAATATGGGGTCGATTTGGGCTTTTTAGTACAAGGGAGACGATGCGGGCCCAAAACTGAAGCCAATGGGGTTTGGTGAGGTATTGGGCCTAATGGACCCAAGTGGCATGATTATCCAATCCCCATTGGATTGCTTTGATGACTAATAGGAATGGATTGTGATTGAAAGAACATCATCCACTTAGTAGGTTTGGTCATGGCTAAAACATGTTTTCTAATTACCTAAAAGCATACGATATGGGATTTTTTTGGGCTTTTTAGTACAAGGAGAGACAATGGGGGGTCCCAAAACTGAAGTCAATGGGGTTTGGTGAGTTATTGGGCCTAATAGAACCAGTGGCATGATTGTCCAATCCCATAGGATTGCTTTGATGAGTAATGGGAATGGATTGTGATTGGGACAACATCCTCCACTTAGTAGGTTTGGTCATGGCCAAAACATGTTTGGTAGTTACCTAAAAACATATGATATGGGGTTAATTTGGGCTTTTTAGTACAAGGAGGGACAATGATGTCCCAAAACTGAAGTCAATGGGGTTTGGTGAGGTATTGGGCCTAATGGACCGAGTGGCATGATTATCCAATCCCCATAGGATTGCTTTGATGACTAATGGGAATGGATTGTGATTGAGAGAACATCCTCCACTTAGTAGCTTTGGTCATGGCTAAAACATGTTTTCTAATTACCTAAAAACATATGATATGGGGTTGATTTAGGCTTTTTAGTACAAGAAGGGACAATGGGGGCCCAAAACTGAAGACAATGGGGTTGGGTGAGGTATTGGGCCTAATGGACCTAGTGGAATGATTGTCTAATCCCCATAGGACTACTTTGATGAGTAATGGGAATGAATTGTGATAAAGGTGAACATCCTCTATTTAGTAGGTTTGATCATAACAAAAATATGTTTGGTAATAACCTAAAAGCATATGAGATGGGGTTAATTTTTGCTTTTTAGTACAAGGAGAGACAATGGGGGCCCAAAACTGAAGTCAAGGTGGTTTGGTGAGGTATTGGGCCAAGTGGACCCAGTGGCATGATTGTCCAATCCCCATAAGATTGCTTTAATGAATAATGGGAATGGATTGCGATTGGGAGAACAACGTCCACTTAGTATGTTTAGTCATAGCCAAAACATGTTTGGTAATTACCTAAAATTATATGATATGCAGTTAGTTTGGGCTTTTTAGTACAAGGAGGGATAATGACGGCCCAAAATTGAAGTCAATAGGGTTTGGTGAGGTATTGGGCCTAATTGACCTAGTGGCATGATTATCCAATCCCCATAGGATTGCTTTGATGACTAATAGGAATGGATTGTGATTGAGTGAACATCATCCACTTAGTAGGTTTGGTCATGGCTAAAACATGTTTTCTAATTTCCTAAAAGCATACGATATGGGGTTGATTTGGGCTTTTTAATACAAGGAGATACAATGGGGGCCCAAAACTGAAGTCAATGGGGTTTGGTGAGGTATTAAGCCTAATGGAACCAGTGGCATGATTGTCCAATCCCCAAAGGATTACTTTGATGAGTAATGGAAATGGATTGTGATTGGGAGAACATCTTCCACTTAGTAAGTTTGGTCATCGCTAAAACATGTTTCGTAATTACCTAAAAGCATAGGATATGGGGTTAATTTGGGCTTTTTAGTACAAGGAGGGACAATGGGGGCCCAAAACTGAAGTCAATGGGGTTTGGTGAGGTATTGGGCCTAAAAGACCTAGAGGCATGATTGTTTGATCCCCATAGGATTGCTTTGATGAGTAATGGAAATGAATTGTGATTGGGAGAACTTCCTCCACTTCGTATGTTTGGTCATAGCCAAAACATGTTTGGTAATTACCGAAAATTATATGATATGGGGTTAGTTTGGGCTTTTTAGTACAAGGAGGGTCAATGACGGCCCAAAACTGAAGTCAATGGGGTTTGGTGAGGTATTGGGCCTAATGGACCCAGTGGCATGATTATCCAATCCCCATAGAATTGCTTTGATGACTAATAGGAATGGATTGTGATTGAGAGAACATCATCCACTTAGTAGGTTTGGTCATGGCTAAAACATGTTTTCTAATTACCTAAAAGCATACAATATGGGGTTGATTTGGGCTTTTTAGTACAAGGAGAGACAATGGAGGCCTAAAACTGAAGCCAATGGGGTTTGTTGAGGTATTGGGCCTAATGGACCCAGTGGCATGATTATCCAATCCCCATAGGATTACTTTGATGACTTATAGGAATGGATTGTGATTGGGAGAACATCATCCACTTAATAGGTTTGGTCATGGCTAAAAACATGTTTTCTAATTACCTAAAAGCATACAATATGGGGTCGATTTGGGCTTTTTAGTACAAGGGGAGACGATGCGGGCCCAAAACTGAAGCCAATGGGGTTTGGTGAGGTATTGGGCCTAATGGACCCAGTGGCATGATTATCCAATCCCCATTGGATTGCTTTGATGACTAATAGGAATGGATTGTGATTGAAAGAACATCATCCACTTAGTAGGTTTGGTCATGGCTAAAACATGTTTTCTAATTACCTAAAAGCATATGATATGGGATTTTTTGGGCTTTTTAGTACAAGGAGAGACAATGGGGGGTCCCAAAACTGAAGTCAATGGGGTTTGGTGAGTTATTGGGCCTAATAGAACCAGTGGCATGATTGTCCAATCCCATAGGATTGCTTTGATGAGTAATGGGAATGGATTGTGATTGGGACAACATCCTCCACTTAGTAGGTTTGGTCATGGCCAAAACATGTTTGGTAGTTACCTAAAAACATATGATATGGGGTTAATTTGGGCTTTTTAGTACAAGGAGGGACAATGATGTCCCAAAACTGAAGTCAATGGGGTTTGGTGAGGTATTGGGCCTAATGGACCGAGTGGCATGATTATCCAATCCCCATAGGATTGCTTTGATGACTAATGGGAATGGATTGTGATTGAGAGAACATCCTCCACTTAGTAGCTTTGGTCATGGCTAAAACATGTTTTCTAATTACCTAAAAACATATGATATGGGGTTGATTTAGGCTTTTTAGTACAAGAAGGGACAATGGGGGCCCAAAACTGAAGACAATGGGGTTGGGTGAGGTATTGGGCCTAATGGACCTAGTGGAATGATTGTCTAATCCCCACAGGACTACTTTGATGAGTAATGGGAATGAATTGTGATAAAGGTGAACATCCTCTATTTAGTAGGTTTGATCATAACAAAAATATGTTTGGTAATAACCTAAAAGCATATGAGATGGGGTTAATTTTTGCTTTTTAGTACAAGGAGAGACAATGGGGGCCCAAAACTGAAGTCAAGGTGGTTTGGTGAGGTATTGGGCCAAGTGGACCCAGTGGCATGATTGTCCAATCCCCATAAGATTGCTTTAATGAATAATGGGAATGGATTGCGATTGGGAGAACAACGTCCACTTAGTATGTTTAGTCATAGCCAAAACATGTTTGGTAATTACCTAAAATTATATGATATGCAGTTAGTTTGGGCTTTTTAGTACAAGGAGGGATAATGACGGCCCAAAATTGAAGTCAATAG
This sequence comes from Beta lomatogona, assembly GCA_947646795.1. NCBI lineage: Eukaryota > Viridiplantae > Streptophyta > Magnoliopsida > Caryophyllales > Amaranthaceae > Beta > Beta lomatogona. The sequence goes on from CANSNZ010001092.1 coordinate 223,894, forward strand.
GGTTTGGTGAGGTATTGGGCCTAATTGACCTAGTGGCATGATTATCCAATCCCCATAGGATTGCTTTGATGACTAATAGGAATGGATTGTGATTGAGTGAACATCATCCACTTAGTAGGTTTGGTCATGGCTAAAACATGTTTTCTAATTTCCTAAAAGCATACGATATGGGGTTGATTTGGGCTTTTTAATACAAGGAGATACAATGGGGGCCCAAAACTGAAGTCAATGGGGTTTGGTGAGGTATTGGGCCTAATAGAACCAGTGGCATGATTGTCTAATCCGCATAGGATTACTTTGATGAGTAATGGGAATGGATTTCGATTGGGACAACACCCTCCACTTAGTATGTTTGGTCATAACCAAAACATGTTTGCTAATTACCTAAAATCATATGATATTTGGTTAATTTGGGCTTTTTAGTTCAAGGAGGGACAATGGGGGCCCAAAACTGAAGTCATTAGGGTTTGGTGAAGGATCAGGCCTAATGGACCTAGTGGCATGATTGTCCAATCCCCAAAGGATTGCTTTGATAAGTAATGGGAATGGATTGTGATTGGGAGAACATCTTCCACTTAGTAGGTTTGGTCATGGCTCAAACATGTTTGCTAATTACCTAAAAGCATATGATATGGGGTTGATTTGGGATTTTTAGTACAAGGAGAGGCAATGGGGGCCCAAAATTGAAATCAATGGGGTTTGGTGAGGTATTGGGCCTAAGAGAACCAGTGGCATGATTGTCTAATCCCCATTGGATTGCTTAAATGAGTAAGCGGAATGGATTTCGATTGGGAGAACACCCTCCACTTAGTATGTTTGGTCATAGCCAAAACATATTTGGTAATTAACCAAAAGCATATGATATGGGGTTAATTTAAGCTTTTTAGTACAAGGAGGGACAATGGGGGCTCAAAGCTGAAGTCAATATGGTTTGGTGAAGTATTTGGCCTAATGGACCTAGTGGCATGATTGTCCAATCCCATAAGATTGCTTTGATGAGTAATGGGAATGGATTGTGATTGGGAGAACATCCTCCACTTAGTAGGTTTGGTTATGGCCATAACATGTTTGGTAATTATCTAAAAGCATATGATATGGAGTTAATTTGGAATTCTTAGTACAAGGAGGGACAATTGGGGTCCAAAGCTGAAGTCAATGGGGTTTGGTGAGGTATTAAGCCTAATGGAACCAGTGGCATGATTGTCCAATCCCCAAAGGATTACTTTGATGAGTAATGGAAATGGATTGTGATTGGGAGAACATCTTCCACTTAGTAAGTTTGGTCATCGCTAAAACATGTTTCGTAATTACCTAAAAGCATAGGATATGGGGTTAATTTGGGCTTTTTTGTACAAGGAGGGACAATGGGGGCCCAAAACTGAAGTCAATGGGGTTTGGTGAGGTATTGGGCCTAAAAGACCTAGAGGCATGATTGTCTGATCCCCATAGGATTGCTTTGATGAGTAATGGGAATGGATTGTGATTGAGAGAACATCCTCCACTTAGTAGCTTTGGTCATGGCTAAAACATGTTTTCTAATTACCTAAAAACATATGATATGGGGTTGATTTAGGCTTTTTAGTACAAGAAGGGACAATGGGGGCCCAAAACTGAAGACAATGGGGTTGGGTGAGGTATTGGGCCTAATGGACCTAGTGGAATGATTGTCTAATCCCCATAGGACTACTTTGATGAGTAATGGGAATGAATTGTGATAAAGGTGAACATCCTCTATTTAGTAGGTTTGATCATAACAAAAATATGTTTGGTAATAACCTAAAAGCATATGAGATGGGGTTAATTTTTGCTTTTTAGTACAAGGAGAGACAATGGGGGCCCAAAACTGAAGTCAAGGTGGTTTGGTGAGGTATTGGGCCTAATGGACCCAGTGGCATGATTATCCAATCCCCATAAAATTGCTTTGATGACTAATAGGAATGGATTGTGATTGAGAGAACATCATCCACTTAGTAGGTTTGGTCATGGCTAAAACATGTTTTCTAATTACCTAAAAGCATACAATGTGGGGTTGATTTGGGCTTTTTAGTACATGGAGAGACAATGGGGGCCCAAAACTGAAGCCAATGGGGTTTGTTGAGGTATTGGGCCTAATGGACCCAGTGGCATGATTATCCAATCCCCATAAGATTACTTTGATGACTTATAGGAATGGATTGTGATTGGGAGAACATCATCCACTTAATAGGTTTGGTCATGGCTAAAAACATGTTTTCTAATTACCTAAAAGCATACAATATGGGGTCGATTTGGGCTTTTCAGTGCAAGGAGAGACAATGCGGGCCCAAAACTGAAGCCAATGGGGTTTGGTGAGGTATTGGGCCTAATGGACCCAGTGGCATGATTATCCAATCCCCATTGGATTGCTTTGATGACTAATAGGAATGGATTGTGATTGAAAGAACATCATCCACTTAGTAGGTTTGGTCATGGCTAAAACATGTTTTCTAATTACCTAAAAGCATACGATATGGGGTTTTTTTGGGCTTTTTAGTACAAGGGGAGACAATGGGGGGTCCCAAAACTGAAGTCAATGGGGTTTGGTGAGTTATTGGGCCTAATCGAACCAGTGGCATGATTGTCCAATCCCATAGGATTGCTTTGATGAGTAATGGGAATGGATTGTGATTGGGACAACATCCTCCACTTAGTAGGTTTGGTCATGGCCAAAACATGTTTGGTAGTTACCTAAAAACATATGATATGGGGTTAATTTGGGCTTTTTAGTACAAGGAGGGACGATGATGTCCCAAAACTGAAGTCAATGGGGTTTCGTGAGGTATTGGGCCTAATGAACCCAGTGGCATGATTGTCCAATCCCCATAGGATTGCTTAGATGAGTAATGGGAATGAATTGTGATTGGGGGAACATCCTCCATTTAGTAGGTTTGGTCATGGCTAAAACATGTTTGGTAATTTCCTAAAGGCATATGATATGGTGTTCATTTGGGCTTTTTAGTACAAGGAGGGACAATGATGTCCCAAAACTGAAGTTAATGGGGTTTGGTGAGGTATTGGGCCTAATGGACCCAGTGGTAAGATTATCCAATCCCCATAGGATTGCTTTGATGAGTAATGAGAACGGATTGTGATTGGGAGAACATCCTCCACTTAGTAGGTTTGTTCATGGCCAAAATATGTTTGGTAATTACCTAAAAGCATATGATATGGGGTTAATTTGGGCTTTTGAGCACAAAGAGGGACAATAGGGTTCCAAAACTGAAGTTAATGGGATTTGGTGAGGTATTGGGCCAAATGGACCCAGTGGCATGATTGTCCGATCCCCATAGGATTGCTTTGATGAGTAATGGGAATGGATTGCGATTGGCAGAACATCCTCCACTTCGTATGTTTGGTCATAGCCAAAACATGTTTGGTAATTACCTAAAAGCATATGATATGGGGTTAGTTAGGGATTTTTGGTACAACAAGGGACAATGACTGCCCAAAACTGAAGTCAATGGGGTTTGGTGAGGTATTGGGCCTAATGTACCCTGTGGCATGATTGTCCGATCCCCATTGGAATGATTTGATGAGTAATGGGAATGGATTACGATTGGGAGAACATCCTCCATTTCGTATGTTTGGTCATAGTCAAAACATGTTTGGTAATTACCTAAAAGCATATGATATGGGTTAGTTTGGGCTTTTTAGTACAAGGAAGGATAATGACGGCCCAAACCTGAAGTCAATGGGAGTTTGGTGAGGTATTGGGCCTAATGGACCCAGTGTCATGATTATCCAATCCCCATAGGATTGCTTTGATGAGTAATGGGAATGGATTGTGATGGAGAGAACATCCTCCAGTTTGTAGGTTTGGTCATTGCTAAAACATGTTTGGTAGTTACATTACTACATAATTGACTTTAAGTAACACAATTTAGTAACACTTTTTGAAGTCCAATTTTCTTGTCTATACATGTAACACTTTAGTAACACTTAATTTTTTTGTAACACCTATTGTAACACTTCAATAAAATGTAACACTTTTAAGTAACACTATATATATGGTAACATCTCTAAGTAACACTAATACAATAGGTAACACTAATATATTTGGAATAGGTAACACTAATAAAATAGGTAACACTAATATATGTTAAATAGGTAACACATTAGAATTTTTTTTTTCAAATAAAGATGTTTTAATGAGAGACAAGTAGTAATTGGAGTAGATATAAGCGTATTGTGCTAATTCCCAAAATTAATTAGAATAGGCGCTACTTTTTGCCGCCATTGAAGAATACCACACACTAATCCCTAAACACCAAAAATTCCAAATCACAAGATACTAGTCGGTTTTCTGGAATTCCCAAAATATTCCTCGTACGGCGCAGAACAACCAACAACTTCACAATTGACAGATTCATCCGCAACGTCAAAGAGGTAATTTTCCAGTCGTCGATCTCTTTTTTCATCCGATTTTGATCTTCATCTGTATTTTATTGTTTGAATTTTAGAGCAGCGATTCATGTTATATTGGCATCTTTGTTCCTTGAATTCACTCTTCTTATAATATAGTAAGAAATTTCAATTTTCATCATTAGTGAGCTTGAAATCCCTAATTTAGTTTTACCAATTTCATGATTTTACTATCAATTATGTCGAATTATTGGTTAAATAAGAAATCTTAATTGTTTGTTTATTGTATTTTGCTCCCTAAGTTCTTATGGTCAATAATGGTAGACCGTAGATGTACATATGATGCGAATAATCTTTATTTCTCTCCTCTCATGTTTCTCTTGATTATCTACAATTCTTAGAAGTTTAGATAATCAGAAAGCATTTATACTTCTCCTCTATGAGAAATGGTATATTACAATGATAAATTAGCAATGTTAAATTAATAAATATTCATACGGACTTTTAATAGAAAAATGGACAAAAGGAGAATCGCAACTTGTATACCACCCTTAAAGTAGCAAAATCATCAATCCAAATTATTTTTCCATAAAATTTGACTAAAGAAAGACATTGAAAGGTTTTCTTCATCTTGTGCTTGAAACCACCAAGTACAAGAATTGAATAAATTCAATCGACAAGATATTTTGTATTGTTTTATGATTGTGGCAACAATAAGACTTTGGGTGTGTATAAACAAAGAACATAAACCCGCAGACTATATTTCTTTAGGAATTAAAATAAGAGTCTCTCAAGTGTCAAAAAGAAAAAAATAATAAGAGTCTCATGCCGTCAAAAGGCAGGCCTTCCTAACCTTGAATATCAAACAAGGAACAATTAAACAATCAAAGAAAAATAGGAACTAGTAGACTTCACTATGAATAAGAAGATCAGGGCATATTATTGGTCACACAAAAATACCATGCTGTAATTAATCAATGTCTAGTTCTTTATATTTCTCGCAGTGGTTGTTTTACATTTGTTATAATTTTTTGTAGGCACTAGCTTTGATACTCTATTGGGAATTTAGCTCTCCCGCGACTGAAATTTTTGTGGATTTATCACTGCCAAGAAGCCTCGAAGGTAAGAATCCAAGTTATGATTCTTTCGTGGTTGTTTTTTTTATAAATAGAGAGTTCCTCATTGAACTCTGTTTTTACATGTTACACCAAAAACAACTCATGAATATTCTTCCTACTATTACATGGTGTAAACTATAACCAACTAAATATAGGTGTGACATTAGATAATATATAGCACTATTACTGCTCCATATGGCTTGGTTCTACAAATATTTTAAAACTCTTCTCCATGGCTTGGATTACTGAGTTATGATTTTAACAAGAAATTATAGTATCTTACTGAATTTTGAGTTGTTCAATGTTACTTGTTGTTATTCATTGATATATCTTTGAACCCAATTAGGTAATCTACCTACGTTTTTCTTAGTTGTTTCATTCTATTGGTGATCCTCTTTATGCTGATTTTTTTTAGGTTGTAATCATAACTAGGTACATTCAGATTTATATATAACAGATAAATTTTTGTGTGTTTTGTAAAGAAATAATTTGTATGTCTCTGCAATAGTAAAAGGCTTGATTTGAAGGAGTTTAGTCCATGGTTGTGCACAAAAAGGAAACTGATTTGAGATTTCTGTCATTTATGGCTTCTTAGGATTTTCACTTGTGTTGGATTTTCTTTTTTGAGATTTATAGTTACCCTTTGAGATAGTTATTTTTTTAATATTATGTCAATGCTTGATTTCAATTGAAATATAATATGAGACTAGTGTTTATGAGTACAAGTATGCTAGGATTAGTATTAAAAAAATTAGGACAAAAGAATTAATAAAGGCAGTGAAAGAGTAAAGAAATTTTTAATGAGTTATTCTCTCACATGGTCTTTTTTACATTGATATATTACTTTATTCTTATTGTAATTTTTGCAAGACGTATGTGATCTATTCTTATTTTGTAGTGAATAATCATGTGTGTCTACCATTGTGGTTATTGCTAATTTCCTTTATGACATGGTATAATGTGATGTCGGTATTTAAAATTAAAACCTTGTTTTCATGTATTGTTTTAAGGTAACAAAATGAGTTGTTGGACCGACTTTTGCAATCTATTAATGAGTATGAGAAAGGAGTTGTGGATTATTTAGATAAAGCATTTGCTACGTGAGCAATAGGAGATCATATTAGTTGCCCGTGCAAGGTGTGATATAACCGCTTTTGGCATCACAGAGAGAAAGTGTACGATCATTTGATTGCAAATGGCATTGAGCCTGGCAGTGAACAATTTCATTATCATGAGAGGACTACTGATGCTGATATGCCAGGCGTCGATAAAAACATGGATGGTCTATTAAATGACATCTACAGGGATGTCGCCGAAGAGTTCCCTAATGGCCTTGAAAGCATTGGAGATAATGCCAGTCCAGAGGCTAAGAAGTTCTATAAAGTGGTTGAAGATGGAAAACATGAGCTATACCCTGGGTGCAAAACTTTTTCCAAATTATCATTCCTTATTCGTTTGTACCTTTTGAAATGCCTTCATGGCATAACAAATAATGGTTTTTCTGATATTCTAGAGTTGATTCTAGAACTAATTCCGATGCCAAATTGCCAAAGTCCTTCAATGAGGCCAAGAAAATAGTGAAGGATTTGGGACATCATTATGACAAAATTGATGCATGTCGTAACGATTGTATGCTATACTGGAAGGATTATGAAGTGGCTACATCTTGTCATGTGTGTCATGCCCAAGGTGGAAAGAGAAGGAAAATCAAGAAGAAATAGGAAATCAATCATCTAAGAGTGCTCATCAAATCCCAGCAAAAGTTGTTTGGCATTTCCCTCTAAAACCCAGGCTTCAAAGGTTGTACATGTGTTATGAGACAGCGGAGTTAATGAGATGGCATGATGAGAAAAGGAAGAAAGATGGAAAATTAAGTCATCCTGCTGATGGTGAGGCTTGGAAGGAGTTTGATCCGACATACCAAAAATTTTTCTAAAGAGGCGCGTAATGTTCGATTAGGCCTTGCAAGTGATGGATTCAATCCATTTCGAACTATGAGTACACAACATAGTACATGGCCCTGTTGTGCTAATCAATTACAACTTTCCCCCATGGTTGTGCATGAAGTCGAGTTTTTTATGTTGTCTTTATTAATTCCAGGGCCCACTTCTCCTGGGAATGACATTGATGTCTACCTCCAACCACTAGTAGACGAGCTACAACATTTATGGGAGTTTGGGTTGGACACCCATGACGCTTCAAAGCAGCAATCATTCAAATTCATGCAGCTTTACGATCAACCACAAGTGACTTTCCAGGATATGCTATGTTGTCTGGTTGGAGCACCAAAGGAAAGTTTGCTTGTCCCCATTGCCACTATGAAACCGCCCATCAACATTTGAGTAATAGTAACAAGACAATCTATATGGCACATCGTACAACGTTGGATGCCGATCATCCTTGGCGGCATGATGAGAAGTCCTTTGATGGGACGAAAGAAGTGAGGACAACCCCCATTCCTTTGACGGGGACCCAAATCTTAAGCTTGCTTGAAAGATTGGAAAAATAAGTTTGGGAAGCTACAACCCAGGGTTAATTGGGGAGATTGTCCATGGAGAAAGTTATCCATCTTTCATACTTTGCCTTCTTTGGAAAGATAATAGGTGTCGCCATCATTTGGATGTCATGCAAATAGAAAATAACATTTGTGATAGTGTGCTTACAACTTTGTTAGATGTGCGTGGTAAGTCTAAAGATCACTACATGGCTCGATTAGATTTGAAAAGAACGGGGATAAGGCCAGAGTTACATCCTTTAGATTCAAGTGACAATCGGTATGTTTTGTTGCCAAAAGCATAATTTTCACTGACAAAGAAGGAAAAAATAATATTTTGTGGTGTGTTGAAGAAGGCAAAGTTACCACAAGGATGTGCATCGAATATTGCAAGGTGTGTGCAAGTGAAGGAAGGAAAAATATCAGGGTATAAGAGCCATGATGCTCATACTATAATGCAACACCTTCTTCCAGTTGCGGTTTGAAACACTCTACCAAAGAATGTGGCTTTACCTCTTATTAGATTAAGTGCCTTCTTTAAAGCCATATGTAATAAAGTCATCAATCCAAAAGATTTGGATCACCTTCAAACAGAGATTAATGAGACTCTTTGGGAACTAGAGAGAATCATTCCACCATCGTTTTTTGATATTATGGTGCACTTGCCAATTCATTTAGTAAATGAAATAAAACTTGGTGGTCGTGTGTGTTATTGGTGGATGTACTCTATAGAGAGATACTTAGGAAAGTTAAAATCTTATGTTAGGAATCGAAGTCGCCCGGAAGCTTCTATAGCAGAAGGTTATTTGGCTGAGGAGTGCTTGATATTTTGCTCTAGGTATTTGCATGATGGTGCAAAAAAGCGTTCTAAGGGATTCAGTCAAAGACATGAAAAAGATGATAAAGTTGATGAGGAATCACCTTTATTCCCTAAAATAGGGTATCCTCTTAGGAGGAAAAAGAAAGGAAAGAAAAAGGGTCGGCATTCAATCTTGACTTGGAGACAAGGATCTTAGCTCATCGATATGTGTTATTTAATTGTGAAGATAAACAAGTTGAAAATTACATCCAGTGAGTTATTTTTTTAATATTATTAGTATCTTCTTCTTTATGTGTAGAATTTCCTATACTATATCAGTTACTTATGTTTGATGTATTTATTCATGTAGTGAACACAAAGAGTTTGTGAAAAAGATATCTAGAGACGAGGCGAAAAAGAAGGTGGAGAGAAGCTTAGCAACATAGTAACGAGCTCATGGATTGGTTTTAAGAAAAGGTTGAGTTGGATAATACCAATGATCATATTAAGTGGTTGTCCTTGGGTCCTTCTAGTGTTGCTAGGAGATACAGTAGATATTTCTACAAGGGCTATAAGTTCTACACAAGAGAGCATGATGACAACTGCAAAACCAAGAATTGTGGTGTCTCATTGGCTGTTTTAACTCCAAGCTTTTGACATTAGGTGGTACTGAAAAGTTCGTCTATGATGTGATACAATATCCTTTTTTTTTTTTTTTTTTTTGGTATCTTACCAACATTTTTTTGTGTGTGTAGCAGTTCATTCTACATGTTGTTTATTGTTCATTGAATTTTGAAGTATTGTTTTGTAAATTGTGCATGGTTGTGCATCAAATGCAAAAGGTGGTGGTAGTTTAGCAAGCTTGTAAAATTTTATCGCTTTGGTTTATGTTAAACACCAGCAGTATGTTTGAGCTCTTTGTCTCTGTTTTTTTCCCCTCTATTATGTTATGGATTGTGTTGTCGTCATGCTTGGAATTCAAAAACATCTTTTTATGCAATAACCCTTACTGCAGTGCTAATTTTCTCATAGGTCTTTGATTGTAATTTACGTAGATTTTATATTTCTTTTTTTGTAGGATAAGATGGCAGATTATGAGAAATATAATATAGACAAATGAGCATAGCGGATAATAGATTGAAATTGCAAGAGATGGGAGTTAAGTCTATGGCTTATGAAATCACTCAATCAATGAAGGGCAAAAAAAGAACATGCAACAATAAGAAAAAATATAAAAAAAAGCTCGGGTAACGATGATGAGTACACACCTGCTGAAGATTGTGAACAATTGATCCACTCTAGTGAAGAGGATGGCAACGACAAAAGGGAAAAGTGCATAACATTGAGGTCTCAGTATAAAAAGGTGGTACTCAATTTGTGAATTATAGTTTTTAACTGACTTGGTACATTCCCGAAATTAATATGGTTTTCCATTTTACAGATTCTAGCACAAAAGATAAGTCCTGCCATGCTTAAAGACAATGCAAGTGACTCTCAAATTGGAATGGCATGTCTAGTGAAAAGGTGTCATCCAAGCTCGAAAAATGAACATATAGAGCAGGAATCACAGGGGAAATCTACAGCAGGAAGTACAAAGCGACCTCAATTGGATTCAATGAAAACCACGCAACAACAAGAAAAAGTATCAATGCAATCTAAGCAAAATCAAAGGTCGTCTCGTTTGGAAAATCCTCAGTTGAACATAAGCAATTCTATTGTGCAGAGGGGACCATTGTCCCATGGCCCAAAACAAAATGAAGGCGACGTTGGTGTCCATACAAAGACAAGGCAGGAGAAATCAATGTTTGCTCCTGGCTCACTTGGTGCTTATATGAGACTTAAAGTCAGAATAAGAGAAAAAGAACTTAGAGATAAGAAAGCACATGTAGTAAGGGAAATTCAATTTGAACACACCTTAGTGGGAGAATATGAGAATTATATGAGCTCAAATGAACTTGATTCGGAACAAGGAGAAGAAGATGATGTAGACTGGGGAGATTTTGTGCATGTTCATAATGGCGAGATACAAGAACACCTAAATGAAGCACTTATCAACCAAGAGCACGAAAGAGAACAAGGAGGTAACCACTTATCTTCTTATCTTTTGATTCTCTTCTTCTTATTATTATTATATTATTATTACATTCATAATTTGAACACGCTGCTGCTGTTATTTTCTTTGGTCTTATCTACTATTGACTTTCAAATAATATATATTTTAAGCATGAAATTCTTATCTTCATATAATGCTACTGCTATTCGTTCTTGACAGCTGAACCTAGGGCATCAGATGCTTTGAATTGTACCTAATCTGGGGCTGATATTGAGTAGGAATTCAGACTAATATTACCTAGACTTGTATGTGTAGGAACTCCGTTTTCCTTCTGCGTGAAATCTGCATAAGAGAGTGGAGAGTATTTAAAGAAAAAAAACATTTTCAATTAAGGAACACATGAATTGTTTAAATAAACTTGTTTAGGTGTTTTCTTATAAGTTTTTTTATGTCCATTTCTTTTGTATTAGCGGAGAGTTATTGAGTTTCATCTTGCTTTTCCTTGAAAGTTCTAACTTGCTTGTGGGATATTAGTTTTCTCGGACATATTTGGAAATTAGTTGGAGGTGCGGGGTTCCTTATTGTTGTAAATTGGATGGGGGTACTTAATAAGTTTTAGTACTGACCTCATAACTTTACTGATATGGATATTAGTTGGGGGTGCAGGGTACTTAATAAGGGTTGAGACCTGATAATCAAACTTTCTAGGCTTGCTAACACTTATTAGTCATGCCTTTGTAGACTGCGCTAGCTAATAATCAATACGCAATTGAGAGTTAGGTTCTTTGGTTGTCAGTGGCAAATGGGAACAACTCGACATCCGGCAACCTAAAAGAAGTTCCTGGACTAGTTCCAATGCCCCTGTATTCTCAAGTGTCCGGCAAGAGCACTTCTAGCGGTATGATTACTTTGTTAGAAATTCCTCCAGCTGAGGTTATCTGTTTGATCGAGAATCTTGGATGTTGCTATTTTAGGGCATGGCTTGAGGAGATCCGAGAGGGGGTTAATCCATCAATGTCACGGATATCCACAACATTGCACTGAATGTTTTCAAATCAATTTTTTTCCGGAACCCAGCCTTGCCATGTGAAAAAGTGAGTCCCCATCATTGTTTCTTGATGTGGTTAATACAGGTGATGCAAGAGCTAAGATCTCCACTCTGGAACAATACCCTCTGTAGGCAGCAACTTGTAATGTTGTATTTCCTTGGTTGTCGGTGGAGTTGATGATACCACTTGTATGATGCAATTAGAGCCAATGATACCGATGATTATCATGTGCCGAGCCATGAAGGAAATTGAAAATGGCATTTGTGTCCACCGTAATCTGTGTGGGAAAGGAAAGAGGCAATGTTCTCGATTCACCTTTTAAGCATTTAGTGATTTAGAGAAGTATTGTGTTTTGCTTGTGCGTCTCCGTATTATATGCTACAATGTTTTAATCTTGTGAAGGATCATATGCTACCTTAAAAACATAGAAATGTAATTAGTCATGGCATGTTTTAAATGATATTTTTTCGACAACTTTTGAGTAGCACCTCCGAAAGGGAAGCGAACTAGAGGACTAACTATGTGCAAACATGTCCATGAATGGACACCGAGAGGACCGCAAGCCTATTATTCTTAATGAAATAGGGAAGCCTATTGGTCCGAGATAAGAAAACTGCAGATAAATTTTCAAGATTCTTGGGTACTTTAGCTCGTAATTCTTCTCTAGCACCATTGAACAAGCTTAATTGGCATCATGTGGTAGACAAGGACAACATTTGGAGTTCCGTTAAGGTATGCGCCTCTTAAGATGCCCTTTTTTATTCCCTATTTTCTTTAAGAATAGTATCTAACAAGTGTGTCTCATCTTATTAATTATGCTAGAAAAAATATATGATATCCGAAGAAGGTAAAGACACTGTGTTGGCATCAATTGGGAGGCTTTGGCGTAGACATAAGTGCATTATAAAGCACAAACACTTTACTCAATACGACAATGATAATGATAGGAAAAAAATGCTCTGAATATAATGCCAGCTTCACATTTCAAGGATTTGCTAGAATTCAGGAATTTGGAATTAGTACAGGTACTTTTATGCCTTTTTTTGCCTTGAAGTTGTGAGTTGGATTAGCTCTTTTTCCATTTTGTAACATGACCACTATATTTTTAAAATTAGAACAGTTAAGGCTCTAATTTCTCTTATTTGCATGTGTAAACATACAAAAATCAAGCGCCTAACTCAAACCTTAAAAATGTTATCTTAATTAATTGAGCCAAAATCTTCATATCCTTGCTTGTACTGCCTTAGAATGAGACCTAAATTCAACATTATACTGTTTTTGGCTCTCTGAATGTGAAGGATTATTATTGTTGGTTACGAACATATGATATACAAGAAGTATATTCTTACAAGGGTGAAAAGCTAGTCTCCAATTAATGTCATCCCCTTTTCATGGTAACAGACGAGTACCATATATTTCTTAGGGTTGTGCTAGTAAATTATCAGCACATTAGCTAAAAGTAAATTACCTTTTTGCTACTTTATATATGTATATTGAAGCCACTTGGCATATGATGAGTTTTTTTAGGAACAGGGTGATGAATTCATGTCACCTCTATTAGAAATACGGTGAAGGCTTTGCTACTTTATATTTAATTAGATTGATCCACATATAATTATATGTTAGCATTTTTATGTGGACATTTACTTTTTCAAACGAGAATATTTTACCAACAAGTAACATATTGCTCAATCGGCTTCGAAGGTAAGAGATATTTTCTTAGAAGACATAGTTTAAGAATTTGGAATTGAGTGCAAGTAGGTCTATTTTTAAATGTAATTATTTCCTCTATTGTGTTGTGCAGCATATGTAGGGTTAATCTTATTTTGTTATGATTCTTTTGGTAATGCAACTCCAGAAACAAAGTGAAAAGAAAAGAGAAAGTAGGTTAATTCAAACCGATAGGCATACTATGGGTCAAACAAGCTTTGCTAGGAAACAACATGAATTGGTAAAAGCTTTATACACCAAAAAAAATTATTTCTTATCTTTCTTTGTTATTACCATGTATTACTTATTCTTTATAATGTGTTTATGTGCTAGCAACAACAAGATGCTGAGAAAAAGCCACCGTCACAAGCACTATTGTATAAAGAAACGCGAAAAAGGAAAGTAGGCAAAAACTACAAAACATCCTTTGAGCTTATTCAAAGGAACATTGTAAGTTTTATTTTATTCTAAATCCATTAAAACATTCGTTTTTTAAGTGGAATAGTGTTGTTTGTATTTCAAAATTTTTTGCTGCACAAATCACAAAATTAGGCTAAAATATGCTGATTTCACTCAAACTGTTTAATTATTTATTGTATTGTCATTATAGGGCAAGATGGAGGAAGTCCAAAAGGAAAGTCAAATTGATGGAGATGATGCATATTATAAAGTTATGAGTAAATCAAAAAAGTTGAAGAAATGTTCAATCGAAGGAAACTGTAAGGGAGGAGCTTATGTGGGTGGTGTAGTCATTCCAAATGAGTTTTTGCAATTATATAAAGACCAAATTGTGAAACACACTGTTAGAGAAGTAATGAAAACATTCGAGCAACAACTTGAACCAGGGGATATTTGCTGATTTATCTCATTCACTTGAAAATGTGTCAACTATTCATATTATAACAAAGCATCTTCATGAAGGCACTAGTGATCAAGAGAAGGATAAGGTTATTTGTAGGCTTCTCTACTTCTTAAACATAATTAACAAGCATCTATATATTGTTGTTGAAGATTTCATCTTAATATTTTTTTATTACAGGATCAAGAGAATCCAAATGACGAATTGGAGTAGCAACACATGACATTGAGGCCGCTAGGAAAATGGATGCATATGGCAAGATGATAAAAGACGGAGTAGAGATATATGACTATTAGATCTAGTTTTAGCATATCATATGAATACATTCTTGTTGGATGATTTTGATTTTCGATTGAACATATATTATTTTCCATTACTTTATTATCTATGAAAGTAGCACTAATATGTGTATAAAATTCTATAATTATTATAATATAATTGTCAATTCATATATTATTTTAATTTATATATATGTATATAGACATATTGCCTAATAAAGAAAAGTGTTACTTAATCACCCATAAGGTGCTACAGAATATGACGAAAAAGTGTTACCTAATAACACAAGAGATGCTACTTAAAATGGTAAAAAGTGATACGTAATGTTTAATGAAGTGTTACTATAGGTTATGGTAACACTACAATATGTTACTAATAATATGAAAAATGTTACATAATAAATTTCGGGTAACACTTTAAAATTATAACAACAGGTCTTAAAAGTGTTACATAAATGAACCTAAAGCAACATTTGTTTAAGTGTTACTATAGGCGATCAAAAGTGTTACTTAATAGCATAGGTAACACGGGCAAATCTAACACCCAAAAAAGTGTTACCTACTATCTAATGTTACACTTTAAGCACTTTGAGTAACAATTTTTGGGTGTTACTTAAAGCCAATTATGTAGTAGTGAAATTACCTAAAAGCATATGATATGGGGGGTTAATTTGGGCTCTTTAGTACAAGGAGGGACAATTATGGCCCAAAACTTAAGTCAATGGGGTTTGGTGAGGTATAGGGCCTAATGGACCCAGTGGCATAATTATCCAATCCCCATAGGATTGCTTTGATGAGTAATGGAAATAGATTGTGATTGGGAGAACATCCTCCACTTAGTAGGTTTGGTCATGGCCAAAACATGTTTGGTAATTACCTAAAAGCATGTAATATGGGGTTAATTTGGGCTTTTTAGTACAAGCAGGAACAATAGGAGCCCAAAACAGAAGTCAATAGGGTTTGGTGAGGTATTAAGCCTAATGGACACAGTGGCCTGATTGTCCAATCCCCAAAGGATTGATTTGATGAGTAATGGGAATGGATTGTGTTTAGGAGAACATCTTCCACTTAGTAGGTTTGGTTGTGGCCAAAACAAGTTTGGTAATTACCTAAAATCATATGATATACGGTTAACTTGGGCTTTTTAGTACAAGGAGGGACAATGGGGGCCCAAAACTGAAATCAATGGGGTTTGGTGAGTTATTAGGCCTAATGGACCCAGTGGCATAATTGACCAATCCCCTTAGGATTGCTTTGATGAGTAATGGGAATGAATTGTGATTAGGAGAACATCCTCCACTTAGTAGGTTTTGTCATGTTTAAAATATGTTTGGAAATTACATGAGAGCATATGATATAGGGTTAATTTGGGCTTTTTAGTACAAGGAGGACATTGGGGGCCCAAAACTGAAGTCAATGGGGTTTGGTGAGGTATTCGACCTAATGGACCCAGTGGCATGATTGTCCAATCCCCATAGGATTGCTTTGATGAGTAATGGGAATGGATTGTTATTAGGAGAACATCCTCCACTAATTATGTTTTGTCATGGCCAAAACATGTTTGGTAATTACCTAAAAGCATATGATATGGGGCTAATTTGGGCTTTTTAGTACAAGGAGGGACAATGGGGGCCCAAAACTAAAGTCAATGAGGTTTGGTGAGGTATTGGGCCTAATCGACCCAAATGGCATGATTGTCCAATCTCTATAGGATTGCTTTGATGTGTAATGGGAGTGGATTGAGATAGGGAGAACATCCTCCACTTAATAGGTTTGGTCACGGCCAAAACATGTTTGGTAATTACCTAAAACCATATGATATGGGGTTAGTTTGAGCTTTTAAGTAAAAGGAGGGCCAATGGTGGCCCAAAACTGTAGTCAATGGGGATTGGTGAGGTATTGTGCCTAATGGACCCAGTGGCATGACTGTTCAATCCCCATAGGATTGCTTTGTTGAGTAATGGGAATGGATTGTGATTGGAAGAACATCCTCTACATAGTAGGTTTGGTCATGACTAAAACAT
Organism: Beta lomatogona; assembly: GCA_947646795.1. NCBI lineage: Eukaryota > Viridiplantae > Streptophyta > Magnoliopsida > Caryophyllales > Amaranthaceae > Beta > Beta lomatogona. The sequence goes on from CANSNZ010001092.1 coordinate 240,658, forward strand.
GTTTGCTAATTACCTAAAAGCATATGATATGGGGTTGATTTGGGCCTTTTAGTACAAGGAGAGACAATGGGGGCCCAAAACTGAAGTTAATTGGGTTTGGTGAGATATAAAGCCTAATGGACACAATGGCACAATTGTCCAATCCCCTTAGGATTGCGTTGATGAGTAATGGGAATGAATTGTGATTAGGAGAACATCCTCCACTTGGTAGGTTTGGTCATGGCTAAAACATGTTTAGTAATTACCTAAAATCATATGATAAGGGGTTAATTTGGGATTTTTAGTACAAAGATTGACAATGGGGCCCAAAACTGAAGTCAATGGCGTTTGGTGAGGTATTGGGCCTAATGGACCCAGCGGTATGATTGTCCAATCTCTAAAGGATTGCTTTGGGTAATGGGAATGGATTGTGATTGGGAGAACATCCTCCACTTAGTAGGTTTCCTCATGGCCAAAACATGTTTGGTAATTACCTAAAATCATATGATAAGGGGTTAATTTGGGATTTTTAGTACAAAGATTGACAATGGGGGCCTAAAACTGAAGTCAATGGCGTTTGGTGAGGTATTGGGCCTAATGGACCCAGTGGTATGATTGTCCAATCCCCAAAGAATTGCTTTGACGGGTAATGGGAATGGATTGTGATTGGGAGAACATCCTCCACCTAGTAGGTTTGCTCATGTCCAAAACATGTCTGGTAATTACCTAAAATCAAATGAAATGGGGTTAATTTGGAATTTTTAGTACAAAGAGTGACAATGGGGTCCCAAAACTGAAGTCAATGGCATTTGGTGAGGTATTGCGCGTAATGGACCCAGTGGCATGATTGTCCAATCGCCATAGGTTTGCTTTGATGAGTAATGAGAACGCATTGTGATTGGGAGAACATACTCCACTTAGTAGGTTTGCTTATGGCCAAAACATGAGTTTGGGTTTTTTCACGACAAGGGAGGGGACAATGGGGACCCAAAACTGAAGTCAGTGGGGTTTGGTGAGGTATTGGGCCTAATCGACCCAGTGGCATGATTGTCCAATCCTCATAGGATTGCTTTGATAAGTAATGGGAATGGATTGTGATTGGGAGAACATCCTCCACTTAGTAGGTTTGCTCATGTCCAAAACATGTCTGGTAATTACCTAAAATCAAATGAAATGGGGTTAATTTGGAATTTTTAGTACAAAGAGTGACAATGGGGTCCGAGAACTGAAGTCAATGGCGTTTGGTGAGGTATTGCGCCTAATGGACCCAGGGGCATGATTGTCCAATCGCCATAGGTTTGCTTTGATGAGTAATGAGAATGCATTGTGATTAGGAGAACATACTCCACTTAGTAGGTTTGCTTATGGCCAAAACATGAGTTTGGGTTTTTTCACGACAAGGAGGGACAATGGGGACCCAAACCGAAGTCGAGTGGGGTTTGGTGAGGTATTGGGCCTAATGGACCCAGGTGGCATGATTGTCCAATCCTCATAGGATTGCTTTGATGAGTAATGGGAATGGATTGTGATTGGGAGAACATTATTCACTTAGTAGGTTTGGTCATGGCCAAAACATGTTTGGTAATTACCTAAAAGCATGCGATATGGAGTTAATTTGGGCTTTTTAGTACAAGGGAGGGACAATGGGACCCAAAACGAAGTCAATAGGGTTTGGGAGGTATTTGGCCTAATGGACCCAGTGGCGTGATTGCCCGATCCCCATAAGATTGCTTTGATGAGTAATGGGAGTGGTTTGTCATTGGGAGAACATCCTCCACTTAGTAAGTATGGTCATGGCCAAAATAAGCTTGGTAATTACCTAAAAGCATTTGATATGGGGTTAAATTTGGGTTTTTTAGTACAAGGAAATATAATATGGGCCCAAAAAAGAAGTCAATGGGGTTGGTTGAGTTATTGGGCGTAATGGACCCGAGGGCATGATTGTCCAATCCCAATAGGATTGCTTTGATAAGTAATGGAATTGGATTGTGATAGGGAGAACATCCTCCACTTAGTAGGTTTGGTCATGCCCAAAACATGTTTGGTAATTACCTAAAAACAAGTGATATGTGGTTAATTTTGGATTTTTCGTTCAAGGAGTGACAACGGGGCCCAAAACTAAAGTCAATAGGGTTTTGATGAGGTATTGTGCCTAAAGGACCCAGTGGCATAATTATCCAATCCCCATAAGATTGCTTTGATGTGTAATGGGAGTGGATTGTCATTGGGAGAACATCCTCCACTTAGTAAGTATGGTCATGGCCAAAATATATTTGGAAATTACCTAAAAGCATATGATATGGGGTTAAATTTGGGTTTTTTAGTACAAGGAAATATAATATGGACCTAAAAATGAAGTCAATGGGGTTTGATGAGGTATTGGGCCTAATGGACCCAATGGCATTATTGTCCAATCCCCATGGGATTGCTCTGATGAGTAATGGGAATGGATTGTGATTGGGAGAACATCCTCCACTTTGTAGGTTTGGTCATGGCCAAAACATGTTTAATAATTACCTAAAAGCATATGATATCGGGTTAATTTAGGCATTTTACTACAAGGAGGGACAATGGGGACCTAAAACTAAAGTCAATGGTGTTTGGTAGGTATTGGGCCTAATGGACCCAAGTGGCATGATTGTCCAATCCCCATAGGATTGCTTTGATGAGTAATAGGAATGGATTGTGATTTGGAAAGCATTGTCCAATTCGTTTGGTAATTACCTAAAAGCATGTGATATGGGTTAATTTGGGCTTTTTACTACAAGGAGGGACAATAGGGACCCAAAACTGAAGTCAATGGCGTTTGGTGAGGTATTGGGCCTAATGGACCCAGTGGTATGATTGTCCAATCCCCAAAGCATTGCTTTGACGGGTAATGGGAATGGATTGTGATTGGGAGAACATCCTCCACTTAGTTGGTTTGCTCATGTCCAAAACATGTCTGGTAATTACCTAAAATCAAATGAAATGGGGTTAATTTGGAATTTTTAGTACAAAGAGTGACAATGGGGTCCGAGAACCGAAGTCAATAGGCGTTTGGTGAGGTATTGCGCCTAATGGACCCAAAGGGCATGATTGTCCAATCGCCATAGGTTTGCTTTGATGAGTAATGAGAATGCATTGTGATTAGGAGAACATACTCCGCTTAGTAGGTTTGCTTATGGCCAAAACATGAGTTTGGGTTTTTTCACGACAAGGAGGGACAATGGGGACCCAAAACTGAAGTCAGTGGGGTTTGGTGAGGTATTGGGCCTAATGGACCCAGTGGCATGATTGCCCGATCCCCATAAGATTGCTTTGATGAGTAATGGGAGTGGTTTGTCATTGGGAGAACATCCTCCACTTAGTAAGTATGGTCATGGCCAAAATAAGCTTGGTAATTACCTAAAAGCATTTGATATGGGGTTAAATTTGGGTTTTTTAGTACAAGGAAATATAATATGGGCCCAAAAATGAAGTCAATGGGGTTGGTTGAGTTATTGGGCGTAATGGACCCAGTGGCATGATTGTCCAATCCCAATAGGATTGCTTTGATAAGTAATGGAATTGGATTGTGATAGGGAGAACATCCTCCACATAGTAGGTTTGGTCATGCCCAAAACATGTTTGGTAATTACCTAAAAACAAGTGATATGTGGTTAATTTTGGATTTTTCGTTCAAGGAGTGACAATGGGGGCCCAAAACTGAAGTCAATAGGGTTTTGATGAGGTATTATGCCTAAAGGACCCAGTGGCATAATTATCCAATCCCCATAAGATTGCTTTGATGTGTAATGGGAGTGGATTGTCATTGGGAGAACATCCTCCACTTAGTAAGTATGGTCATGGCCAAAATATGTTTGGTAATTACCTAAAAGCATATGATATGGGGTTAAATTTGGGTTTTTTAGTACAAGGAAATATAATATGGACCTAAAAATGAAGTCAATGGGGTTTGATGAGGTATTGGGCCTAATGGACCCAATGGCATTATTGTCCAATCCCCATGGGATTGCTTTGATGAGTAATGGGAATGGATTGTGATTGGGAGAACATCCTCCACTTAGTAGGTTTGGTCATGGCCAAAACATGTTTAATAATTACCTAAAAGCATATGATATGGGGTTCATTTGGGCTTTTTACTACAACGAGGGACAATGGGGACCTAAAACTGAAGTCAATGGGGTTTAGTGAGGTATTGGGCTTAATGGACCCAGTGGCATGATTGTCCAATACCCATAGGATTGCTTTGATGAGTAATAGGAATGGATTGTGATTGGGAAAACATCCTCCACTTGGTTTGGCAATTACCTAAAAGCATTTAATATGGGATTAATTTGGGCTTTTTAGTAAAAGGACGGACAATGTGACTCAAAACATAAGTCAATGGGGATTGGTGAGGTATTGGGCGTAATGGGCTCAGTCGCATGATTAATCCAATCCCCATAGGATTGCTTTAATGAGTAATGGGAATGAGTTGACATTGGGAGAATGTTTTCCACTTAGTAGGTTTGGTCATGGAGAAACACATGTATGATAATTACCGAAAAGCATATGATATGGGCTTAATTTGGGCTTTTTAGTACGAGGGACAATGGGGGCCAATGGACTTAGTGGCATGATTGTCCAATCCCAATAGGATTGCTTTGATAAGTAATGGGAATGGATTGTGATTGGGAGAACATCCTCCACTTAGTAGGTTTGCTCATGTCCAAAACATGTCTGGTAATTACCTAAAATCAAATGAAATGGGGTTAATTTGGAATTTTTAGTACAAAGAGTGACAATGGGGTCCGAGAACTGAAGTCAATGGCGTTTGGTGAGGTATTGCGCCTAATGGACCCAGTGGCATGATTGTCCAATCGCTATAGGTTTGCTTTGATGAGTAATGAGAATGCATTGTGATTAGGAGAACATACTCCACTTAGTAGGTTTGCTTATGGCCAAAACATGAGTTTGGGTTTTTTCACGACAAGGAGGGACAATGGGGACCCAAAACTGAAGTCAGTGGGGTTTGGTGAGGTATTGGGCCTAATGGACCAAGTGGCATGATTGTCCAATCCTCATAGGATTGCTTTGATGAGTAATGGGAATGGATTGTGATTGGGAGAACATTATTCACTTAGTACGTTTGGTCATGGCCAAAACATGTTTGGTAATTACCTAAAAGCATGCGATATGGAGTTAATTTGGGCTTTTTAGTACAAGGAGGGACAATGGGACCCAAAACTAAAGTTAATAGGGTTTGGGAGGTATTTGGCCTAATGGACCCAGTGGCATGATTGCCCGATCCCCATAAGATTGCTTTGATGAGTAATGGGAGTGGTTTGTCATTGGGAGAACATCCTCCACTTAGTAAGTATGGTCATGGCCAAAATAAGCTTGGTAATTACCTAAAAGCATTTGATATGGGGTTAAATTTGGGTTTTTAGTACAAGGAAATATAATATGGGCCCAAAAATGAAGTCAATGGGGTTGGTTGAGTTATTGGGCGTAATGGACCCCAGGTGGCATGATTGTCCAATCCCAATAGGATTGCTTTGATAAGTAATGGAATTGGATTGTGATAGGAGAACATCCTCCACTTAGTAGGTTTGGTCATGCCAAAACATGTTTGGTAATTACCTAAAAACAAGTGATATGTGGTTAATTTTGGATTTTTCGCTCAAGGAGTGACAATAGGGGCCCAAAACCCAAGTCAATAGGGTTTTGATGAGGTATTATGCCTAAAGGACCCAAAGTGGCATAATTATCCAATCCCCATAAGATCGCTTTTTGTGTAACGGGGAGTGGATTGTCATCGGGAGAACATCCTCCACTTGGAGTAAGTATGGTCATGGCCAAAATATGTTTGGTAATTACCTAAAAGCATATGATAAGTGGGGTTAAATTTGGGTTTTTTAGTACAAGGAAATATAATATGGACCTAAAAATGAAGTCAATGGGGTTTGATGAGGTATCGGGCCTAATCGACCCAATGGCATTATCGTCCAATCCCCATGGGATTGCTTCTTACGAGTAATGGGAATGGATTGTGATCGGGAGAACATCCTCCACTTAGTAGGTTTGGTCACAGGCAAAACATGTTTAATAATTACCTAAAAGTATATGATATGGGGTTCATTGGGGCTTTTTACTACAACGAGGGACAAACGGGACCTAAAACCAAGTCAATGGG